>CM040620.1:8974729-8995889 GCA_022817965.1 Solanum lycopersicoides
AACAAGCAATTTAAACAACAAAGCATTACATTTTCACTTTTTAAGTCAACATTTTTTCTGCTTTTGTGAACTTGTACTTCAAAACGTCTCAATTTATACTAGTAAAAAAAATTAGAAAAGACAGAGTTGGAAGATATATTGCATGCTAATTATGTGATACATCCATATGTGAGTAAAAACTTGTATTCATGTACGTTGGATGATGCATTCACCATGGTGAGAGTCTTCTTCTTTGACAAAACTTATATTGTCATGTCCCAGCCCCTTTGGCTATGTAATTTTGCTAATCTTATTAACTTGGTTTTTTTCTTAAATAAATAAATAATTTAAAAAAAAAAAAAAAAAAAAACTAGACACCTGTGTTGCCCTCCTATATGCTGTAAAATACTGCTAATATTTTTTAATTTTTTGTGTGTTTGCTTTATTTCTTGGGATAATTGTATATAATAGCAAACTAATAATCTAAAATAAATGGAGTAGCTAGGGTTTGATTTAATTGTGCTCCATAGCAAACATTTGCAAAAAATTGTCAGGCGCCTCTCTCCCAAATATCTCACTCGCCACTCTCTTCCAATCTCTCGCTCGCTTCCTCACTTTTTATACAAACACAAGTGTATAAAAATTATTTCTAATTGTATAAAGCAGAGAAAATTGTATAACTAAATATATTTTTGTTTCCCTCTCTCCCCTCTTTCAGATCTCGCTCGCCACTCTCCCAAATCTCGCTCGCCACTCTCGCCTTTCTCACTTATACAAACAGAAGCGAAATGTATAAATTGCATTTCTGTTTGTATAAAGCGTGAGAAAATTGTATATACACATGCAAGTACATATATTTTGGTCCTATACACTTATAATTATACAATAAAAATACTCCCTGCCCAATTTCTTTTGCCTTTCTCTCTTTCTCGTTTTATACAAATTTCAAATTGTATCTAATTTCTCTCTTTCTCATTTTATACAATTCGATTCGATTGTATATTCCCTGCCAAGTCTCTTTTGTCTTTCTCTCTTTCTCATTTTATACAAATTCAAATTGTATATAATCGTTCTATACACTTATAATCATACAATTCGTTTTATACACTTCGTTTTTATACAAGTCTCTGCCCAAGTGTCTTTCTCTTTCTCGTTTTATACAATTCGCTTCAACTGTTTATGTATAGCGAATTATACAGTTTCTATGTTTGCTATGGAGCGCAATTATGCAAACTTTGCTATAACATATAAATATGAATTTTTTATTTGTTATATGTGAAAGTTGCCCTTATTTCTTTAGTACTCCTGCTCCTTTTCTTGGAATGTCACTTTCTATGAGTCCGGAGCCTAAAGGGTGAAAAAAGTTAACAACATTTCCAAAATGGTATATGAAAATATTTTTTTACCAAAATGGTGCGATTTTATCCGCCGGAGTTTTGGAAAATCGTTGTTATAGCAGCGATTTGTACATTTACATTTTAATTTAAAAAAAAAAAATGCTGCAGTTGCAGCGATTTACATAATATATATATATTTTTTTTAATTTTAAAATAAATTGCTGCACTTGCAACGATTTACATAATATTTTTTTTAAATTTTAGAACAAATCGCTGCACCAAAGCATATTATGTAAATTAAAAACAAAAAAAATAGACCAAAGCATAATTTTAATATTAAATATTACATAATACTAATACCACAATATCAAAAATGCTTTGGTCATAATATTTTTAATATGCTTTGGTCAAATCACTGCACTTTGCAGCGTTTCCTTTAAAATTAAATTTTTTTTTTATGTAAATCGCTGCAAGTGTAGCGATTTATTTTAAAATTAAAAAAAAATATATTATATAAATTGCTCAAGTGCAGGGATTTGTTTTAAAATTAAAAAATATATATATATTATGTAAATCGCAACAGGTGCAGCGATTGTTTTAATATTTTTTTTTTAAAAAAAAATGCAAATGTACAAATCGCTGTTGTAGTAGTGATTTTTCAAAACTCCGGCGGACAAAATCGCTGCTTCCTCAGTGATTTTACCATTTTAGTAAAAAAATATTTTCATATACCGTTTTGGAAATTTTGTTAACATTTTTCACCCTTTAGGCTCCGGATCCCACTTTCTATTATCCTCAATTAATTTGGTGTAATGACGCATCATTGTATTCATATTTTCTTCTAATTTTCTAATAATTATATTTTATCTTTTATCTCACCTAATCTATAGTAACTTTACCTTATATCCTACTTTTCTTGTATCCTATTTTCTCTTTGAAGATTTATCATTCTGATGTGTAAGCGACATGGGGGCCAAAAAAGGAAAGAGAGGGATGGAGTTTCTCTCGCTTTCGACATAGCGGGCTTTCAGTGGGAGGCTCGCAAGACGGGCTATTAGTTCAGTGGTAGTGCGCACTCTTGATAATTGCATCGTTGTGTCTGGGTTGTAAGGGCTCTCAACCACATGGATAGTTCAATATGTTCATTGACGCCTGACCCTGATATTACATCATAACAGAGAACCATACAATTTATTCAAACAATTTATTAGTTAAAACATACATCATACAATATGATACATTAAAAAACAATACATAACAATCATCCGAACATCGTAATGCGATCTAATCACTGTCACTGCTGTTGTTGTCATGCTTCTTATCCTTCTTGTCTTTCTTGTCCTTCTTATCCTTCTTGTCTTTCTTGTCCTTCTTGTCCTTCTTGTCTTTCTTATCCTTCTTGTGATGGTGCTCTTCACTATGACCATGTTCATTTTTGTGCCCTTCTTGCTTGTGCTTATTATGGTCATGGTGCTTTTCTCCTTCCTTGTGGCCTCCAATATGGAGTTTCTCTTCTATCTTGTGAATGATTCCTGACATTTTTTGTTTTTTAATTAGATTGGAATAAGAATTGATTAGTTGTACAAATATTATGATAATGTGAGAGATGTATTTATAGTAGTGGTAGGGGACGTAAGTTATTATACCATTTGATCAACTTTTATTGACAAACTTGTTACGCGTACACGCTTTCAACATGAAGATGGATTAAGAAAAGTATTGTTCGTAAAAGAACTACTCTAGATAAAGTTATGTTTACCTTAGCTTATAAGCTAGCAGAATAGCAAAACATTTAGCCTATATTAGGTATTATAGCTATAATTTAAGAAAATTATAATTCACGGTTACTATTTATTGTCTGATTTGTATAATTCTTCTGATTTATATAATTCACCTGATTTGTATAAATCTAGAATTTTTTTTTAATATTTTGGGTCTATTTGGATAAATTTATAAAAAGTAACTCATAAGTCAAAAGTTAGAAGACATAAGTAGATGAAACTCTAAATATTGTCTTTTGACTTATTTAAAAACTTGTTTAGCCTAAAAGTGAGAACTTAAAACACTTTATACCATTTTTAAAACACCTTCAAAACTTAAAAAAGTGTTTAAAAGTGAAAATCCCTAAAAATAAGTTAATCCAAACAGGCATATCACTTTAACATCTCTAAATATCTGTTTATTTATAAAATCATTTTTTTTTTCAATTATGAACTTATTACGACCAACTAATCCTAACACCTTAGGAATCAAAGGTTTTCATTTGCAACAAAAGCCTCCAAAAAAACACTAATTGAATGGGTAGGTGGTCTTATTTGATGGCTCAAAATGAGTTAAAAGAGGATTCTGTATCGAGGAATAAGACCACTTGTCTAATGGAATTAGGAATACCACTTTTTATAAGACATCGGCATTATATACATGAAATTAGGGGAAAACAATGATATGATAAGTATACTGAATAACATATTAAGTTAAATTTCAAATGTTAGCGAATTCTTTGATGTAAAATTATATAGTATTTTGCTTAATTTTAGACAGTGTGGTTTAAATTTTGATTGGCATTCATACAATATCTTATCTTATATAAGGCCGAACTCATAAACAAATTTCTAAACTTGTTAGGTTTTTTCTTTCGGTATCTCAACTACGTCATTTCCCTATTAAATCATTGAAACACCCATAATTTGTTCCTTTTGAACACTATTGACTGATTTTGATCGGCTTTTCTATTGTAAATGCTTTCAATTGTGTTCGTATTGTAATGATTTTGATTGAAGAAATGAAGACAAACTATGTGTTAGTCCCATTTGTTTTTTAATGTGTTCAAATGACTTGAAGTAAAACATAATTATTCTCGAATATTTTCACTCTCAATTGGACTAATGAGTTCTGAAACAACATATGTATCCTCTATCAATACCCCTCACAAAATCATATTCCACATCAGCCAACAGTGTTTAAAAGGAACAAATTATGGGTGGTTCAATGATTTAATAGGAAAATAACATAGTTGAGATATCTGAGAGGAAAAAACCAACAACTATAAGAATCTGTTTATGTATTTGACCTTTATATAAATATATATAAATCAAAGACAAAGAAGTTAAGGTTATAAATAACAAAATATCGAAATCAAAATTAAAATTATCGAATCATACTAACCTAATTTGGTATGATAATAATATAATATTTTTAAATATTAAAAATCGGAATTAACACACCAAATTTTTTTAAAAATCATACCTGATATCATGTCCACCCACACGAAATACACGTGACACACATACACCATATATACACATAACACATGGAGAGAAAAAAGAAATAAAAATCACGAGTGAGTACTTAGAAGATAAAGAAGGATAAATCACATAAATATGATATATTAAGAAAATATTTATCATTTATGATAATAAAAAAATTCTAACTAAATATAATATATTTTTTTATTAAAAAATTGTACCGCTTAGCTTCTTTCTCTGTCCTTTCTCTTCCCCATCTTCTTCTTTTTATTTTTCTTCTTCGTCGTCGATCTCTTTCTGTTATTCTTTCTCTTTCTCCTTTTCTTTTTTTATTCTTGTTCTTCTTTCAAAATTTTCATTTATATAATTATTCTCAAATCAGTTTTTGTCCCTATTTCACTATTTTTACCCAAAAACATAACGAGAAGAAAAATAGAAAAATAAAAATTTTGTCCAATATTATGTTCTCAAACAAAATTTTCAAATCTCTAAAATTACAACAACAAGAATTTACCATTGATGGTCATTATAAAACTTCAATTTTGAATTTATTTTATGAATCTTACGAGCTCGTGATTAGTTTGGATAGATTGATCCTACAAATAATTGAAAGTGCAGTTTGAAGTTTATATCTCAATTTTAAGAGAGTTTGGTTAAGTTTATAATTGATTTAGGAGAAATATAAGATTGAAACTCGAAAAAGCTAAAGTTTATGGAACTGTATCGCAATTATATTAAAGTTGAATTAGATATGTTTTATAATTGTATTGAAATTGTATTAAAATCACGTACAGTACATTTTTAATACATATTGCAATCATTACTCATGTTCTTAGTGATACAAACCAAAATAATTTATAAGACACATATAATACATATTTTATTCATGAATAATACAAGTTTAATTCAGTCTATAGATTATTGTCTTGTCTTTAGTTAGTTACGTTTTCATTTATTTTTAATTTTCTCTTTTAATTCAACTTTAATATTGTATATACACTTTTAATGCAAATCTAATTCATTTTGTAATTTATTATTTGTTACTATTGGATTACTTGTTTAAGTCATTATTGATATAAGTTTAATTTACTCTGTAGATCATTGACTAGTCTTTCATTAGTTACATTTTCTATTCATGCTTAATTCTCTCTTCTAATTCAACTTTGATATTTGTGTAATACACTTTTAATACAAGTTAATCCATTTTGGAGGTTTATTGGTTGATTTGTTAGGAGTGAGTTACTTGATTATTTCATTATTGTTATAAGTTTTATTTAGTTTATAAATCACATAATGCTCTTTAGTTTGCTACATTTTGCATTCATGTTTAATTCACTTCTTATTCAACTTTAATATGTGTGTAATAAATTTTTAATTCAAGTTTAATTCATTCGATAATTTATTATGTTTCTTCATTTGTTATGATTAGTTTACTTATTTGCTATTTTGTTTGTGATTAGTTTGGATAGGTTGTTCCTATAAATAATTGAAAATACCTTTTGGAGTTTGTTGACACCCAATTTTGACCCTCCCCGATGATAAATAATTCTCGAGTTTCCTAAAATTTCAAACGAGTTGAAATAGTTGACTATATAAGATTCAAATATTTTCAAGTTATTTTTAAAGTAGCTTTAGTTGATTTTTATAGTCTTGAGGCAGCATACATATGTTTTTATGCTTTCGTACAATTAGTTTATTTTATGAAATATTTGAAAGTCGTCTCAAAAAAAAAAAAAGTTTTACTTAACACTTTATTAAATTAGTTTTAGTAAATTGTAGTTCGGATCTTTAGCATAGTTAAATTTATTAGCTTATCTTGTTATAGTTTAAGTAATGCATACGTTTTATAATTAGTGTGTTTTATAAATAGTCGAAAATCATCTCAAAAGGATTTTGACTTTACTTATTTAAGTAAATTAAATTTTGGTTAAATTAGTAGCACATAGTTCGAGTCCTTAATTATGTTTAAATTAACTATTTTATCTTGTTAAGATAACAAGCTCGTTAATTAATTCGTCCTAGTCGAATCTTCAAGAATTAATTCTTTTGGTTACGTCTTTAATTCATTTGGTTTGTGGATTAATCACAATATTTGTTTTTACCTCTTCACAAAGGCTGATTTTTGAGAGCAAATCAGCCCAACTTTCAGCCCATCCCAAATATCCAACTCTTACTCCTCAAATTTTTAGACCCACCACTTTTACTCCAATTCCAACATTTTCCAGCCCACTTAATCTCCCAGCCCAATTGTTTCTCAAAAGAACCGACCCAACACCCAATTAATATCATCCAACCCCTCACCCTTTGACCCGACCCGCCTCCAAGTCCAGATTAAATGTGAATTCTGAGAAACGATGCCCCAAGTACACGGCGCTTCGCGAGTAGTTTCAGTCGCGAAATTCTGACGAAGGAGTTCACGGCAAATTCACGACAATACACGGAGAAGAAACGGCGATTTCAGGCCTTGGGCGTACAGAAGAAGCACAGTACGATTTGTTGTCGTTTTCTCCCTCGCGTCCCTCTCAATCGTACATCTTCGACAGCAAAAGAGCCTGCTGTAGCCGTAGAGCCGTCCTTGTGGCCATAGGATTGAGCCACGTTGTAACCAAGGACGAAGGGGGCGATCCCAATCGTCCATCTAGATTTCTATCCGTTCCATTTGAGAGAATTTTGGGAATATCCTTTAGGGATAAGGATTCAGGGTTTTGAAAGAATTTTTTCGTGGGCCTGGAAATTCGTTTTTCCAGCCCTTTTCCCCCATTTTATAAACCCTAATTTCCCCTATATAAGGCCTTTCTTGTTCACTGCTAAAAGGTTTTTTTTTTTGGAGTGTTCTGAAAATTCTTTAGAGCAAAAACATTGGGAAAAAAAACGAAAAATCTGGGAAAGAGGCAACAAGAAAGCAAAAGAAATATCAAAAGTTCATAGAAAGTTGGAAAACAGTCTCTTAGGATCGATTTCTTACGGGTCTGGGTTCAAAGGAAGATTCGTAGTTTGAGTTATTGTTCGCGTCGGAATTCGAAGTGTGTGGATTTTTCCTTTGGGTGTGAAGTTCGTTGTACATTTGCTGCTCGTTTTTGTCCCTTCGCTGCCTCAGAAAAGGTAACAAATCTCCGTTCACCACTTTCTCTTTGTCCGTTCTGGTATCTGTTTGTTGGTTGAGCAAGTCGAGATAAGATGGTTTGTTAACTTTGGTTGATGTTAAGCCAATGTATGCAGTGTATATTCTCATGGTATGCTGATGTAGCTTTAGTTATGACAATATTGGAATCTATCTTATGTTTCTTGAGGTTTCTTTTGTATGTCGAAGCCGTCGTTGTTTGGTTTGTTTTCTTGCATCTGTTGTGGTCAAATTCGGTTTCAAATCTTTTGCATTAGTTTTATTCTGAATCTGCCGGGATAGTCGACATTGGACCTCATGCCATTCATCTTTCGTTCTGAAATGATTATATGAATTTTGGAATGCTAATTTGCTTGAATTTTGGAAAATGACTAATTTAACTAAAGTAACAGTACAGTAGCATCCTTAATAGACGTGTTTTTTTTCTCTTAATTTTTATTGTTGTTTTGTTGTTAGAAGTGCATGATTCAACAGAGGTGTTTAGCTTTAGTCGGTCATGTTTTTTTTTTAGTAAAGTCTTTGGATAAAGTATCGATTCATATGCTCTTGGAAGTCTCAAATGTGCAAGATTTGACTTGCTGTGGTAGCTTAGAGTCATGGAGGGTCATCCGTATTGATTAAACCTATTTAATATGCTTCTAATTACTTTGTCTTCCTAGATTTTTAATTAATGTGATTTTGGTCCGTAATTTTAGACTCGAATTGATTTATTGATGTTGATAATTTTGGCATGTTTTCATGAGGGTCCTTTTTTTATTTGATGACTTTAACCCCGTACGACTAGATCGTATTATCTTTGTAGTGTGAAATGCGGTATTTTGTCTAAGTATGCAGTATGTTCTCTTTGTTATTTGTCAAACTTCCTTACCTGATAATGCTTTTCCCTTTCAAGTTTTACTGCCATCGTATATGCATGCTGCCTAGGAATTTCCTTATTTTAGTTCGGTAGCCTAAGGGTAGTATTTTATCGCGTTTCATTTCTTTTCGGCTTTTCATAATTTATTTCACAATTGGTGGTAATTTCTTCCGTTATTCTTGGTTTATCTTCATATGCTGTTTCCATGAAAGAATCGTTATGAGATAACTAATTTAGGAGTTGTGTAGTGTTATCCTCTCGTTATTATCTGCATTTTCTTTACCCGTAATGTGTTGTATCTGTTAAAATTCGCCTATTTTCTTTTTCTGGTTTCAGTTACTGTCTGAATCCCGTTGGTAGACATGTTATTCGAAATTCATATCCGTGTTCTTCGCCACGATTTGCATTAAATTCTATATTTGGGTTGCGCCGTAGTTATTCTAAGGTCGGATGTCTTGCTTCTTTTGGAAAAAATGTTACGAAACATGAGTCTCAAAATGATGTCAAATTTATCTCTCTCTCGAGCATCTTGTTATGATATATCATGTTATGAATGGGCATTTGTTTAAGTGAGTTACCTGCTCTTTTATTTTTGGCAGCCTCTGTTTTATCTTGTTGTCACTCTTTTGGTAAATAAATCCATCTTGATAACTTGCTGGACTATCGTTTGGTATTGCATTAGAATAAATATGTCTCATTGTCATTGTGTGGGTTTTAATGTGACTGTCAATTTAGTGGGACGACATGTTAGTTTTTTTTTTGAGTTGGTGTGTAGGTCCAGCAAATTAATGTATGTATATATACATATTACTTTTATATATATCTTAAGTTGGTCTATATATGTTAACTCTGTTCTCTTACTCCTTTTGCATGTGAAATGTGTCGGGGTCCTGATGGATCTTGTCTATGCATTTATCTATTGGGCCGTGAAGGCCCAAATCTCTATTCGAGTCAACTCGTAAAGCCGATAAATAGACGATGCGACGAAATTCGAAGTGATCTGAAGAATTGAAGAAGTCGAAATTAGAAGACCCGTTTTATTTTTTGCATTTCGTATTGTATTTATTTTCGGGCATAAGCCCTTGTCGTCTTTTATTTTACTGTATTTATTTAGTATTAATTATTTGCTTAGTCTAGGACAGGTACGAAAGAAAATGGGTCGAAACTCAAAAAGGAAATGGGCCAAAAATCCAAAACAGGTGGTCCAAAAACCGGTCAAGGTGAACAAAACTCGAATTTGGACCCAAATCTCTTTTCCTCTCTCTCATTACTTGTTTTTTTTATTTAACTGTTTTGGCATTAGTTTAAGGTTCGAAAACTCCGAATTCCCGCGAAACGCCTTAAACATTTTATCAACTTAAAATCAATAATTTTGCAAATAACTCATTTAGATAGTAAGTTAATATTTTTAACTCTTCACCCTTCTAAGTAATTTTTTAAAATTAAAGTTAAGCAATTTTTTAGCTAAATATATAGTTAGTTGTCGGATAATCGCACCTTAGCGGATATTTTAGGTGCCTAACACCTTCCTAAGATATAAATAGGAATCTTCGAACCCCCTTTAAATGTTTTCACTAGATTTTTTTTTTCTGTTTAAAGTCTGTTGAAAATAAAAGGTTTTCATAATATTTTCAAAATTAAGTGGCGGCTCTAAAATGTCATAAACATTACGAAAATTTTTTTTTTGATAAAACAGAGTTTATATCTCAATTATTAGAAGGTTTGATTAAGTTTAGAATTGATTTTAGGAAAAATACTAGATTGAACTTGAAAATGATGAAGTTTGTGGAACTATATCGGGTTTGTATTAAAGTCGTATTAGATATGTTTTATAATTATATTAAAATTGTATTAAAATCATGACCATTACATCATACATTTATAATACATATTGCAAATTTCACTCCCTAAATAATTTAGGTAACACGCTGATAATATATGCACAATACATTTTTAATACATATATTACAAACATCACTTAAGTTCTTAGTGATACAAACCTAAAATAATTTATAAGACATATATAATACATGTTTTATTCATAAATAATACAATTCAGTTTATAGATTGATGCCTTTTCTTTCGTTAGTTATGTTTTTTATTAATTCTTAATTTTCTCTTCTAATTCAACCTTAATATCGTGTAATACAATTTTAAAGCAAATTTAATCTGTTTACTTGTTTAATATTTGTTTAATGTAATTATAATTTATTTTACAATTTATTACGATTGAATTACTTGTGAAATTCATTGTTGATACAAATTCATTCAGTTTAGAGATCATAGAATGCTTTTTCGTTTGCTACATTTTGCATTCATATTTAATTCTCTTCTAATTCAACTTTAATATTTGTGGAGTACATTTTTAATATAACTTTAATTCATTTGCAATTTATTATGTCTACTCATTTGTTACAATTAGATTTTGATACAAATTTTATTTAGTCTACGAATCATTAACTACTATACGAAAGAAAATGAAGAGAGGGAAAAAAAAGCAAGAGAAAGAGAAGGAGAAGGAGAAGGAGAAGGCGAACGAGAAAAAATCCGCACTCGAATTGGCTAAATCTAGTATAGTGGTCTTTTACGTGCGGAAAAGATCTTTTTAAAAAAAAGAAAAACAAGAGAGAAAGAACAAAAGGGAGAAAGAGCGAGAAAGAGAGATGAAAGTAAAAAAAAGACAAAGAAAGAATAGGGAGAATGAGGCCAGAGAGAAAGACAAATCTAATAAAATATATAGTATTGCTATATATTGCTATAAATAATTATAATTAAAAAGTATATTCAAAATATGTAATTATTTTTTTAAAAAAATCCACTTAAGTAATTAATCCTAAAAAGAAGCTAGTGAAGAGAATCACTTAATTTTTTGGTGAAGCTAAGATAATTTTTTGGCAAATCAAGGATAGATAAAGGCGGTCTAGCTGATATCCAAAATTTTATACTTTATTAATATACGTGCAATATTAATAAATTTAATTTTAAAATACATAGATTAGTTTTCTATAACCCTATTCACTACAGTAATGAATTCAATATGAACAGAATTACCTACCATGGACATTAGGTGGCATGATGGCCTTGTAAAACATAGAAAATTATACATTTCAAGGAGTCGACATTGTTAATTGTTATGGTCTACTTTAAATGTTCAAAAGTTAACATTAAAAAAATTGTTAATTGTTATTTATTTCTATGCTTGTTGTTGTTGTGGTGTCTATTATATCTTTATTTTTTATTAAATATTAAAATTAAATATGTTTAAATTTGTTTTATAACATTTTAGAAGGATAAGTAATGAAATCACAAGAATTCATTGAGAACCTTTTGTGTGTGTATGCATGTCTATTACTTTGTAGAGAATTGGGCGATAAACTAAGAGAGGTCCCTTCGGGGACATCCGATTAACAAAAAAACTGAGAGAGAGAATTAGAAAGAGACGTGGAATTTTTTTTTTTTTGGACCAGGTGCAACTATTGTCAGTTGTGTGAGGAATTGTTTAGCTGCCAAGTGTACATTACGGGACCACATTCACTTTCTTTCATTTCCTTTTCTCGTTTATTTTTAGCCTTTCTTTTTTTAATACTTTTTCCTTCTTTCTTCAAAATACTTTCTTGCATTTTTTTTCTCCTACTTGTTAACTCTCAACATATTTTATTTTTTATGATAATTTTTTTATTTAATATTTTGTATATGAATTAAAACACGACTATTTTTAAGATTTGTATTGTCTAGGTTTTAATCGAAGTCATATATTGTTTCTCAAAAAAAAATTATACTCAAAGTTTGAATTCGAGACCTCTAGTTAAGTGTGAAACAATTGTGTCGTAGCTCTATAATTCGGATTAAGTTTATCGTTGGATGAACTGCATTGATGATATTGATCCCAAAAAAGACGGTAGGTACAGCTAGGCCGTGAACAACCAACCATCGTACTGTAAAAATTGGATAGGTTCGATCTATAGTCATTAGGGCCTCCTAAAACGATCTATTAAATTCATCGAGTTGTCCCAAAAGATCAAAATGACCAGTTATTAATGAAATTCCTTATCGGCTCTCTGTAAAATACTCGTTTGGCCGCGGGCTCCAAACACATCATCAGCTAAACCTGTACTGACAAATAACTAACCCGCAATGAATAGGGAAAGTATGTAGTTTCTGTCCCATCATTTATTTGAGGGAAAATAAAATGGGTTGTCAAAAAATTTAAATTTAATTTTTTGGATAAGTTTTAAGGAATTGAAGAAAGTGATATTAGTATTTCAAAATCATGTGTCTTAATTTCATAAAATGTATTTTTTTTAATTTTTTTTATATAAATGATATATATATATATATATATGAGAACTTAGATTATATATATATATATTTTTATTTTTTTATTTTTGTGTTCGCTTGTAGAAGATCATACATTAATTTATATATAATAGAAATTTTCACTCTATTATTTAGTATTAAATTGTCCGTAAATAATTCACCACTTTGATTCACCCGAATTATATAAATACATATTAAGAAATAAGAAGATTATGATAGATATTGGTCTTCCTCTTAATTCATATCCATGTGTCTGTCTTTATAATAATTAATTATTTTTGTATTTATTTTATAATTGGATTTATACTTTTTATTTTGATAGTCATAAATGAATTTTATGTTATTTTTGTGTATTAGTTAATTAATTATTATTGTTATATTATCATATTTTCTATTAAAACATGACAAAATCGAATAACCCAAAAAAATAACATAAATTACGTTGGCAAATTTTAAATAGCATAATGTCACGGACTTAGAGCCTTACTAAAGCTTCGTGCGGCACTTGACAACTTACTCACGAATCTTTCACGATCTTATAAGCTCAAGTAAGCCCTTTATTCTAAGATCGCTAAGAGAATGCAAAGAAAGACTTAGAAAGATTGGAAGAAGGCTTTTATATTACTTGAAAGATTGCTTACACTTTGTTAGATGATTTACAAATGAGTGACACCTCTATTTATACTAACACCTAGGGGCTAAATTGTAATTTAAAATTACTTTACAAGTCCCTATTTATTTACACTTTGGTCCCTTTTCTAGAAATCTTTACATTTTCTAGGAAATTCTAAGGCTTTCCTTGAAAATGTCTAGTCATTTTTCTAAAATTCTCTAAAGTTTTCTTGAAATATCTAAGAACTTCTAGAGTTTTCTATAAACTTCTCTAAAACTCTAGACTTTTCCGTTTCTATCCGGATGCAAAATCTTACTAAAAATTGGCAGGGACGTGACAATAAGCTGAAAATTTGAACTAAGGAGGAGAGAGAATAGAGAAAAAAGAAGACGACGTAACCTTTAGCCCATTTTTCTTGCAAGTTGGACCCAAAATTCACTTGGCAAAGCACAGAAGCACCTCACATAAGTATTGTCTGACACCTAATATCTATGCCTCTCTCAGAATAAAGTTATTCCGAGATGTGAGTTGATTTGGAACAAATGAGTAAATTAGGAAAATAAATAAATAGATAAATCTTTATTTTAATTTATTTTAAAGAGTCAATATATTTGACTTCAAATTTGATATATAATCAAGAAAAGAAAAATTATGCGTATAAGTAATTATATACTAATTAATTAATTAATATAGTTATAATTTATCTTAATTATAATTCACGATCTAATTTTAGCTATAATTATGCAACTCAACCTTTTAGTTTTGTATAATTAACAGGTTTGTATAATTCGAATTTGTATAACTTTTGTATAATTCAGCATTTGTATAACTGTTCAACTTCTGATGTTTGTATTCGTATAAATTCATTATTTTGAATTTATACACAATAATTAAATTATACAAATGTACCCACAAATTATACAAACCTGTGAATTGTATAAAGAACAACTTTCACATATAGCAACACAAAACTCATATTTGTATGCTATAGCTATAGTTTGCATAATTGCGCTCCATAACAAACACAAATATGTATATTTTGCTATTCATATACAAAAGAAATCAGTTGTATTTAAATTGTTTCTATTTCAATATACATATTCGAAAGATCAATTGTATAATCGGTGTTTATATAAAACGAGAAAGAGAGAACGACAAAAGCAAACTGACATGGGAATAATTGCATGTGTATATATAATTTTCTCTCATTTTATACAAATAAAAACACAATTTATACATTTCTTTTCTGTTTGTATAAGTGAGAGAGGCGAGGGTGGCGAGCGAGATCTGGAGAGCGGAGAGAGGGGAACAAAAATATATGAATATATACAATTTTTCTCGCTTTATACAAATACAAACATATTTTATACATTTGCGTTTGTATAAAAAGCGAGAGAGGCGAGGGAGAAAACGAGAGTGGCGAGCGAGATTCACTAGGAGAGAGGCAAAATAACAACAATTTGTTATGGGGTATAATTAAATCAAACTATGATTAGAGTATTTTACAATTTCCCTTATATAAATGTATGAATTATACAAACGAGACAGCTTAACCTGTAGCTACAACCCGTACACATGCAAACAATAGTTACTTGTGAAAGTTACGTAATTTTCTCGGAAAAATTGTGTGAAATAGCAAATTATTAATTCAAATTAAATTTTATAACCATAGTTTCTTTTATTTGTAATTCGCATCAAACATTTCATATTTTTTGTCATCCCATTTGTATACCGAAATATACAAATAGACCAAAATATACAAATGCAGGACCCATTTGTATAATGAAATATACAAATAGATCGAAATGTATAAATACAGGACCCATTTGTATGCCGAAATATACAAATGCAGGACTCATTTGTATATCAAAATATACAAATGTAGGACCCATTTATATACCAAAATATACAAATAGATCCAAATACAACTTTTTTTTTATGTATATGTATACCGAAATATATAAATGAAGTTTATTATGAAACATAATTATACACACTATAACTATAACATACAAATATAATTTTTATATTTGCTATATGTGAAAATTGCTCAATTTTCTCTATTGAAAATAGTTGTTGCTTAGATAATTGGGCTACATAAGCCACTTGGACCAAGTTGGGCTACAAAATACCAACCCATATGATTTCATTATAGAAAGCCCTAATCTAAACCCTAAAGTAACTCACGCCTATAAGTACAAACTGGTTCCTCACATTATTGCATCTCTCCCCTTTTTTTAACACTAAATCTGCAGAAATCAATCGATTATCTCTATGATATGATATAATTATAGAGCAATCATTTTTCTTCAATATTTGATATTATGTTCTTTTAACTTTTTTTTCTGATAAATCATCATTGATTGTATTGTTGTGTTTTTGTTTTCCTCTGTGATGAACAAAACTAAGATGACGAGTCTGAAATCCATTCTTTTAAATCGTGAGGACAAATCGAGGCATTTGTCTGAGAGGAATTCTTTTAACCATTTTTTTCAAGTTTTTTCTGATGAATTTTCCAAGTTGGATTTAACTATCATTCCTATTTTATTTTTTTTTAATTTTTACGATGTTTAATATTTATATTAGAGATTAATTGATTTAAATTGTGTTGCGTTAATTCATTTGGATACATGGCTCTTCCATAGATTATTCTGGACTCGGGTCCCGAAATTGAGATCTTTGATTGAAGAAGATCTAGATAAACAGAAACAACTCCATCCGTTTGCATTACATTGGTGATATCATTATCCTTTTTTTTTTTAAAATTTATTTTAATGACTTTTTTTTTCTTTTGAGTAATGTGGCAATGATGAAAAATTATAAAATCTCTCAAATAGTTGAGGTACCTTTCAGTTAATTTTAATGAGAGGTAGCTATGATTGTTTTCAAGCACTTTTGAGCCACTTTTTTTTTTTCTTCCTTTTTCTACTTTTGAAGTTTGAACTCTGACCCCAATTATTGCTTAATTACGTTTATGATTTTCATTTTGATGTATACCATTAGTTTTATTGTTTTTGTTTTTTGCATTGTTTTTTAATTTATAACTAAAACTACAACAAAGTTTTTATGACTTCGTTTCGTTCAATTAATTTGAATATTATTATCTCTATTAAATTTTAATTTTGTGTTTCACTATAAAAAGAAAATTGTGATCTTGAACTATTAAACAATTCTCTTGAAATTAGTAAATATAATAAATTTAAAATTAAAGAACAAGTCTAATTAATAAATATTTAATTCTTGATTGTAATGAGTGTCAAATGTTGTTTTTCGAAGTAGTTTTAGAATGCCTTTATATTTTTGTTGATTTTTATAAAAAGTTTACTCAAATTTGGATTTATGTTAATTGAACTTTTTCATCTATCTTGTATTTATTTATTCATTTGTGTTTATTATTTTAGAAATAATCACTAGTTAAAAGAAGAAAATTACAGAACATTGAAAGTGGGATGATGATTATTAACATTTTTCTTTGTTTTGTGATCATATCTCACAAAATAAAGAAATATAATTGTATAAACTGTCGGCTTACAATATTGTTAAATTTTTCTTCAATAAATAATGATTGTTTTTTAAACAGTAAATGCAAATTAGGAAAAAAAAAATAGAAGGTCGATGAAAGAATTCAATAAATATAAATTTAGGAAGTCTTACAATATTTTTAGAAACCATTTGGATTGGCTTGAGATTCGTCCTAAGTTAGAGCGATATTTGGACTAGCTCATTTTTTGTGTGGATAAAAAATTATTGATCCAATCCACAAGTACATTGGCTACGAAGTTGTCGGGCCAGTTCTCTTTCCGTAAAAATATTTTTTTTTATAATTTCTAAAATTAAATTACAATTTAAAAATATTATCATAAATATTGACAAAATAATATTATATGGTCTCAGTGTTACTACTTAATCTGATTCACAGATAAAATTATAATTATAATATTTATTAAGTTTAATTTCAAATATTTCCCCCAACCAAAAACAAAAAGGTTAAAGATGATGCTGGATCACTAGGCACCTTCTTCAACATAGATAACATGTAAAAAACTGGATGGACAGAAGCTAACTCTCCGGCATGCCAATCAATAGGCCACCTCACCCACACGCTGTAGGATCTCATTGGCCCAACATATCTCGGACTCAGTTCCCTTTCTACCAATCTTCATCACCGCCTTTTCAATAGGCGATAATTCTAAAGTAACCTGGTCACCAACATCAAACTCTAAGGGTCTTTTCTGTTATCAGCATATGGACTTTCTGCCTGACTGTACGCAGTAGTAAACCTGTACTAATCATCTGACTACTCTAAGGCCTCATGATATGATCTCCGGCCCAAATGGATGACTCTCCCGACTCCGAACCACCAACTGAGATCTACACCTCACTACCATATAGTGGCCTCAAACGGTGCATCCGAATGCTGGAGTGATAGCTATTATTATCGAGCCTATCAAAAGGCAGATGGTCATCCAAGTTACCTCTGAAGTCATCCACACACGCCGTCAACAATATCCTCCAACGTCTGATGGTGCGCTCTGCTGCCCATCTGTCTGAGGTTGAAAGGCAGTGCTATGCTTCACCTGCGTGCCAAGCTCTTCTGGAAAGATCTTCCAGAAATAAGAAGTAAACTGAGCTCCTCTGTCTGAATAGATAGACAAGGGAATCCCATGCCCTCACAATCTCATCAATGTAGAGCCTCACATAATCCTCGCTCTGTAACGAGATTTACAGGGATGAAGTGGGCAGACTAGTCAATCTGTCACATACCCTAAGAGTCTGCTGCTCCTAGTCTGGAGTCCAACCACGAGTCCATATTAATAGCCTCCCATTTCCAAGTCGGAACATCAATAATCTGCGTCAAAGACCACTCAGGCTTAAGATGCTCTGCCTTAACCTGCTGACAGTTAGGACACTCTGGTCCATATTCTGCAATGTCCTTCTTCATGCATCCCACCAATAAATCTGCTTGAGATCATGATATCTTGGTGGAACCTGGAGTATAGAATATCTGGAACCATGGGCCTCTGCAACAATCCTGGTCCAGCAATCACCCACATCTGGACACACAGCCTTGTCCTGATATCTAAGTATGCACATCACTCCAAAGCGAAAGACTCATTCATCTTCAGCAGCACTGAGTCTTCAACTCCAATCAACACACGGGATCTAGATGCTGACTGCTTTGACTTCAACTACCAAGGATGATTCAGAACTAGATGAACTAAACATCCCCACTAGTGAGGTCAACCAAACGCACACCAGTCTGCCAGTCTATGTACATCTTTTACCAGCTCCCTTCTCATCCTCAACGTGAGCTGTAACTTCCCATGCTCATGCCTGCTCAAAGCATCAGCTACAACATAGCCTTACCTGTGATAGTGCAATTCCATGTCATAAATCTTCAACAGCTCACCATCTCGTGAACGTAGATTCAACTCCTTCTGTGTGAACACGTCTGGAAGACTTTTATGGTCTGTGAACACATCCACATGCACTCCATACAGAAAGTGCTCCAGAGCTTCAGTGCAAATACTCACAGTTGCAAATCCAGGTCATGAGTGGATAATTCTTCTCATGAACCTTGAGTTGTCTAGATGCATAGGCTATCACCTTAACCAACCTGCATAAGAAACAACCCAAACCAACCTAGATGCATCACAATAACAGTGTAGTTTCACCACACTTAGGCAAAGTAAGCACGGGGGCGAAGTGAGTCTGTCTTTGAGCTCCTGGAAACGTCTTCTCACAAAGTCTCCGTCATACGAACTTGGCTTTCTTCTTGGTCAAAGCTGTCAATGGGCAGCAATGGAAGAAAAGCCCTCCATAAACCCTGCGAATAAGTAACCAGCCAATCCAAAAGCTACGGATGTCAGTAGGAGTAAGAGGTTTGGCCAGTTCTTCCACAGCCTCAGTCTTCTGGGATCCACCTCAACGCCCTGATCGAAACAACATGACCCAGAAAGGTCACTGATCTCAGCCAGAATTCACATTTGCTGAATTTGGCATACACTGATGGCTGTCTAAGTACCTGCAAGGTTAGTCTCAATGTTGTTCATGCTCTTCCTTGGTCCTTAGAGTAGATGAGAATGTCATCAATAATACTATGACGAAAGAGCCAAGGTATTACGGAAGGACCCTGTTATTGGAGGTCATAAATGCAGCAGGTGCATTCGTGAGACCAAATGACATGACTAAAAACTCATAGTGACCATAGCGGGTACGAAAGGCTGTCTTTGGATATCTCCATCCCTAACCCTAAGCTGATGAATACCCTGAACGAAAGATCAATCTTAGAGAAGAAACTAACCCTTGTAGTTGATCAAACAGATCATCTATTTCTGGGAGTGGATACTTATTCTTTATAGTGACTTTGTTGAGCTGCCGAAAATCGATACACATTCTAAGGGTTCCATCCTTCT
Organism: Solanum lycopersicoides; assembly: GCA_022817965.1. NCBI lineage: Eukaryota > Viridiplantae > Streptophyta > Magnoliopsida > Solanales > Solanaceae > Solanum > Solanum lycopersicoides. The sequence goes on from CM040620.1 coordinate 8,994,614, forward strand.
TCTTTACAAAACACACTGGAGCGCCCAAGGGGATATGCTCGGTTGAATGAAACCCTTGTCAGTGAGATTTTTAACTGCAGCTTCACTTTTGAGTTTCGCTGGAGCCATTCTGTAAGGAGGAATTGAGATTGGTTTAGTATCGGGTTCTAAATCGATACCAAAGTCAATCTCTCGAAGGGGAGGGACTCCAGGAAATAATTCAGGGAACACTTAAGAACTCATTCACTACAGGTACGAGTCTATGGAAGGAATGTCATGATCCAAATCATTAACACTCACAAGATGACAATAACCCTTGGACATCATTTATATGGCCTTAAGGTAGAAATCAAGGGGTTAGGACGACTCGAATTGTACCCTCCCAGACTAAACTCTTCTTCATTAGGAAAGCGAAATCTCACCACTCTACTACGACAGTCCAAGCAAGCATAAAACTGTGTAAGCCAATCCAATGCAAGAAATACATCAAAAATCATGCATGGGTACTCAACCAGGTTTGCACACATAGTTTACCATTCCAACTATTGGGCAATCTTGTATACTCTATCAGTTCTTACATTCTCTCCTAAAGGGGTACTAACACACTATAGATCATGTAGAACTTTCAGGTAATACCTTCAAAAGTAAGAGCAAGCAGAGGAGTTACAAAGGAAGAGTGTAGACCCTGGACGATAAGTAAAGCATAACAGAAGTTGAGCAAATACTTGCAGCATACCGTGACAACTCGAGCGACCTCTCCTGCCTTCTCTCTGCCCTTCGAGGCATAGAACCTGTTCCTCTTAGGAGGCTCGGCTGCTGCTGCACCTGTGGGTTAGCTAGGCTGAATATTACCTCCAGTCTGCCTCTGTTCTGTGGGCAGTCTCTGACCATGTTGTCCACTCTTACCACAACCGAAGCAGGTATTCAGTGCCCTGTCTGCACTCTCCTCTGTGAGCTCGGCCCACTTAGCAGCAATTCTTTTTAGTACGCTGCATCTCACCTCCTTTCCGTTCTTGGCTCAGGTCTGCCTCTCTTTAGTGTAGTTATTCCTCTGAGGATTAGATTCCCAGAACTCTGTTGGCCCCTTTTTGAAACCTTGGCTCTCACGGACGCCAAAAGTTATTCCTGTGGCCTCCATGACTGGGTCCTGCTGGTCTTGAGGCTGGGCCTCTAGCATCACGACACCTCTTTTCCTGCGGCTGTCCTTACTGCTGGACATGCACCATCAACTGGAAAGATCCATATTATCATGGAGCCTTGTTTGAGGTTGATGAATTCCTCAACCTTGGCCTCCCTA
>CM040620.1:8995914-9469693 GCA_022817965.1 Solanum lycopersicoides
TCTCCCTGGGAAAGAATCTCTCCAGAAATGCTGCCTTGAACAGCTCCCATGTGACTGGTACTCCAACTAAGACACGGATATCTTGCCACATCTTGCACCAAGTCTGTGCAACATCCTTGAGCTGGTAGGAAGCCAGCTCAGCCTTCTCAATATCAGTGGCCCCCATAGCTACCAGAATCTTATGCACCTCATCTACAAACTCTTGAGGATCCTCCGATGTCTTAGCCCTTGTGAAAATGGGAGGATTCATCCTCGTGAAATCCCTCAGTCTGTCAGCCATGCTACGGACCGGTGGGTTCTCCCTCTGAACATCCTGTCTGTTTACCTGGGCAGTCATAGCCTGGGCCTGCATAGTAATGACCTGTGCCATTTGGGCCAAAGATGCCCGCACCTCAGCATCAGTCAACCCAGCTGGGTTAACTGGTATGGCCCCTCCTTCAGCTGGAACCTGGGGTAGATCCTGATTACCCCTAGCAGCTGCTCCTCCTCTCCTCTGACCAAATCCTCTCCTAGTGTTCATTCTCTGGAAAAACAAAAGGATTGATGTTAGACACGCTCGTAACACCGAGAATTTAGACATTCATAAAAGCACGATAAGATCAGAAGAAGGGAAACTTTCCTACGCATCATGCAGTCTCTAATCCAGGATAGTGGTGCACTTCACTACCATGACTTAGAAACTACTCAATGTGGTTGATGTAAACTTATTATTTTCATAATTTAACCTAGGGCTCTGATACCAACTTAACAGAGTACAATGTAAAATAGTAGAGTTTGTATAGGGTTAGTACACACTTGTACTAAGTATGGGTATATGCAAGCACACACCAAGGACATGCATGAGAAAGAATAGCTCTTTCCTAACAACATGATTTTTGGAAGTCAAGTCAGTGGACTTGCCAAATTGAGATTAGGAAAGTTAGTGAAATTTCCAAATTTGGATTAGGAAAGTCAGTGAACTTTCCAAATTGGATTAGGAAAGTCATGCCATGAAAGTAACATACATCATCATACTTATCACATTTACTCACAGCACATAACATTTACACATAGCACATATCATATAACATACAGTATATTTTACATGTAACACATAACTTCATTCATATCATTCATTCATATGCCATGAGACCTTGGAATCATGGACTTGACATTAAGACATCCCAGAAATAAGGGCTCAACATATGGGACCTCAACTAGGGAGTCTTCATTAGCAAACACAGAGTCTGCTTCATTCATTCATACGTACTTCATTTCATTTCGTTCATAGTCCAGTGTAACCACCGGTTATACCTAGGATGTAGTTTAAGACTTTCATTAGGTTCGTTGTGCAATGACCAAGAATGACCTAATGTCATTACTTGAATCTAACTCACCTTTTGATTATCCTATCCTAACACCTTTGGTATTCATTCATTTCATTATGTGCATCATTTGAGGCTGGCCTCATTCATTCATTGGGAACTTTAACTTTAACCGACATAGATCATGTGAGCATCATGAAATCCAGTGTCTCCCCCACACCGAAAAGAGGTGGAATCACCGGCCAAAGTGATCCAATAACATGCTAGCGTACATGGGAATTTAACCCCGCCAGATCCCTATATTGGCAGTATAGGTTCGAAGACTAGGAGATATATGGAGACCCATACCCGGCAAGCCGGACAGTCTCATCTCATGAGAGTTACGTGAACCTCCGCCCTTCCCGAAAGAAGGCATCACCGCTCATAGCTAGTCTATCGGTGCTCAGTATAAAGTTCCATTACATTCATCTCATACGTCATGGAAGCTGGCTTCTAGTATGAGGACATCATAGCTCATTAGATGATTTCTCATCTCATCATTCGTATTGAGTGTGTTAAGCTCAATACTCTCATTAGAGTGTTCATAGAGACTGGTCTCTTCATTATCTTACACTCTCATAGGTGAGTACGTTTGGTAACATTTACTTAGGCTCATTTGAGATTGCTCTCATCTTTTACATTAGCCTCATATCATGTTGTCACCACATTCATTAACATTAGCACATTTTCTTTCATAGTTACTCACCCTTTTACGTGAATGTACTATTCATCATATGTCAATGCACTTGGCCATTTGGTGTGTTTCACACTCTTACTTAACCCTTCTAGGGTTTCATTATTTCATTGTTCATTTCATCATTTCATTGTTCATCTCATCATATGCCAATGCACTTGTCCATTTAGTGTATCTTACACTCATACTTAATCCTTCTAGGGTTCATCATTTCATTTCATACATCTTAGGTTCACTTACTTTTGAACGTATGTTAGACTTATGTGTCTATACATACAAGCCATGGGGCTTCATTCATAGTTCGTTAAGTATTCTTACATTCCTAAGATTATGTAGTACAAGACTTATGTATCTTGTATATATGCCAAGATCTTGATTTTGATCTAAGTAGGTGGCATTATTCTTGGATATTTTGTTCACGTATGACTTATGTATCAATACGGAAGTTTGGGCAAGGAATCCCAAGTCTTGAATCAATTGAATGTCATTTACATTATTAATTGATTTTACTCTAGTAGTCATAACATTTTAACTCTAAGTCAAATCACAATGTTTACATTGAAGGTTTACTTTTCTACTTAAAATCTCTCTTGCCTTGGCCGATGGGTTGTGGGTTCAAGCCCCCACAACCCCATTTTCGTTTTTCTTTTATTTATTTCGGTTCATGTGAGGCTTTGGGACCCGAGGTCGAGTCCCCTCAGCCACACTCAATTCTCCTTTAATTTCCCTTCCCTTCCATTCGCTTAAGGCCGAGAGGTTGTGGGATCGAACCCCCACAACCTCTTTATTTTATTCTCCTTTTTGAAAGTTGACTATTTGAGTTGACTGTGAGGTTGTGGGGTCGAATCCCCACAGCCTCATTTCATTTTTTTTATCTTCCCCCATCCGCATAGAGGTCGTGGGTTCGATTCCCACGCCTCTCATATTTTTTTATTTTTTTCCTTTGCTTTGGTTTCTAACCGAGAGGGTGTGGGTTCGAATCCCACCCCTCTCATTTCTTATTTCTTTTTCTTCACACTTATTTCCCAGTCAAGACAGGTTCGAATCCCCCTCACCATACAATTTTTTTCTTCTTTAAATTGGATTTTAAAGGGGTGAGGTCTCGGGTTCGACCCTCAATGACCTCACCTATTATTCCTTATTTTTCTTGGCATTCTAAACATCTTAATTTGGCAGAGATATATCAACATAATGCTGGAAATTTAAAGTAATTTCTTTACTCATTTTTATCTCCATTTGTTAGTAAATTCATAGAACAATACATAGTTCATTTAGTACGTTCTTTAATACAATTTTTCACGAATTCCTAACCAAGATGTTTACTCCTCAAATCAGCCACACTTCATGTCACACGAACATCACAATTTACTTCAATTGGTGTACATAAAACAACAAACATAACATTAACAAAAATCAAGCCTCTAGGCCGAGACTCAAACATGCCATACATTTTTCTTTCCTTAATTCGAACACACACATAGTTATCTTTTCATGAATTAACGTACACCCAATACATTAACATTCAACACAAACATCACATAATCCTAAGTCTACCAGCATTCATACCAAACTACATTCATTGGGAGCTAATGACAGGGACATGCAACAGGGGAAACAACCTTAGTTTTTGAGCCGAATATACTGAGTCCTAGGGGTCTCTTGGGAAAGGGACCAAGAGTAAGAAGACCCATACCTTTGTTTTCTTGTTAAATGTCCAGAATGCTGCCCAAGAACCCCTCCAAAATCAGCCCACACACCCAAAGTCACACCTTACCCGACTAGTGTAGTACGTTCTGCTTAACGTTACCGGATTGCTTTCTCTTTTGTGTTTCTATCTTTCAAGTTCTTGATGAACTTTTGCCTTTACTTGTTTTTTTTTCTTTTGCTGATTGTTTTATCAATTTGCAGCCAAGAAAAGAGAGTGAAAGAGAGAGAGAAATCGTGCAAGAGAGAGTGGGGGAAATGGGAGATAGAAGTCTAGTAGAAGTAGGACTTTGTGGGTATGAATTAGTCAACTTAATAATTAATCAAAATTAATAAAAATCTGATTTCTTTTTCCTAAATCAGCTAATATTAATTATTTATTAAAAACTAAGTTAACACATTAAAATAAAAGCAAGTTAAATCTTGCTTCTAGTGGGGCTCAAACCCGAGTGACCCCATTTGCGAGAAATGGGTCAATTTGGGTTGCCCCACCCGAAATACCTTAAACAAATTAATTAATTAATTCCTCAGGGTAATTACAATATTACCCTTGGCTTGGAAAAGACCATTTTACCCTTGGACTCTCAAAACTTAAGATTTCTTCTTTTTAGTCCGGTAAAAACTCTTTCAATTAAATCTTCGTTGTCGCGAGCCTCACATGGTTGGTTCCAACCTTTCCAAGCTCAATTAACTCTCCAAGTTACTTGGCTTGGTTGTAGTAAGGGTTCTGAGGTCTGGTTCTACGCGTATCAATACGTGTGGACCTTGATCTAATCACAAGCATTCTTGAAACATAAGTCTTGATCCTATTCATTTTTAGGGTTGTTACATACGTACTTCATTCCATTTCGTTCATATGCTAGTGTGAACACCAGCTATACCTAGGATGTAGTTTAAGACTTTCATCGGGTTTGCTGTGCAATGATCAAGAATAACCTAATGTCATTACCTGAGTCTAGCTCACCTCTTGAGTATCCTATCCTAACACCTTCGGTATCATTCATTTCATTATGTGCTTCATTTGAGACTGGATTCATTCATTCATTGGGAACTTTAACTTTAACCGACATAGATCATGTGAGCATCATGAAATCCAGTGTCTCCCCCACACCAAAAAGAGGTGGAATCACCGGCCAAAGTGACCCAATAACATGCTAGCGTACATGGGAATTTAACCCCGACAGATCCCTATATTGGCAGTATAGGTTCGAAGACTAGGAGATGTATGGAGACCCATACCCGGCAAGCCAGACAGTCTCATCTCATGAGAGTTACGTAAACCTTCGCCCTTCCCAAAAGAAGGCATCACCGCTCATAGCTAGCCTATCGGTGCTCAGTATAAAGTTCCATTTCATTCAACTCATACGTCATGGAAGCTGGCTTCTAGTATGAGGACATCATAGTTCATTAGATGATTTCTCATCTCATCATTAGTATTAAGTGTGTTAATCTCAATACTTTCATTAGAGTGTTCATAGAGACTGATCTCTTCATTATCTTACACTCTCATTGGTGAGTACGTATTGATAACATTTACTTAAGCTCATTTGAGATTGCTCTCATCATTTACATTAGCCTCATATCATGTTGCCACCACATTCTTCATCATTAGCACATTTGCTTTTCATAGTTACTCACCTCTTATTACGTGAATGTTCATTTCATCATTTCATAATTCATCTCATCATATGACAATGCACTTGGCCACTTAGTGTATCTTACACTCGTACTTAACCCTTCTGGGGTTCATCATATCATTACATACATCTTAGGTTCACTTATTTTTGAACGTATGTTAAAATTATGTACCTATACATACAAGCCATGGGGCTTCATTCATAGTTCGTTAAGTGATTCTTACTTTACTAAGATTATGTAGTACAAGACTTATGTATCTTGTATATATGCCAAGATCTTGATTTTGATCTAAGTAGATGGCATTATTCTTGGATACTTTACTCACGTATGACTTATGTATCAATACGAAAGTTTGTGAAAGGGAACCCAAATCTTGAATCACTTGGATATCATTATTATTTTTCATTGATTTTATTTCTAATATTCATAAAATTAGAACACTAAATTAAATCTCAACATTAATATCGAAGGATTAATTCTCTATTTAATTTTACTCTTAAGTTGGCCGAAGGGTTGTGGGTTCGAACCCCCACAACCTCTTTTTATTTTTCATTAAGAATACATTGCTCATTTTCGCCCAAACCAAGAGGTTGTGGGTTCAAACCCCCACAACCTCTTTGATTTTTCCTTTAATTCTTGCTGGGATAGGGAGGTTGTGGGTTCGAACCCTCACAGCCTCCTTATTTTTTTATTTAATTTCGCTGAGGCTTGGGAGGTTGTGGGTTCGAATCCCACGCCTCTAATTTATTTGGTTAATTATTTTTCTCTTCATTCACCTCCAGTTCGCGAGTTCGAATCCCCTTAGAACCATTTCCCTTTTCTTATTTCGCGAAATCAGTAGCTAGAATCGAATCCCCTTAGCCCCATTTCCATTTTCTTTTTTTTGCGAAATCAGTAGCTAGGATCGAATTCCCTTAGCCCCATTTCCCTTTTCTTTTTTGCGAAATCAGTAGCTAGGATCGAATCCCCTTAGCCCCATTTCCCTTTTCTTTTTTCGCGAAATTAGTAGCTAGGATCGAATCCCCTTAGCCCCAATTTCTTTTTTTTTTCTTTGTCTCGCAAACCAGTAGCTAAGGGGTTCGATTCCCCTTAGCTCCTTCACGTTTTTTTTTCTTTCTTTTTCAGCTTCTTTAACATGTGAGGTCTTGGGTTCAATTCCCATTGACCTCACTTATTTTATCTTTACTTTAAAAACCCAGAATTTAACATTATTGAAGAGTACACAAATCTGGAAAATTTTAGTCATTCTTCCACTCATTTTTAGGCGCATTTTTCATAAGTTTAGTTGGCTAAAAGATGGTCATTTCAATCCACTATATTTCATTGCAATGAACATCACATTGTATACACATTTCACACATAAAATACACAAAAATTTCATGTCTTATACGACTCCAAACAGTGGCTAAGGCACTGCCAACGTACACACAAACCAACCTTTTCGACCACACTTTGAATATCATTTTCGTAATTTCCCTCACATAAACATGTTCACATTTAATATAAACACATCATACATACTTAAATCTACCAGCACAACATACCCATCCTACGAATTCGTTTGGGAGCTAGGGACAAGGACATACAAAAGGGAACAACCTTAGTTTCGGATTGAATCTTTTTGAGTCGTAAGGGACCTCTTGGGAAAGGGACCAAGAGAGAAGAAAACCATACCTTTTGATGTTGTTCAAGTGTGAAGCTGCTGCCCAGAAACTCCTCCAAACCACGCCCAATTCTCCTCAACGTACACACCACTCGACGAACAACCTCCCTTTGCCTTGACGTTTTTGATTACCTTGCTTTTCTTAAAACTTTTTGTGTGTTTGTCAAGTGTGAAGATCAATTGTTATTAAACTGTTCTTGAGCTTTCTTGTTAATCAGAGCGTGAGAGAATGAGAGTTGAGAGACGTGAAAGAGAGTTGAGAAATGTGTGAGAGAGAGAGTTATTAGGATTAGGAGACTAAATTCAAGACTTAGTCAAAATAAGATTTAATTAAATTAATACAAAATCTGATTTATTTTAATTAATACGTGAAAGGACCATTTTACCCTTAATGAATAGATTTTAATTGATGATTAAATCATCAATTCATTGCTCCTAGTGGGGCTCGAACCCGAGTGGCACCCCATTTGCGAAATGGGTCACTTCGGGTCGCCCCAACCCGAAATGCTCTTTTAATTAAATTACTTACTTAATTATTAATTCCTCAGGGTAATTACAATATTACCCTTGGCCTGGAAAAGACCATTTTAATCCTGGACCCTCAAAACTTAAAATTTCCTCTTTTAAGTTCGGTAAAGAGTCCTTCGATTAAGTCTTCATTTTCGCGAGCCTTACTTGGTTGGTTCCAACCTTTCCAAGCTCAACTAACTCCCCAAGTTAGTTGACTTGGTCGTAGTAAGGGTTCTGAGGTCTGGTTCTACGCGTATCAATCCGTGTGAACCTTGGTTTAATCGCAAGCATTCTTGACACCCTAAGTCTTGATCCTATTCATTTTTAGGGTTGTTACAGTAGAGTTCCTCAATATTTCAATGTCTACAAATGTTCCCTACTTCAGGGCTTGTCGGAGTGTAGACTTTATGAAACTCAAATACGAGGCTTGAAGTACTCATTCTTTCACCTTTGCAGCTTCAGATTTTCAGATTTGATTTAAGAGAGGAGATGAAGGGCAGATTTGGTCCCACTGGGCGTGCCAGAATTTTTAGACAATAAAATTCGTGTCGAGAAAACAATAATTAAGAACAGAAATTATGCAACAATTGTATTTATTATTTCAAAGTGTGAGTGTTACAATCTCTATGATTCCTCTGAATTCGCTTTTTCAAATATAAATTCAAGGGCTTTAAAGCTTGTTCTTGAATCTTCGATGAACTTGAACTTTATCTTGATCTTGACTTTTACTTGAATTCAAGGGCTTCGAGCTTGTTCTTGAATCCGATGGTCTTGATCTTGATCGTTCTTGAACTTGAATTCTTAAATCTATAGCTTTATAGAGAATTTTATGGCGTTTGTATCACATATTTTCTCTAGCTTCTTGTTAGAATTTTCTGAATTATGAGGACCCCTATTTATAGTTTTAGAATAGGGGAGTTGCGATTGAAATATGATTCTTTTTTGTCCAATCAGATTTAAGTGACATGACATATGTGATTTATGGAGCGGGTTTGTCATCTTTGACATATGTCATGATCCTATTGACTTCTTGTTTGACTTCGCATGCCACATCATTTGCCCACATGGCACCAAGATGGGCCTCTAAAATGAGATGAAATTGGGCTCATCTATGGTAGCACAAACCAATTAATTTTGACTTTAATTAAATCCATATTTATTGGACTTGAATAATAGCCCAATTATATTAATCTGTAATTTATTTGGACTAATATAATTATGAACTTAATATAATCCGAATCATCTTATAAATTTATATTTTATTAATTTTAAATGATTACAATACGTATTTTATAAACATAATTTGTATTTCAATTATAATATTTCAAACTTTAAACTGATTTTGAGTTTAGTCTCTTCTTATTTTTAATACTCTATGCTATTTTTAATTTTTAATTAATTTTTATTTGGCCCACAGGCCGGCCCTATTCATATTTCTCAAGCCCCACAAATCGACGGAGTTATTCAGGTCGGGCTAAACAGTTTTTTTCTTAAATGGGCTCCAAAAATCGTAGCACATGCCTATCGAATCCCAAGCTAGGCCAGGCCGACCCAACGGGCCTAGCCCATATTGACGATTCTATTGAAATGAAGTCCCTCATTCCTACTTTTGATTTTTAATTTATTTTAAGTTATTTTTAATTTATTTTTAATTTTTTCAAACACTTTTTAATTTGTTTTAACTCTTTTTCTTTTCATATTTTAAGTTATTTTTAGATTTACCCAATACCGCAGAAGTCAAAAACTGATTGAAAGGTAAGTTTAACTAATTCTTAAGTCAATCCAAACATCGTCATATGTGAAAAATTAAAATCATTATAAAGAATTATATTTGCAATTGAATTACTTACTTACCTCAGTTCTTTTAAGTTATATGCAAATTGTTCATGAATATAAAGTATTTACCATTCCAGGGAAAATTCTTCCTTTAAAAAGTTTTTACATATCGAGGGTCAAATACAAGACCTTGTTATAAGAAGAATAATCTTATCTAATGCAATACATTCTTTGATAGTTAATACATATTTCAAAATATATTGGAATTATTTATAGAAAGATTAGGTAATTAGATTTAGCTAGCATTTTATTTTGATTTAGCAATCAAACTGTTGGTGCTAAATTCTACGTCAATAATATCTATTCCGGATGTATGATAGTAAAGGAAAATAGTTTGCAATATGGTTAGTGACAAGTTAATTAAAAGTAACTTGGCAGTTGTTAAATTTTAAAATAATAATCTTAAAAAAGAAAAAAAATATTAGTTTTTTCAAAAAGATAAAAAAAGATTTTCACTAAAACAATAATCGAGAAATGCTCTCTAGAAACCTCGTTGTCAAACCCTAATTCGTCCTATTGCCGGAGATATTTCCATGCTGGTTTCTGGCCTACTCCACCGGTGGGGGCTGGGCCAACAACACCATTGTTAATGGAGGAACCTCTCAAGATGACCAATACAGATGCTATTAAACATAATCCTCCCTCTCAATACAATGCTATACCTTTGAAACAAATAGCTTATCTCTCTCTCAATACAATGCTATACCTTTGAAACAAATAGCTTATCTGAAAGTCAAGGGGGGGGGGGAGGGGGGGGGCATTAAAAATTCCTTATGGTCAGTTGACTCATTTGTACGTTAGTAGAATAAATAAATCGTAATTAACAGTAAGTAAATAATGCATATTGTTTTTTTATTGGTTTGGATCACCGATGTGGTGCTAGTCCAGTCCTCTTGGGTTACAATGGTTTCCTTAAGAGCTTGTTGAGAAATTGGGTGTTACAAAATGTTACAATTAAGAGCCCCGTCTGATATTCAAATCAAAACTTCTTCTTCAACACTACCTCTACATGTATAACCTACACTCAAATCTTTCTTTCTCTTTTTTTTTTCAATTGTTCACTCAAGTGTGTACAAAGTTTTACGAAAGATAAAAGAAAACTACAATATAAGTGCAAGTGAAGTGTGTGCTTCACAACTATGGCTAAGAGGGATTTATATAGCTTTGGAGGACTTTGCTCTTTTATGGAAATCCAAGGTAGTTTGAATCAAGGATCTTTGATTAAGCCCTTGATTTTATTCTGATTGATTTGCTGAGTCATGACCATATCAGATATATGCATGAGCAAATCGATTTGTTACTATGTATGATGATTTTCTTGTGGTCTTGAATCTTTGACTGATTTCGTTAACTTGAATGCATCCCTTGATTTTGATTTTTTCCTTGTAGTCTTGAATGTTAACTGATCTTGTTGTGTTGAAAGTATCCTTTGATTGATGCACTTTATCTCTTTTCTTTCTTAGGTGATTTGTTCTGCAATCTTGAATATATTCTGCAATCTTGAATATCTTTTTGCAATCTTGAATATATTTGATTGATTTCTGGAATCTCTGATTGATTCTAGAGATCAAGATATATCTTTATTGCAATAGTAAATACAATATTTGCTTTCCTTTTTTTTTATTTCTTTGCCTTGATTTGATGAACATATTTTCTCCTTCTAAGGTGTTATATTCTTGGCTCATTTTTTTTCTTCTTTGCCTGCAACAAGTCACAAGTCGATTAAGTGTTTCATTATTAAAATTATCCAATTCTATGAGACTAACAATCTCCCCTCTTTTTGATAATGACATCTCATTCACAATAGATATAAAGAGGTAGTGAAACTTCCTTGATATATTTTGTAGCTCCACTTGTCTTTAAGCTATACAACTTCCCCTGACTTGATTGCCTCCTGTTAAAGAGACTTGAGACTATTCCCCCTTTGGCATAATAAAAAAGAAAGAACAAGAGAGAACATAACAGAATCAACAAATTCAAAACATTTTCAACAAGATCTAGAATAAAATGATGCTTAATATCAATATGATTAGCCCTAGAAAGATGCTTAATATCAATATGATTAGCCCTAGAAAGATGTATAGTATAATTTTCAAAATTCGGATTGGACTCTCCTTATTCCAACAACCCAACTTGCAAAGGGCATAACTCACTCATACGAACTCGGAATCGTGCAAACTCAGCGGCGTTGGAAAGATCATTTCAAGAGATTTCCCACCATATCTAGAAGTACCCCCAACTCATCATAAGCTAGAAATTATGGTCATTTGAAGTTGGCCAAAACTCAACTTATTATAACTTATCAAAATTTTCAGATTTTCATTCTTTCCAAAAATGACTATTTCCAATAATTAGTTTCTTCCTAGTTATTTCAATTTGCGAGATGTTACACCAATAATATAGTACGTGACACCCGATCCAAACATATTGTTAATTTATCATTTATTATCACCACTTTTCAGTGCATTACAATATTTCGTTAATCCTTCTTTATTCAAGGCATCACTTCGATAAAAAAAGATTCAAGATTATAAATTTCATGGTCTTAGAATTTCAGACCAATCACAAACCACACAACCACACAATCAAGTAGATAGACACTTCACAATATCACTCGATGTATATCAATCACTATTAAGAGTTTATCTATCACATAGAATAAACCATAAACTACCTCCACCAAATAGTCGATATCAAACAAGATAATATATCAACTATAAGAAATAACTCTGAAAAACGAACCCACAACTACAAACTATGAACAACTCACGGGAAGGTAACCATTCTAGCGCCTCATACCTTATATTCCTATATACTAATAATCCCAAGCATCACTGCCCAATTGCAGCCATCAATTCATTTGTAATATAATCATTAATTAATAATTAAATTCAAAGAACTTATGACAACATCATAATCCTCGATATAATTACCCCACAATTACCCACTAAAACTTGACCCCAAATTCAAACAACTCATGTACAACAACATTAATTATTTAATTAAAAGAAGTAATAGCTTCTAAATCACTATTATTCTCCTTATTCTCCGGTGACCAAACATTTATTACGTATTTAAATATTTTAAAGTTGAAGCTCCTACCTGAATGCATGCAGTGGCTTTGCTTGTGGCGTCGAATCATGACATCCCCTCTTTTTGTTTCTTCTGCAAATTATTTACTATCGTAATTATTTAAAGACTATTTATAAAAATAGTAAAAGTAATTTCCTATTAATTTTAATGTTATTTTTTTTAATTATAAACTAAATTAATTATTTAAACTATCCCTTTAATAAAAAAAATTATAGTTACGAATAATCTAAAATACTCATTTAGAATCTATTGAAAGAGTTTTTTATGAAATAAAAAGTTGTAGTACACAAAACGATCAAATGAATCATTACACATATAATATAAAGTTAGATAAAAGAAAAGTGACGTGACACATCTCTTTGGCCAAGGATTCTATTAATCTTTTTCTCTCATTCTTTTGACTATTTTTTTTTCTATTTTTTAAAATTATTGTACAAAAATGAATGTGTCAATTACTATTCCATTTGTTCATATTCTTAAATATAAAAACTTAATTGTCTTTATTTTCACGACTCTCGTGGTTTTTGATAATTATAACTCCTAATTCATACTAATTGTCATATTCATGATAACTTTTGGTATTTCATATTATGTACTATAAATAGAGGCGTTAGAAAATTTTGTTACAAAATAAATGATCAAATTTATATGTATAGTAGAGCTAGAGATTAACGAGGTGAAGTCTGCTCATCTTTTTGGCCAAGAATCTCATTTTTTTTAACTCTATAAAATAGTATTTATAGCTTATATGTTACTTTTAATTTTATTTTTTAAAACTTTGAATGAGATTCAATATTTTATTGCAGGTGCTTTTTTTTTTTTTTGTTGAATGGAAAAATTTATGATATTTAATAAATGGATCGAACTTTAATCTAGCAATTGAATGAAAGAAAATCTAAATAGGCTCCCGCAAGATTACTTACGGAAATGTATAATTAATATTGTTTTTTATCTACACGTAGGTGGTACTTTTATTACTTGAATTTTAGTGTAATTTTAAGTAATGCAAATTTTATATCGAAAGCTCATTGTGAAGTTGCTAAAAAGTCATTTTTTAATTTTCTTTAATGTAAAACTTAATGATCTTTATTTTCATTACTCCCATGACATTTTATTATTATAACCTCTAAAATAAGTTATAGTCATGTTCATGTTGGTATTATGTATTGTAGTCCTATAAATAGAGATATTGTAATACTTTGTTGAAATAAGCATCTTAGCATTTTAACTTTTCATGTTTTCAGTACTTATTATATTGATGCTTTGATTTCACTTAAAAGAATAAGATGAAGGCTATTGAATGGCGATTGTGCCTTGTGGATATTGACTAGAGCTCGGAAGATTGTATATTGATTTCATATATTTTTGAATTTTTTAATGATAAAGTTGTGTATTATTTATTTATTTATTTTACTCCTCTCATGATTTCTCATTATATTGTATTTTATATAAAGTTTTGATTGTAATAAATTTATAATTTCTGTTGGTGTTGACACTCAATTTTGATTCTTCCCGATAGAAATTAATCTTTAGCTTCTTGATTTTCAAACGATTTTGAATAACTAATTTTATAAAAATCCAAATATTATTCAGGTTTACTTTTAAAGTAATTTTAGCCATTTTTATAAGTATTAAATGATAAATGTGTTTTATATAATATTGTATACAATTAGTAGATTTTGAGAATATTCAAAAATTATCTCAATAAAAAAGATTTTAGTTTTAGTAAGATGTTTGTTAATTAGGTTGGTTTAAGTAATGGTTATAGTTTTAGATTAATCAAATCATGGTTAAATTAATTATTTTATTCCGTTAAAGTTAAGAAGCTCTTTAATTAATTTTATCAGTTTGTCTTATTCGATTTTTAGCTTGATAACCAATTAATTCAATTCGTCCGATTTTTTCTTAATTTCCTTTGGCCATAATCGCAACTCATGTGGCCATATCAAATCTAACCAATTTTCTCTCCTTATCTTAGAACCCTTTTCTCCAGATCAATTTGTGCCAATTTTGGGCCCTCCTATTTTTCAAATTTGACACACTCTATAGGCACTTCCAAATAGAGAATTTTTTTCGATTTTATGCCCGGTTTCTTGATTTTGCCGTTCGTGTTTGGCGTTCCGCGTGGTGGGAGAGGTTGTTCGGCTCGTGCTATCTCCAGCTCGCTGCACTCGGAAAGGTAAAACATCCCTCCCTTTCATCTTCTTCTCGTCTCTGTCTCCGTCCCACAATAATGGTTTAACGCTGAAAAGTTTTGTTACATGGTTGCTCGCTGTTAATACCCGTTATTCCGTTGATTTAATATGTATTGTTTTCTTAGCCTTTTTGACCAAATAGACATAGTATTCGAGTTGAAGTATCGTGAAGCTTTGCTTAATTGTTGTTGTCTTTCTATTTCTTTTGGATTTGAGTTCATGTCAATCTCATGTTTTCTTTTGACTAAAAGGTATTTAACAAAAGACAAATATTTACTGCTTTGATTTAAAAATTAAGTTCTATAGTTTGTTTCTTCCTGCTATTTGCTTTTTTCAATTAATTTGTGTGTAAGCTTGGTCGGATCCTCACCTTGATCATTTTGGATACCCTTTTGAGTTTTTTCGCTGTTAGTATGCTATGTTAAGCGGTTTGTGTCATGTTGTTTCTTTGTTCGTTTGTTTTGTTGAAGATTTCTAAAGCCATGAATGATGACTACCCGATTTTGCTTCAACGCGGATATAGGAGAGTACCTCCATGATCTTATATGTTATTGTTAATCTAAACATTTTGTACTTCACTTGAGTGTTAAGTTCTTACTTGTTTTTTTTTTATTATTAGTTGTAGTTGTTGCTCATTTACTATAGTTTGATTGATTCCTTCTCTTATTATTTGAGAAGAGTAATAGATTATAGTCTTTAAGCTTTAAACTTTAATCCTTTTGTTTAGTCCTAAATACATGCCTTCGTAGGTGAAAAATGATGCTTAAATTATTTTGTCGTCTCTGCTTGCTCTATTTCTTTATTGAAAGTCGTGAAATATGTTTAAAATCTCTCTTTTAGTCATGTCTAACTTGTTGCAAGGCTGTAACATCATTTTGTTAATTGGGTATACTATTTTGTTCAAGTGTTTAAATGCTCAAGTTTAGTCATTAATACATGGGTGTATTATTGTCTTTGCATATTTTCTTGTTGCATTTTTTTTAAGAAGAAGACTTAATCAAATTAACTTCAATAACTTACTCCATTTTTCTCGCTGATAATTGCTTCCTCGTTATTATTTATGTCTAAATAATTATGCTCTAAATCTACTCCCTTTAGTCACTATTAGCCTCACTGTTTAGTTATCGCTACTATTAGGTGTTTTATCTTATTACGTGAAGTTAGTTTAATTTAAGCGAAAGTTCATTAAATATTGCATGTTTTACTTTTCACAACTTGGCAGTAAACTAGTCACATACATCCGTCTTATTTATTTATTTATTTTTATTTATTTTTTTATTTTTATTTTTTGGATGTTGGTTGCATTATATAGAATTAAAGTATACTCTATTATTAATCGCTATTTTATTTCATTCTCTTCTATGTTGGGATCGGTCCTCCCGAGTCTTTTGGAGACTCTCTCCCTCGCATTTTGGAAGAGTCATGAAGACTCATACTTCCTTCTATCGATTCAACCCATAGAGAAGACATACATGTCTCGATGATTAAAGAATCGAAGGAGATCGAAAAAATTGAAGGAATTGGGCCGAAGAGTTCAAAAATTTTATTTTGATTGTATTTTGTTATTTTCAGACTTAAGCCTTGTAAAGTTTTCCTTATTATTATTTTACTAGAACTTATGATAGGTACCAAATAGAAATGGGTAAAAAATCCAAAATAAATGGGTCCAAATATAGGTCCAGGCGGATAAATCGGATGTGGACTCAACTCTCTCTCTCTCTCTTCTTTACTTTATCGTCTTTTGCTTGTCGATATCTGCTATAAGTTTAAAGTTTGGAAAAACTCAAATTCCCGCAAGACGCCACCTCGGTTTAGCCACTTAGTTAAATCGAGCAAGTAAATAAATTTAAAATAATTTTTGTAAATCTCAATTAGATAGTAAAATTGATACTTCATTTTCAAACAAACTCTAAATAATTTTTCATCTCAAAATTAAGTCAAATATTTAGCCAAACACTTTAGTTGTCGGAAAACCGTATTAATGGATATTTTAGGTGCCTTAAATACCTTCCTAAAATATAAATATGAATTCTCGAACCTCTTTAAAAACTCATTCAATTTGATTTACTGTTTTAGTCAATTGGAAGAATAGTTTTCTTAATTTTTCTTTAAAAATTAAGTGGCGACTCTAAACAAGTTTCAAAACTTATAAAATATTTTCTTCCGAATAAAACAGTTGGTTCAAATAGTAACTTATGACTTTGTTGGAAATATATATCCTTTTTAGATCTTCTCCTTCTTTTGGTCTTTTACTTCCTAAAAAATGTCTATATATAGTATTTTTTTCATGAATTTTCACTTACAAATCCTTACTACAGGTTTTAAATAACACTAAAATCTAAATAATAACGTCTCAAGTCTCTTGAAATTTTCATTTTTACCATAATATTTGGCTAATAATTCTATTTATTTATTTATTTATTTCACAATTTCTCTAATTTTATTGTAAAATAATAAATATATCAATTAACTGTTCTTTCATAGTCTTGAAAGACAAACTTAATGATAGTTATTTTCATTACTCTCATATTTTTTATCATCATAACCTCTATAATAATTAATAGTCACATTCATGACATTATTTGTTACTCATATTATAGTCTTAGAAATAGAAGCATTGTAATACTTTGGAGAAATGATCATATTAGCCTTTTAGATTGTTGTGTTTTCAATATTTTTTTTATTCATTTTCTAGTTTGATTTGAAGAATTAAATGAAGGCTACTGAATGGTGATTGACTTATGGGAATGAATGTTATGTTTATTTTTTTATTTTTTTTATTGATTAAGATTGTAAAAATAATATTGCATATTTTTTGTAGTTCTCTTTATGTTTTTTCTTTGTTTTGTATTTTATATAAATTTTTATTGTCACAAGTTTGTATTTTCTTTTGGTTCAAAAAAGTAACATATGACTTTGTTAGAGGTCATCTAACTGCTAACCAAATGCTTTTCTCTATAAAATCAATTATGTGGATAAATATATGTTAACATCTTATTGTCCTTCATAACCGCGTGAAATACATACAAATTCACTAGTGTATAAATAAACTCTAACGGAAAATGACATTGCCATGAATAATTTTTCAGATCTTTGTATCTGAAACTGATATGATAGAGTTTTCGTAACACTAGGTTCTTGAGATAACTTTGTACATTTTTTGTCATTACTCTTACATATTTTATCCTTCTTTTTTTTTTTTAAAAAAAAAAATTAAAATAATAATAGTGCAAATATCAATTAAGGGCGGAAAAGACTAGTAAATCTGAAGATGAATGATAATTTCATTTTAAAGATTATTTTGGCTATTTTTTTTGTGTTGTTAGTTGTTACCTTTCTCAAATAGTATTATAATATTTTGTCTATGTTATTGATTATTAATATCTTTTCAAATGATAATTATAATATTTTTTCTATCTTATTAGTTATGTATTAAAATTTACTTGCAAAATCACTAAAAGTTTTATTTTTTGCTTATTTTCTTAGTAAAGATGCACGTCTCGTAGATTTATGCGACTTACATCCTCGTGTTACGTGGGTTCTGTCTCGCCACGTGCAACATAAAATGCTCACTTCACGCGTTGCCTTTTAAAATACAGAAGGAGTATCAGTGGCGGATTCAGAAATTTATAACTATGGGTGCTCACTATTTTCAACTTATATCAACCAAAGAACGTAACTGCGAGCAGGGGCGGAGCCACCTTGGCACAAGGGGGTTCATCCGAACCCCCTTCGACAGAGAATTATACTATTTATATATGGTTAAAATAATATTTTATGTATATATAGTAGATGTCAACCCCCCTTCGGCTACTCCGTATATCTATTTCTATAAATTTTGAACCCCCTTATTGAAAAACCTGTCTCCGCCACTGACTGCGAGCTAAAATTCGTCAACATAGGTGTTATTTTTTCAATGCAATAGACAATCGAAATATTTGGATTGGTTCAAGAAAAAAAGAGGAGAAACAATATACTTTCACATACAATTGTAGTTACCAAAAAGGCAAACCAACGTATGGAAGACTCTTTCGCTTTTAAATTGAAAAACTGAAATAAAGGCACTAGAACACATTTTTTTCCTTCCCTTTTTTTTTTTCATTATTAGACTGATGAGAAGAAAAAGTTAATAGTAATGGAAGATCATGACTGTTTATATTTTTTTGGAGATTAAGTTACATAATAGACTTGAGAAATAAACGATTCAAGATTTTAAGATCGACGTTACTTTTTAAGCTATCGATCATAACTATAAATGTATAAATTTAATACTTTGTCAAAAGAAAAATAATTATATTTACATAAGATAGCCAAAAAAATCAAAAAGAAAAATAATCTTGAAAAAAGAATTTTGTTTTAGAAAAATTAGAAATAGGACAATTCGTGAAAGGGGGAAAAAGAAAAGGTAGAAAGAAAAGAGTTGATTTTAAAATAAAAAGAATGTAATTACAGGGAATTGAACTTGGGCTTTTTTTAGCAATATAAGACCTTGAGAACCCATTTCCAACCACCATGCCAACTAATACATTTGTTTATTGGGTGCTCGACTTTTATTTTATACAATATTACCTTAATTTTGATATAAATATACATAGTTCGATACGAGCTTAATGGGTGCTCGAGCACCCGGGCAGCCCCATGTGGGTCCGCCCCTGAGGAGTATTTGCAAAGAGAATAATCTGAACCATCTAGGTTTTCAATTTTGAGTTATAGATGATTGATTTTTTTCTTAGATTTCTGATTTACTTTGATATGGATACCCATACCATTGCAAAACAAAAGGCCCATTAGCTCAGTTGGTTAGAGCGTCGTGCTAATAACGCGAAAGTCGCAGGTTCGAGACCTGCATGGGCCAAAACATTTTTTTATTTTTTCTCAGATTTTTTTAATTACTCTATGTATCAAACTTTTGCATGGCCTACCGTCCTACATATACCAAGCCAAATAAAGTCAGCAATTTCTTTTTATTATGGTGTGAATAAATTTTGATTCATATTATATGATATTTATAATTCTTACAAATTAAAAATAGTATTTTAAAAAGCAGGGGCGTGAGAAGAGATATTTTACTTAGCACGGGATAAGACGTAAGTTTCGAGACATGGGACGTAAGTCTCAGAAATCTCTAAATTTTGAATTACAATATAGTAAAATAATGTTATAACACAAAATTATAAGAATATATTAGGAATCTTTAAAATTTAAAATACAATACAGTAAAATAATGTAATAACACATAATTCTAAAAACACATTAATGATTTAACATAATCACAAACATGAGAGAAGAAGTTCAAAATACTCCCTTATCTTTCAATTAAGACAGGAAGTCATCCTTAAGTTTTCACTTAGAGCACTAATGACCCCTCATGTTTGCAATATTGGTAATTAGTGCTGGCAATTTAAGCCCATTTTTCACTGACCCGTCCACATAGCCCTTCAAATATGAGTTGAAAGAGTGATTTTAAATATGGGTAATATTTGGGATTATACCCATATTTTACCCATTAAAATATGAGTATATTATGGTAAACTACGGGTCAAATATGGGTATTGCAAGTTTTCTCCAAATTTTCAAAAAATCTTATGTTACCAAGTTTTAGAAGCGATTTTTCAAAACTTTCATATATGGGTCCCTATTAATATTTCAACTCTCGATCCAAAAAAAAATTAAAGTTTATTTTTAAAAAATATTTTGAACTTCAAAATTTCATTTTTTTCACCCCTACCCTCGACCCCCCCACCCCCACCCCCCACACCAGCCCCTCACCCCCTACCCCCCAAAAAAAATTAAGTTTATTTTTAAAAAATATTTTCAACTTCAAAAATTCATTTTTTCATCCCTACCATCGTCCCCCCATCACCCCACCCCCACCCCACCCACCAAAAAAAAAAATTAAGTTTGTTTTAAGAAATATTTTCAACTTCACATATTAATTTTTTCACCCTATCGTGGACCCACCCCACCCCAACCATGTCCCCCCACCCCCACCCCTACCCCCAACCAACCTCCACCCTTCAAAAATATTAAGTTTGTTTAAAAAATATCTCTAACTTCAAATTTTTTTCATCCTACCCTAGACACCCCCGCTAGCCCCCTATCAGCCCCCCTCCCTCAACCCCGATTTTTTTTAAAAAAGTTTTTTTCTTACTTTTAAATAAAATAAAACTAAATGAAGCATTTTCAACAGATTTCATCTAAAAAAAAAGACTAAAATATTTTCTCCATATTGAATTGTTAAGTAAAGAACTATTTATTCATGGGTAAAATATGGGTAAACTAGTATTTTACCCAATCCATTTATTACCCAACCCATTTTTACCCATATCAAATATGGGCGGGTTGAATGATTACCCATTTTATGTTTACCCATTTTCAACACGCCCAAATTTTACCCAACCCGCCCATTTGCCACCATTATTGGTAATATTTTGATCCTCTCTGAAATTTTTGCCTATTTTTTAACATTGACTTTATCCACAATTTATATATGACATGTTTAATCTTCTTTTTATATGTTTAATAGAAATAATAACTCTATGCGAGAGAATATGAGAAGAAGAATACCTTGTTTTGTTTAATAGAAATGTTATTGCACTAAAATCGAAAGGTTAATCATGCACGTCGATCACCTTATTCTATTCGGTAGAAATATTATTACATCTTAGATGTGAATGTGTTCTTAGTTTATCTTCAATAATATTTCTACCGAATAGAACAAGGTGTTCTTCTTCTCAAGTTCTCTACATGGAGTTATTATTTCTACTAAATATATAAAAAGCCGATTGGACATTCCATACATAAAATTATGCACAAAATCAACGTTAAAAATCGGCAGAATTTTGCCGGAGGACCCAAAATGCACCAATATTAGAAATATGAGGGACTATAAGTGCTCTTTATGAAAATTCAAGGATGAGTTTACGTCTTAACCTAAAGATAAGAGACTATTTGGGTGTTTTCTCAAAACAAGATTAAGGAAATTCATAGAAAATAAACTTCTAACATGATTTTATTGGTATAAATAATGTAATGGTAAAATATGTTATGACATGCAAATCAACTCCAATATTTTAACTTTCTAATACTAAAAGAATCATTATTTCTAAAATTATATTACAATCATACTACACAATGCACCCCCCTAAAATATAATAATCAATAAAACTTATTAGTATTATAATAAAAACATCACACCATCATGAAATAAAAATAAAATTACTTTCAAATAGCTAAATAATAAAATATGATAATTTTTTAGACATGACAAAAAACATGGAGACTAATGATAAATGAAGAAGTCAAATTTTGATGAGTAGGAAATATTATGTAATATATTATCACCCTCACAATGTTACCATATTGTCAATATGTGATACTACAACTTGTTCTTTGAGCTACTCGCAATTTTCTTATTTTTATAGATGAAAAAACTATTACATGTCATTTATTTATTAAAGAATTATGAGGGTCAACAATGTTAACTAAAGAATATAACATATAATTTGTGTAAGAATGTTATGCGAGCTTCGAGCATAGGGTGTTGAGTGCGTCTAGAATGTACAATCGTGCGCTTAGGGTATAAATCTCACGAACTAAGCTCCACACATAAGTCCTAAAGCGTTTTGCTACAGCCCGCCCTCAGAGAGAGTCTTAACATTGTTTTTTTTTTTCAAAAAAAATATAATGATTAAAACAAAAAAAAATTCTTTTTATATAAATATATCAAGAAGATATACATTTCTTTTTCAAGTTTAGTCTTGATTAGATATATATATATTCTTATAATTAAGAAATTATATTAAATAGATATTATTGAATCAAAGATAACTTAATAAAAATATCTCTTTCGTTTCAAGATTGAGTGAATTTCTTACGAGTGTGCCAATTGCCACATTAAAAAACGCACAAGAAAATATTATTTTCTAGAGATAAGTGTTAAAATTATACCTAAATTATTTTATTTTTTGAGTTTCATCCCTAAACTATTGAGAGTGTAAGTTTCATACCTAAACTATCACTTTTTAGTTTGAGAAACACACCTCAGTGGTGTGTGTAATGCACTCTCTCTTTTATTTGAAAAAACTTTGACACATGACATTCCACATAGATAAAATATTTTACCTAGATAAAAATTAAATAATAAAATATTAATATTGATTAAAAATTAAAGATTAAAGTATTACTATCCATATATAAAAAAATTAAATTATTTTTCTTACCCCACTCCACCACCTCCTCCACGTACCCCTTTCCCGCCCCCGACAACCCCCATCCTTTTTTAAAAAAACAAATCATTTATAAAAGAGAGAGGTGTATTTCTTCCTAATTTTTATTTTTTTCCGTTTTTCTCATTTTGTGTTAGATATGCACGTACATATATTCTTAGGAAAAAAAATCTACTAGTGTATCGAATATAACATAAATAACTAAAGAATTAAAAAATGTCTTGTGGGGGCAAGTAAAAAATATTTTCAATATGTATATCTAAACACTAGAAATTTTTTTTGAAAGCGGAGGTTTAAGTGGGATGGATAAAATTATTTTTTTAAGAAAATAAAATAATATCTAAATTAATATTTGAGGAGGGGGAGGAGATGAAGTAAAAAAATAAAATTGTTGTAAAATGAGAGGAAAATACAAGAATACACAAACAATAAGGTAAAACAAATGGTGATGACAAGTATAAAGATTGAGAGCTTTGTTATTCTCCTAATGTGTATTTCACAAGGGTGAAAGACTACCCTTTTATAGGAAATTCAAACTATCCTTTAAGCATTTGAAAAATACGTTAGAACATATTTAATTAATTACAATTAATAGATACATTACGTTAGGATGGATTAACATAAACATCCACATAATAAAGTGGATTTGTAACACTCCCCCTTGGATGTTTATAGATAATGTGTCTCGTTAAAACCTTACTAGGAAAAACCCTGTGAGAAAAAGCCTAGTGAAGGAAAAAGAGTACACACATCTTGTAATACGTCTTGAGTGCTGCCTCATTAAAAACCTTACCAGAAAAACCCAATGGGACAAAACCTTGGCTAAGGGAAAAAGAGTACAACGCGTATTTACTCCCCCTGATGAAGAACTTATTTGATATCTTGGAGACGATGCATCCCAATCTTATATCTTAGCTTCTCAAATGTTGACGTTGGCAATGCCTTAGTGAATAAATCTGCAAGATTATCACTCGAACGAATCTGTTGAACATTTATCTCACCATTTTGTTGAAGATCATGTGTGAAAAAGAACTTAGGTGAAATATGCTTTGTTCGATCTCCTTTGATATATCCTTCCTTTAATTGAGCTATGCAAGCAGCATTATCTTCATACAATATTGTTGGAGTCTTTGTTTGCTTAGAAAGACCACATAATTGCAGAATGTGTTCACAATTGATCTCAACCATACACACTCTCGACTGGCTTCATGAATAGCTATTATCTCTGCATGATTTGAAGAAGTAGCAACTACTGTTTGCTTCATTGAACGCCATGATATAGCTGTACCTC
Source organism: Solanum lycopersicoides (assembly GCA_022817965.1). NCBI lineage: Eukaryota > Viridiplantae > Streptophyta > Magnoliopsida > Solanales > Solanaceae > Solanum > Solanum lycopersicoides. The sequence goes on from CM040620.1 coordinate 9,020,110, forward strand.
CATATGTGAATAAATAGCCTGTCTGAGATCGGACTTTATGCGGATCATACAAATACCCTGCATCTGCATAACCGATCAATACTCACTTGGATGCATTAGAATACAACAATCCCATATCAATTGTTCCTTAAAGATATCTGAATATATGTTTAACACCTTTCCAATGTCTTCTTGTTGGACATGAGCTGAATCTCGCCAATAAACTTATTGTGAAACAAATATCTGGTCGGGTATTGTTGGCAAGGTACATTAGTTACCCAATAGCACTAAGATATGTTGTTTCATCACCAAGAACCTCTTCATCCTTTTCTTGAGGTCGGAATGAATCTTTATTTATATCAAGAGATCTCACAACCATCGGGGTACTCAATGGGTGTGATTTATCAATGTAAAATCTTTTCAAAACCTTTTCAGTATATGTTGATTGATGGATAAATATTTCATTTGTCAAATGTTCAATCTGAAGGCCAAGACAAAAAATTTCTTACCAAGATCTTTCATTTCAAATTCTTTCTTCAAACACTCAACGGCTTTTGAAAGCTTTTTAGGAGTTCCAATAATGTTCAAATCATCAACATAAACAAATATTATTACAAATTCAGATTGTGACCTTCGTATAAAAATACAAGGACAAATAGGGTCATTCTTATACCCTTCATTTAGCAAGTATTCGCTAAGACGGTTATACCATATTCGCCCTGATTGTTTCAATCCATATAAAATTTTTGGAAGTTTTATTGAACAACTTTCTTTTGAATTTTTATATGCTTCAGGAACTTTGAGTGCTTCAGGGATTTTCATAAAAATATTGGTCTAGTGAGCCATACAAATAGGCCGTGACAACGTCCATTAGATGCATTTCAAGCTTTTCATGAACTGTCATATTTATTAGATACCTGAAGGTAATTGCATCTACCACAGGAGAATACGTCTCCTCATAATCAATGACAGGCCTTTGTGAAAATTCTTGTGCCACAAGTCGTGCTTTATATCTTACGACTTTACCATTTTCATTGCGTTTTCGGACAAAAAACCCATTTATGCCCCACTGGCTTGACACCTTCAGGTGTTCGAACTATTGGTCCAAAAACTTCACGTTTTTCAAGTGAAGTCAATTCTGTTTGAATTGCTTCCTTCCATTTTGGCCTATCATTTCTCTGTCTACACTCGTTGACAAATCTTGATTCCAAATCCTCATCTTGTTGCATTATTTCAACTGCCATATTATATGCAAAAGTATTATCCACCACAATATTATTTCGATTTCATCTTATTCTCGTCGAGAGATAATTTATAGAGATTTCCTCATTATCATTATTGTCAGGTACATGACCTCCTTTGTGGTGTCATCATTTATTATGTCTCGGAGCTCTTCATGAGCAATTGTCTCTATATTATGATCATCATCTTGATCATTTATTCCTTTTCTTTTTTGAGGATTTTTATCCTTGGAACCAATTGGTCTACCACGTTTTAAGCGTGGTCCAGACTCATTTGCCTTAACATTTTATCCTATAGGGACATCAACTCGAACTTGAGCATTAGCAGCTTCAATATATGATTTAATAACCCGTGAAAGGTTAGTAAATGCATCCGGAGTTGATTTGCAATATTCTGCAAATAAATTATCTTTTGAACTTCTTGCTAACATTGATTTGTTCGAGGATCTAAATGAGACAGTGAAAGTGAATTCCAATCTATCTCATTTCCCAACTGTTTTTGTTCTCCCCCTAATGTTGGGTATACTGATTCATCAAAATGACAATCAGCAAACCTTGCCGTAAATAAATCTCCAATTCTAGGTTCCAAATATTTTATAATAGAACAAGATTCATACCCAACATATATTCCCAATCTTCTTTGGGGACCCATCTTTATGCGTTGTGGTGGAGCGATCGGAATATATACCGCATAACCAAAGATTCTAAGATGGAAAATATTTGGCTCCTGACCAAAAATCAATTGTAACGGGGAGATGTCATGGTAACTGGTTGGCCTTATGCGCACAAGTGCTGCTGCATGCAAAATAGCATGATCCCATATCGAAACAGGCAACTTTGTTCTCATTAACAAAGGTCTAGCTATAAATTGAAGATATTTAATCAATGACTCTACTAAACCATTTTGAGTATGAACATGTGCAACAGAATGTTCAACTGTTATTCCAGTGGACAAACAATAATCATTAAATACCTGAGATGTAAACTCACCAGCATTATCAAGATGAATTGTTTTTATTGCATAATCTGGAAATTGTGCTTTTAACCTTATTATTTGAGCCAACAACCTCGCAAAAGCCATATTGCGAGTTGATAATAAGCACACATGAGACCATCTAGTAGATGCATCTATCAAGACCATATAATATTTAAATGGTCCACATGCAAGGTGAATAGGTCCACATATATCACCCTGTATCCGTTCCAGAAATGCAGGGGATTCCACCCCAACCTTAGCCATTGATGATTTGATAACCAACTTTCCTTGTGAACAAGCAGCACAACAAAATTCCTTTGATTGAATAACATTTTGGTTCTTCAAAGTATGCCCATGTGAATTCTCAATTACTTTGCGCATCATATTATAACAGGAATGGCCCAGTCGGTCATGCCAAATGATAAAATCATTAGAATCAGTAAACCTTTTGTTTACTACGGCATGTGATTCACCAATATTTGTATGGTACAACCCAGAAGAAAGTGCTGTTAATTTTTCATGCACAATTTTTTTATCCGCATTTATTGTAGTAATATAAAGGTATTCCACTTTTCCTTCATTCGCAATCTCAACATGATAGCCATTTTGGCGAATAACCTTGAAACTTAACAAGTTTCTATGAGACTTACTACAATACAATGCATTGTCAATTACAATTAATGTTCTTCCAGGTAGTAATAAGGATGCTCTTCCAGAGCCCTCAATCAATTTTGTACTACCGGATATTGTATTAACATATGCCTTTTTCATTACCAAAGAAGAGAAATATTTCTTTTCTCTTAGAATCGTATGAGTTGTGACACTGTCCAGAAGACACATATCTCCACTACTCATCTTGGATCCAACTGAAGACTGGAAAATTTTATTTATCTTCATAAGAATAAAAATACATAATAAGAAGTACGAAATTTAACAAAATAAATCTTAAGTACATAAACTTTAATTTAAGACATTAAAAATACATAAAAATATTATTCATTTCCTAGCTCAATTATCAATCTCAGTTGTGATCCCCAAAGAAGTCCTCAGCTTCCAGATGAGTAATATCATCGAGCCCATCAAAAGCATTATCTTTCAATTTTAAGTTTGCCTCAACATTCTCATTATATTTTTGAGAAGATCCTGCCTGAACATCATCTTTAAGAGTCAAATGTGACTCTACTCGGGCTTTAGAAGAGGAGGCGCCACCTTTATTTCCTTTCTTTTTAAAGGAATTTTAATACAACCTGACAAAATGCTCAGGTGTCCGACATTCATTTTTCCAGTGACCTTTAAGGCCAACGATGACAGTGATCGCCCTTTTCTTTAGAAGGATTATTTTGAGAACCTCTTTTGCCTTTGTCATGCCCGCGCACATTGTCATGGCCCCGATTATTTTATCTTATTTCAGACTGGCTATGTACTTCAACCGCGTGTGCCTCCGGTAATGGAGTACTTCCAGCGGGACGGGCTTCGTGATTTTTCATAAGAAGGTCATTATGCTGCTTAGCCACCAGAAGGCATGAGATCAATTCAGAGTATTTCTGAAAACCTTTTTCACGATATTGCTGCTGTAATATCATATTAGAGGCATGAAAAGTAGTTAGTGTCTTTTTCAACATGTCCTCATCTTTTATTATTTCCCCACATAATTTCAATTGAGAAGTTATTCTAAATACAACAGAATTATACTCAATTACGGTTTTATAATCTTGAAACCGTAAGTGCATTCACTCATAACGAGCCCTTGGCAATACCGTTGCCTTGAGGTGGTCATACCTCCCTTTCAAACCTATCCACAATTCAAGTGGATCTTTCACCGTTAGGTATTCAACCTTCAGGCTTTCATCAAGATGATGACGAAGAAAAATCATAGCTTTCGCTTTATCCTGACTTGATGTCGTATTTTCTTCGATTATACTATCACCAAGACCCTTAGCGGTAAGGTGAATTTCAACATCAAGTACCCATGACAAATAATTCTTTCCAGAAATGTCAAGTGCCACAAATTCAAGTTTTGACAAATTCGACATGATGAAAACTATCATAAAATAATTGAGTTAATATTATGATGTTGGTTTCTTTATAATAAATTGTAAATAATGTTCAAATGATGAAGTATAATATGATTATATAATAAATTATATGTTACATGTATGAACATTGAATGTCTTAAAAACATATAAACTAATGACATATTGAAACAGTAGATTTAATATGTAATTTTAATTGTTATACAGTATTAACGCCATTTTTTTTCTTAAGAGATTCAAGTCATATTTAATACAACAATATTCTTTTTTATGACAAACACCTATATATTATCATAATGTATGAAAATAGTTATTTTAACTAGCATGCTATCATATTACTTTAGTAATTAATTTAGAGTTATAAGTTAGTAAATAACATAACAATATAAATCTATAACGTATTGATTATTATGTCAAATAAAGTATCATAATAATAGCTAAATCAAGTTATATATGCAGTAGTTAAATTATAGATTAAATATTTATGCAAGTCCTATTAGATATGCTCTAAACATATAAATGTATACCTGACTCGAAAGAAAAATGATTAACGTTTAGGGAAAAAAGTTAATTTCGAATTAAGTAGGCCTTAATTGGTTAGAGACTCGTGCTGATAACATGTTGTAAAATGAGAGAAAAATACAAGAATACACAAACAATAAGGTAAGACAAATGGTGATAACAAGTATAAAGATTGAGAGCTTTGTTATTCTCCTAATGTGTATTTCACAAGGGTGAAAGACTACCCTTTTATAGGAAATTCAAACTATCCTTTACAGCATTTGACAAATACGTTAGAACATATTTAATTAATTACAATTAATAGATACATTACGTTAGGATGGATTAACATAAACATCCACATAATAAAGTGGATTTGTAACAGAAATACTTTTATAAAAGAAATTTAAACAAAATTAAAAACTTAAAAAAATGGTGGGGTGGGGGTTTGGGGTGGGTGGGGGGTGGGGGGGTGAGAGGAAGTGATGGCATGGGGCAAGAAATTTTTTTTATATTTTATTTTATAAGAAAGTATTATTTTTAATAGTTTTTTAATTTTTAATTTTAACTAATACTAATAATTTATTTAATTTTTGTCAAGGTTGAATATTTTGTCCATGTAGAGTGTGATGTGAAATTCTTTAAAATAAAAGAGAGTGTATTACACACATACCATGATGAGAATGGTATAAAAGAAAAAGATATATTTCTCAAACTTAAAAGTGATAGTTTAGGTATGAAACTCAAACTCTTGATAATTTAGATATGAAACTAAAAAAAATATATAGTTTATATGTGTTTTTAACACTTATTTCTTTTTTCTTAACATAATTAATCAATACTACTAATTGTGTGAGTTCGTTTTAGCTCACAAAGAAGTGAACACAACGTTTGTGGACCAAAAAAAGTAAGAATAATACTTAGTAACGTAATTTGACACAATTTTTTTTTAAAAAAAAATATCATATGCCGTTTAACTTTGGTATAACAATTATTTAGTAAATTAATAAATTAGAATACAATACGACATAATCAAATCAAACAACAAAAATGTTATTAAACAATAACAAACAATACAGTCTAGCCAAACATTATATCTACCATTAGGGACGTAGCTACATGCCTTTTAGGGGGTTCAATTGGACACCCTTCGTTGGAAAATTATATCATATATACAAGTAAAATATTATATAAAACGATTAAATAACGTATTTTAGACATCCTTAACATAACAAGATGTTGTAGCCTAGTGGTTTAAGATGCCTTGAAATAGTCAAACTTTTATGAGTTTGTGAGTTCAAATCTCGCTAACAACAGCCTCTCTTTTTTTCAAATTTTTTCATGTATATTACGTTTTTTTTTTTTCAAAAAACTTTCATGTATATTACATAGTTAATTTTTTAAAATTTCTAGGGCACCTTTCATCTTTTTCCTCTTTTTTTTCAATTTTTTTCATGTATTAACATACTTTTTTTTTTCAAAAAATTCTTGTATATTACGTAGTTTAATTTTTAAAATTTTTAGTCAAATTTTTTCTATTTTTTTTTTAAATTTTTTTCATGTATATGACGTATTTTGTTTCAAAAATTTCATGTATATTATATAGTTAAATCTTTAAAATTTCTGGGGCGCCTTTCATCTCTTTCCTCTTTTTTTCAAATTTTTCATGTATATTACTTACTTTTTTTCAAAAAAATTTCTTGTATATTACGCAAATAAATTTTAAAAATTTATAGTGCACTCATTCAGTCAAAAGAAAAAATGTATTCGTATATAATTTCTGGACACCCTTTGTGAAATTTTTGACTACGCCACTGTCTACCATACAATATAATATAATACATAATGAAACAACGGATAACAATGATCCAAACAGAGTGTTAGGTACTTAAGGTCACTTGAGATGATTACAATCATTAACTATATCTCTATTTATACTAGTCAAAATATCAAATCAAAGATCTTGCTCAAATAACTAGATACATCATAATTTACTAGATACATATATTACAAATTTCTAAAAAACTTCTTAAAAAACTAAAAAATAATATTAAAAGACTAAACATCAAAATGTAACTGCATCAATTCCAACAATATATCGGCATGTTCACTTTATTGTTTCCATGACAATATTAAAGAGTTGATTTTTTAAATGATAGCATATTCTATTAAAATCTAAGTTGTGTTTATCGAATATGACTTTCTGCAAAATTCTATAAATATCTGTGAGATAATATATAAAGTATGGTTACTTTAAATTATGTATTCGTTTCCCTCCCTTTCCCTCTAGAATTCACTTGATGGCTGGATTTTGTTGTAAGATAAGTGGTTGAACTTTCTATTACCTATTGAACAATCATGTTGTACATTCTCAAGATTAAACAATAGTTCAATCATAAATGTAGATAGTAAGTTGCTTATTCAAGAAAAATGAGGGGACAAAAAATTCTATCAAATATATTTCTTTCATTCTATTTTATGTGATATTTCATTGTTAATTTGTTTTGAAAGAAAGTGTCATTTTTTAATATTAGAAATAATTTAGTATTAAGTTTCTCATTTTATTTTGCTGAAATAATTTATATCCATAAAACATAATCAGCTTATATAAGATCTCAAAAAATGTGACAAAAACATTACGTTGAAAGTTTACACTCCGTTTAGACTATTGTTACTCATTATATTGTATTGTTACTATACCTATAATATTTGTTTTGATTGCTATTTAGAATGTATTGTATTGTATTGTTCAATTTTGTTGTTACGTAACAATGAAAACCCCAATTTTATGGAACAACCGATTTGGTGTGTTCCCATTGTTACTTAATTTCTTTTTCCAATCATATCCTTACATAATATTTCATAATATTATTTTACCTTTTACCCTATATTATTTAAGTTTAGTCAAACCTCATACCCAAGAATAATAAAGGATATTTTAGTAAATTTATAAATTACAATATAGTATGATACAATCAAACCTAAAAACAACAAACCATACACTCTAGTCAAACATTGTATCTACCATATAATACAATACAATATAGTATAACACAATACAGTATGATGAGAACTAATACCACATACCTATAATTAGTTTTGATGATGCCAAAGTGTGAACCAGGTACATCTGTACAGGCAGAAACATATTAACGTGCAGCTATAATGGAGGCCGATAAATCAGGGTTCAATAAGGAAAAAACATAGTCAAAAATATTTATGGAAGTAAAGGAAAAAGGTTTTTCTTTTTGCGTAGAAGTCAAAAATAAAAGACAAAACCTTTTCAGAAAAGGCTTTCTCTTCACGCGTAGAAATCGACAAAAATAAACAAATCCTTTTTCATATTGAAGATGATGACGACAAACCTTTTTATTATCAAAATTGTAGATGGCGAAAAATTGAATGAAGAACGTCTATATAAAGAGAGTAGCCAAGAGAGAAAAAACAGTCTTTGCAATTCATAGAGAAGAGAGGAAGGCGAGAGAAAGAGAAAGAGAGAGCAACAAATATTCTTTTGTAATAGTTTGTGAGTTTGTAAACATGAAGTGGGTTTGACTTCTTATAGAGTGAGAGTTTGTGAGTTTGTAAACAAGAAGTAAGTTTGTCTTCTTGTGAGTATTTGGATCGATTATAGTTAGTCGATAGTAGTTGAGATTTGTAATTGAAAAATTGTATTTGAGAAAGATAAATAAAACAAATGTTAAGTTTTTCATTCCTTGAGTGAGGAAGGTTTTCAATAAACGTATTGTTTTAGTTAAGCTCTTGCTTAGGCAAATATTAGAACCTGGTTCTTGATATAGGGACAGTTTCTTCAATTGATATCAGAGCGGGTCTTTTTGATAAAAGATCAACATCTTGAAAAGATTAAATGGCAGCACCACCTACCCTACAAGAAAGAGCAAGCTTCTCAAACACGACCACCATTGTTTAATGGAAAATACTTTGAATGGTGGAAGAACCGTATGATGAATCATCTGATAGGAGAAAACTCTGATCTCTGAAGCGTAGTTTTAGACGGCCCTACCATACCCATGGACAAGGGAGCAGATGGAGAAACAATGATACCAAAGGAGAGAAAGGAATGGGATGCTGTTGACAAGCTTGCCATTCACAATAACGCCAAGTCTAAGAAAATCTTGATCTGTGGTATAGGACCAGATGAGTACAATGTGATCTCCTCCTATGAAGATGCTAAGTTAATTTGGGAAACTGTGCAGACCGCACACGAAGGAACTACTCAAGTCAAGAAATCTTAAATTGATAACTTAAACAGACAATATGAACTATGCAGGATGATGAAAGGAGAACTATTCAAGACATGCACATCACACCAGGTTCACAACAATTATTAATGAGATTTACTCTCTTGGTGAAATAATTCCGAATGGAAAAGCTGTCAGAAAACTCCTGAGTGTCTTACCTGAATCATGGGAGAGTAAAATTGAAGCAATTAATAAAGCGCGTGATCTAGACAAACTAGCCATAGATGAACTCATCGGAAACCTCATAACATATATCCCAAGCACCTGGTCCTCCTATCCAAAACTCTTTATCCATACAACATTCTATTTCAGTTTTGGCGGGAAATACATATCATGGAAATACCATTAATTCTTCTTGATTTGACAACCGTCTCCTCAACTTCTCCTGAACTCAGGAATCATACATATCGAGAAACCTATCATTACATCTCCCAATCCCAATCTTTTTCTTTTACTCTTGTCACATTCGGGGAGCAGCCCCTAGACGTAACCGGTGTCGCCGTCCTCGGAGAGGACTAAGACTAGTCTCTTAGCTTACATCATTACATTCATAGATAAAAAATGCGGAAAATTTAAAACTTTTCTATATCTATCTTGAGGTTTACATAGACCTCTCGCATACACATAATATATATTCCTATAGAGTATACATAGACCTTTCGTATAAGAAGATTACATAGTCTTCTACTTTTATTGCACATAGATATATAAGATACTTAACATAGTATTAAAAGAGTGTCTCATCTCATAACCATCTAAACAAGAGTATATCAATTGGGTATATCCCATACATCAATTTAATAAAGCCACATATAGGTTATACAATCTTTAGTACTCAAATGAAAAGGAAAGAACTAGAAGTCTTATAACTAGAACAACATTCAATAGCTTGATAGTGGCATTGCACTTAGAAAGTGAGGACCTACCCAACTTGGATGAGTGAGAATTCTAAGTCTTCCTTCAAAGTCGTCTCAAAATCCCTTCAACAACCGCAACCTAAAATGTTGGGGGAAAAGGATACAATGGGGTTAGTACACCACTTGTACTAAGTATGAGATCATATGCACACACATCATGAAATCATGCTAGAAAGAGACGTTTCATTTAAAACATGCTATTTAATATTTGGAATGCCTAATCACACTCAAGAACCAATACAAGTCATTAATGCATAGTCATCAAGTCAAGACCATGTTCATCATAAGACCAACCATACTAGTCTAGCCAAGTAACTCATACCTACCAACATTGAACATATAATCAAGACAACTCTATCATCAAGTAGAAACTCAACAAGCATGAATAAGAGTTCATTACAACATAACCAAAGCAAGACCATTACTCATGAACCCTCATTAAGTCCACTAGTGCAATGACTAAGCAAAGACCCATAACCTTACTCAATCAAGTAAACCCAACAAGAACCATAAGCAATGTCCAACTTCACATATCATATCATTGAGAGTACATAACATCATACTTTAGCAATATAGACCAAACATACATTCATGAGTGAATTCAACATCATACGGTACCATCAACATGTAAGATCATCATATACATCTCATTTACATTTATAAGCATATACATACATAAGAACATCCTCCTAAGATTCTCTTCAAGGCTAACTAGTGCAATGTATAGGAAGAGTCTCATACACCTACCTAAGCTAAGCCAAACCCCTTAGGTCATCCTAGTTAGAGTTCATTCATTACTTCATTTTACCTTTTGGTAACATCTTGCCTTAACCGACATAGACCACATGAGCTAATGTGGAATCCGGTGTCATGGAACCCTACACCGAAAGAAGGCGGACTACTTGTCAAGGTAGTACCAAAACATGAACATAGCAACTTCGTGGATCCACTTACTAGTATTCCCATGGGGGCAACATAGTTCAAGAACTAGGAGACATAGTTGGGACCCACTTTATGCTACATGCATTATAGTATCCAATCTCAAGTGTACGTTAGTGATCCTACCTTTCTTATGTGGGAAGGGACAATCCTCACTCAAGTTCACTCGGTGATAAGCTAGAGTCCCTTTTTGAAATGTATTTAATACCTTTATTAATCATCATAGCTTCATGTAGGTCATAGGGTCTATCCCTTATATAATCCTCATCATCATAGCTCAATAAGAATTGCATGCGTATTTTCCTTTCATTACAATTCATACATGTGTCACATTTACACATTCATATCATGATAAGGCACATTGGTAAGTTATCACCATCCTAATAAAATTTATATTTTAGCCAACACCTCACAAATCATAGTCAAGACATTTCAATTCAACATCATAACAACCCTATAAATCTTAATATAAGGTATACTTCAATACAACATCATCACAAGTAACCACAATTGAAGTAAAGAGTTGAGATCATAAAACTTACCCCAATCTTCTTCACAAAACCATCATCAAGGGCTTACCATCAATCATCCTCAATTCAACCCAACAATGGTTAAAATACCATCACATAATAGTAAATCAACATGATAATGAAGTCAATTGAACCACTGCATCACAATCCATCACTAGTTCATAGCTTAAGATAAGAGACTTAGGTCAAGTTCATGATCTACTTCACAACCTAGGTCAAATAATCAAGAAGTAGCATAATAGGATTACAATTCATCTCAATCTATTCATAAATTGACATAATAACAACATAAGATAGTAATTCACACATTCACTAAATCAATTGTACCAATATTACTCAATTCAATTCAAGATCACAACCTAGGGTTAAGGGGAATAGGTCATCTTCTACAATTTAGACCAATCCATCAAGAAGTAGTGTTGACACCCAATTTTGACCCTCCCCAATAATAATTAATCGACGAGCTTCCTAATTTTAAATGATTTAGAATAATTAGTTTTATAAAATCAAAATATTTTTCAAGTTTATTTTAAATAGTTTTGTCACTTTTATAATTTTTAGATAGTATATATATTACGTATATGTATATGATTAGTATATTTTATGAGTATTTGAAAATCGGCTAAAAAGACTTTAGTGTTGCCTAAACAAGTTATTTTGTCAAAATTAGTATCTTATGTTTAAAGTTCTTGATTTATAATTGGGTTAGTTATTTTATCTTGTTAAAATTAAGAGGCTCGTTAATTAATTAATAACAATTCATTTCATTTAAATTTTAGTCGAATTTGCTAATCAACCCAACTCGGCTACGTTTATTTGGCTAAATGAGATTTAATGACCAATTTGACAATTCAAAAAATGATTTTACCCATTTACGACCAAAACTTGGGCCCTTTCTGTGGTTTTTAGCAACCCAACATGCCATCATTTTTCCTAAAATCAGCCCAGTAGCAGCATTTTTAAAATAGTACCCAGCTCCCAGCCCAACACCTCTTAAAACCCGGCCCACTCCTTTTAAACCCGACCCGGTTCCCCTTTCTCTTCTTCTCCAAAAGAAAAGAAAACCAGTAAGCATACCCCTGATGTTCGTCTCTTTCACGCGCGACACAGAACAAACTCGAAAAGCTCTAGTCGCGAACCCAACGCGACCTAAACCGCGTTGATCCCTTTCTTTCCCTGTCCGTTCGTACCTGTCCGTTCGTACCTCTCTAGGAAGAGCAACTTTTTCCGTACGCGAGCAGGTCAGATGGAGCCATCTTCTTGCCCCATCGTCCTTGGAGCGTAATCGGATGCCGTTGCGAAATTGTACAAAGTTTGTACTATTGACAGCCTCAACCTTATCTCTTTAGTTTTTTTTTTTTCTTCAATTGGGGGACGGAATCCCGATTTTGCCCAAGTCCTTGTCGATTTTACCCTTCCCCCCCCCCCTAAATTCGAAACCCTATTTGTATTCTATATAATGTCTCTTCTGTCGCGTGAGAGGGGGGGACTTTTTTTTTTCTTTTTGAGGTTTTTTTAGAGGCAGCTTACTACGTTTAAAGGAGGAGAGAAAATTTCTTTATTTGAACTGGAAAGGAAAATTCGTTGAAAAGTAATAGAGAAAGTTGAGAATTCGAGTTAGAAGGTTGGGAAGAAGAGAACAGAGCATTAAGAATCATCAAATATTTGAGAGAAAAAGGGAATAGATTCTAGATAGAAAGTTCTTCGAGTTACTTGGTTGGATTTAGGTGCTAGTTCTTTCTATCCAATCTTTCGAGTTTTCTCGGAGTCTTGTTTGACGTGAAGTCGCTGCTTGATCGTTCCCGTCTCTATTCGCTGCACCCCGAAAGGTAACACCACCTTCTGCGCAATATTTTCTCCTCTTGTATATTTCAAAATAATTTTTTATAGTGTTCTGGAGGCCTCTGTCGTTGCTGTCTGGTATTGAGGTCTTGATGTAATGATGTGCTATATTTGTGTTCTTTAGTGATTTCATTGTCTACGGGTGGTATCGTTTCAGTTTTGCTTTCTCTTGCCCACTTCGGCTTCTCTGTGTTTAGTTTTCTACCATTGAAAGGATCACTAAAATGTTTGTTGTCATATGTGTGGAAATCTGATTCTTTTGCCTTAATTTTAAATATGGAGGTATTATCTCAAATAACGAATTTACATGTCACGTGATTGGTTTATTTCCGAATTTAACTTATATATGTTCAACTGGTCGCTTATGGAAATAAGTGTGTTGAAATCTGTGTTTAAGTCTGAGGACTCTTTGAACTGTGAACTCCGAATTTATTTTGAATTTTGCATTCATGTATTTTGTCCTTATGGTTTTGGTTACTCATCTGTGCTCTAAGTTGTCCTCTCTGTTGTTTCTTTTGGAACTCTCTCATAATGCAAATAATCTCGTAGAATCTACATTGTTTCTGTATGACTTGAATGTTTTTCCGTATCTTTCGTATGTCATTCAGTAGAGTCATGTCTGCAAGATGTTTTTTTTTTTAGTTTTCATAGTCTCATCTCATTGGTTTTTTTTGGTGCTGCTCATCTTCCTATCTTTTGGATGTAGTTGAGTTTATTTTGAATATTATCGGTATGCCTTTTATCAAGTTATTTCGAGTTGATCTTGTGTTTTAGTAATGTCGGTTTTTGAGTTTCTAATCGGATGTTTGTCAAGTTTGGCTTGGAGTGTTAAGCCTTGTTTCCTTGCCAACTTTAGCCTCTTTCTGGTTCTTATTTCTTTTAAGCCTCCCCCTGACTTATATGTTTGATTGTTATCTCTTTAAATTCTTTATATCGGTTCAGTTTGTAGTTCACATGTTAGTTAATATTCAATTAAGAAGATGAGATGCAATGGGTCATTTCTTCAGTTGCTGATAGCTCATTTGTTCACTGTGATTTTATTTTATTTTCGATTATTTGTATAAATGTGATAAAGAAGGAGTTCATGGTTTTAGTAGTCCGGTGTTGGTCTCTCTTTGTTATTGCAAATCTTGGCTAATGATACTCGTCTTACTTTGGAAAAATATGTCGAGATTTTTTTTCTCCTTTGATAAAAAAAATATTTCTCTTGTCTCCCTCCATTTTTGAGGTCTCATTTGGATAAAATATGTCGATGTTTTATAAATTTCCTGCATCTCATGAATGTTCATTCGAGAATAGCTAGTGTCGTTCTCCGGATTTTTTTAAAAACATTTAAGTGACCAAACGGGTCTGTCGGTTCTTATTTTTGCAAAGTTTATTTTGTTGCTGATCGAAATAGTCTATTGCCATTTATTATTGCGGCGTGTTTCATCTTTTGTTCCCTCCAGCTTCAATTTTGAGTTTATGACATCAGACCAATTTTTGCTCATAAGCATGGCTGTGAATAGCATGAGCTCTTGGCTAAGGATGTTTGCTCTTAATCTGCTATTTTCAAATGAATCCTTGTTTGTTTGTTTGTCATCTATCTACTGTTTGAGTCATTCATGAGAATTGCCTTGAATCTTGGCATGTTTTAATTCTCCGATATTACTTGTTCGAGTATATTTTGATTGTCTTTCATAAGCCGATATCCAGAAGTTATTATGAGTTTACCTTCAATACACCTTCCTCCCTCTAGTGTGATATGGAGTTACTTGGGAAGGTCTATTAAAAGGGACAAAGTAGTTTGTCAATTAGGTAAAAGTCCTTAAAGTTTTAAAAATTAGGTAAAAGTGACAAAAAAAAAGATTAGTCCAACAACTGTCATAGTTGTCCGGACAACTTCTTTAATCGTCCGACAACTATCATAGTTGTCGGAATAACTTCTTTTAGTTGTTCGACAACTTCAACAGTTGTCCAAACAACTTCAGTGGTTATCCACACAATTACGAAAATATTACTTAGTTTAGTCCTTTTATTAATATTAAAAATAAAAAAGTAAAAAAAAAATAAAAGGCCACACTTGTCCTATTTTTTTAATTAAAGACGGCACTATAAGCTCATTTTCTCGAGTTACTTGCTGTTTTATTTTTTTTTATTTTTTTCGAAAAGGAAGAATATTGTTGTTTCTTGTTCATTTCATTTTTATTTTTTTTATCTTTTTTTTGCCAAGAGAAAGTGTGTATCTTCTATTGTGGTAATTCGCTTTATTGGGTTTAATCATCTAGTAGGTTAAAATCAAATATTTTATTATTTTTAGAGTTTAGTTGATGTTCACCGTTTGATATTATATGCCTTTCAGAAGAGTCAAATTTAGTAAATTTGAAGTTATGGCCTAAGTTGGTTCTTAACAAGTTTAGTTCATGCATATTCATTTGGATTGATTTTATTCATTAGCATGTACTTAGTTTATTTTTCTTTCTTTTGGATAAAAAGGGTCTTGTTGTTTACTTCTGATTATCCTTTGCAAGTCTTTTTCCTTTTATAGTTCACTTTCGGAAATATAACTATTATATTTCTAAGATGATTTATTTAGAGCATTTACTTATGTTTTCCTTTTTGTTTATTTGTGCATGTAAAATCTTTCCGAGTTCAACAAGAACTCTCATCTCTCCCTTTGCATTTCGGATGAGCCATCAAGGCTTAAATTTCCTTATCGAGTCAAGCCCCTTTAATACCGACGAACAAGTTTCAAAGTTGGAGCAAAATTCGAAGCGATTTGAAGAGTTGAAGAAGTTGGGATTAGAAGGCCTATTTTTATTTTTAAGCATATTTGTATTGTGTTTTCTTTGGGCATAAGCCCTTGTCGTCTTTAATTTTCCGTATTTATTATTTATTATTACATGTTTAGTCTAGGACAGGAACGAAATAAGAAAAATGGGTCAAAATCCAAAAAGTCGAAATGGGTCAGAAAACCCAAAACAGGTTAGTTCAAAAACCGGTCAAGGCGAACAGAACCCGGATTTGGATCCAAATCTCTTTCCCTCTCTCTTATTTCTTGCTTATTTACTTTCTTTATTTGTTAGTTATTTTTAAGTTAAGAAACTTCCAAATCCCCGCAAACGCCGTTTTGTTTTAACAACTTAAAAGTAAATCAAGTTTAAGTAGTTTTCAAAATAATTTCTTCAAGTTAGGTATTTCACTTAGATAAAAGTTAGACATTAATTTTCAAACAACTCTAAAAAATATTTTTATCGCAATTTCAAGTCTTAGCCAAAGTTAGTTGTCGGAAAATCGCATTAGCGGATATTTTAGGTGCCAAACACCTTCCTAAAATATTAATGTGAATCCCCGAACCCCCTTTTAATGTTTTCATTAGATTTTTCTCCGTTTAAAGTCTTTTGAAAGTTGAAGTTTTCTTGATTTTTCTTTAAAAATTAAGTGGCGACTCTAAAAGTCGAAAACTTATAAAAAATACCTATTTTCAATAAAACAAGTAGTATAATTGAATCATAATTCATGTTAATCTACTCATAGTATCCAAAAGAAATCATAAACAAAGCAATTCACAAGATCAATTTCGTATTGGAAGAAAACCCACTTGAATCTCATCTTTTTTAAATCAATTTGAAGGAACCCTTTGGGGAAGATGTCACATCCCAAAACCACACCCTAGAAGTTAGGGCACAATCTCGGATTGCGACCGGCGTATTCGACCTCTCGGAGGTCTCATACAAGTATTTCATATCATTCATCGCATATACATAATGAAAAGTAGTGCGGAATTAAAACTTTTCATAAAACAATATCATAGTCTTAAAAACTCTTTCATATAGAAGAAATAGAAAATGCTAAGTCTCAATCTCATCATCTTAAAACACAAGAATACTTGGGACACGGCCCATACGACATATAAACCATACTACTATATAGTCTATTACAATACTTCATAACGAAACATAAAAGACATATATGTCCTCGAGTCAAGTGAGGACATACTTCAACTTATCTTGAATGATCTTCTAAATCCAAGTCTTCTTTCCAAAAGCTCTTCACCTACCAAGAACTATATAGATAGAAAGAAAGCATGGAATTAGTACAACCACATGTACTAAGTATGACATTATGTATAAAAATCATGAAAACGGACATTTATTGGTAATATGCATCTTTTCATTTAAACATCATAATATCATCATAAGAATAACATTTAACAACTTAGAATCACATAAGGAAATATTTAAACAATTATCACATTTTAAAGAGACACTTAACAGTGACCTCACTTCACTGTACAGTGAATTACTTCACTGCTATAGTGAAGTTCCCTTACTTGCCTTTTTAACATATTCTAGCATGTAGTCTTCTCACTAAAGTCATCCTAAGATTCACTTAAGTCACACCAAGAGAGACCGCCCATACACCCTCTCTAGATGTGCCTAAACGATCCTCAAGATTACTCATAATGAGACACATACACACCTACAATACATCAACATACAAGACATACACAATATGACAATCTCCCCTACCAAGGCTATCAAAAGACTTACTTAAGTACTCCTAGAAGATAACGCCCATACACCCTCTTCAAGGCTACCTAAATAATCCTTAAGACTTCCTAAGTTTAGATCATGTCAACATAACAACCAACTTCCCTAACTAGAGTCATTCTCAAGACTTTCATAGATAAGACATGAAAAGATCATCCTTTATGCCCTCTTCACACTTTAACTAAGGAATCCTTAAGTCACTTTAGATTAAGTACTCATCATTTACATACTTTAAATCATTAAGTCATTACATTACTTAGTTCATTTAAGAGACACTCACCACATAAAGGACATTCAAGTAATGGTCTTGAACAAGACCTAGGGATTCTTACTAACATCTTCAAAGGCTATTGTGCAATATCTAGATAGCGTCTCATACCACCACCTAAACCTCATAGAACTTCTCTAATGCTAATAGGTATACCATATGATGAGAATAGGTAATAACCGACATAGACCATGGTAGCAAAGCATGGAATCCGAAGTTCTATCCTACTTCGATGAGGTTGTTCTACTTGCCAATGGTAGAACTTAGACACATCCCATGTAGGCACATGGTTAAGGAATATGAAGGGCGTGCTTGGTAATCTAGTCTCATTCTTTAACTAGAACTACTTCCCTTACCATACTCACTCGGTGCTAGCCTTCGTTCTCATAGATTAATTCACATTAAGGTTCATACAAATGGGTCCCATATCAAGTTCATGACCCAATCACATTTACCCTACCAAAGCAAGGTCCTCTAGAGATATCTCACTATGGCGACAAGAAGCTCATCATGAATTTCCTAAGGATTGATATGATGCCCTTCCAGCCAATAAACCTTAAGTCCATCATTCATTACATGAAGGATTCCATTACGGCTTTCGACTTCAAGTTTCATAACCTTACCACTAGGTTCAAGGTTTCACATAAAGGACCCTCTTATCATCATTCAAGGTCTCACCTAACATTCATTCAAGACTCTTTAGCTTCCTAAGTCAATACATCTTATTCATATTCACACATGCATAAGGGACACAAGTCTACCTAAACGAGACACAACATACTTCACTTTAGCACATATAACATATCATTCTTTAGACACTTAGGAATGACCCTTAACATCATTTAGTCAACCTATTAATTACCTTAACATCATCAACATAACCATTATAGGCTCATATAGCCAAATTAGAAACAATCATGCATAGACCCTAAGACTACAAACTTAACACATAGTCATAGCATAACATGATTACCTAGATAACATAATTAGTCTAACACATACTTTCACATATAGGTAGATATGATCATACATCACATAATCAACTACACAAATAGCCATAATACTTAAAGTAGTGCCGACAAGGCCATGATCATCAATGTACTCAAAATAACGCCGACAAGTCCACATCAATTCACATAACACCGCCATCATAAGTGGACCAAACCAATCATAACATAATTGAAGTCTAATTATCATTAATTAAAAGGAATTAGGTCAGCGTACCACCTCTTCATCCTCAACACTTCAAGCCAATGCCAAATCATCCAATTCAACACCATAAGGCCCTTACCCATGGCCATGAACACCAATTCAATACATAACCATATTGATCAATGAAATCTAAACCAATTAAACATAGATTCAATATTCTAAGATCAATTAGATAACAATTTAATACAATTCTTACTTCATTAGAAAGCCCATAAGAAACTACACATTAATTCATAAACATTAGACCAATATCAAGTAACCCATAAATTAGTCAAAAACTAGGGTTCATTAATTTCATGGGTTCATAGGTTAATTGAGTTAAAATCACCTTAATAACCACAATTCAATCACTAAATAATGATTAAGAACCTTTAATGCAATAACCCAAGGTAGATCATGAAATAGGTCAATTCATCTTTTTGAAAACTTTAGAAAACATCTTTGAAAGTTGGGCTCCTTGCTGAAACGAGTTTCAAGGATCAAAAGCCATACCTCAACAATGCTAATTCTTCACTTTGATAAAGAATCTCCACTCAAACCACCAATCCAAGCTCTTCCTTGAGTTTTAGCTTTAATGGAGTCTTGGGGAATTTCTAAGGGATTTTAGGGTTTTGATTTTGAAGAATGAAATCTTCTAAGTGTTTAAGGCTTATAAACACATGTAAAATACCCAAAATACCCTTAGCGAACCGCCAAACTCTATATTTGGAAGTGGGGTGAAATTAAAAGTTCACCCCTTAACTTGGTAGTGAACTGCACGCAGGGACAGCACCATCGACGGTTGGCAGTTAACAGAGCATGTGTCCACAAACGGACCATCCTGTCCTCCCGTCATTTGGTTCAGAGGCTGGACGTGGTCCTCATACTTTCCCAGCCTAACTCCATACCAACGACACCATCGACGGACCGTCCCTTGACTTATGGACCGTCCGTTGGTCCGTGGTCTGGGACTAAGGTTTTGTCCACCGACGGTTGCCCATCGACGGGTCGTAGGTCCACACACGGGTCGTGTTGTCCTCCGTCGATGGGTTTAGAGACTTGGAATTGGTAGCTTAGCTCCCCAGGCTAAGTAACAAACCACGCCCATCACCTACGGGCCGTCGACCAGGCTACTTGCCGTCGATTGCCATCCGTAGGTGGGACTGCCTTGGGCAGTTTTAGCCACCAACACGGGTCCTTCCTCAAGGACCCTTGGTTGGTCCTTGGGGATGTTTTCCAGGACGTTTCCAACCCAAACATGACCGTATATGAGTTTAGGACCTCTCACATGAATTTCACCCAAAACGAACACGTAAAACTCGACGAAACATGCCTAGACACACAAGGTCATTTCAAGGCACATCTTTCAAATGTCATGGACGTTCTTGAGTATTTGACCTCCAAACTTCTCGAAACTTTAAACACTACCTATATACATCATATTAGACTCATTTAAGACTTTAAAACCTCATGAGACACCATAAACACATAGGCCCTCATATGAGGCACTTAGGTGACTTAGTCGTCGAATGTCTTGGTCGACCCTTGACGTTTGACTTCCAATGCACCTAATACTTTAGACACTGCCTCAATGCTATATTATAGATCATATTAGGACCTTAGACCACCATGAACACAATGTTAGGCTCTAGTTCACCTATGTTATTTTTGGGACCTTACAAAAGTGATCCCAAATGTGAAAGGAATCTCATACCTTGTTAATTGAAGAAGTTTGATGGAGAAACTTTGATCTTTATCAGCTCTATAACCCTTTGAATTTGACCTTCTATGGTGTTGTTCTACTTGGGAGAGAGAAAGAAGAGAGAAGGAAGAGTAATTTGGTTTTGGGAATTTTGAGGGCTTAGGTTAGTTTAATGAGGTTAGGGTCTATATAGGTTGTTAATTAACTTAATTAGACCTCCCTTAAACCCTAAATAATTAACTAACCACCTAATTAATTAACTTGACTAACTTAAAAACGTGCAGCAACACAGTGCATTGACAAACGAAACCCCGACCAACGGACCGTTTGTCAATCGGCGGGCACTGTTCATGGCCGTCCTATGCAGTCGTATTTTTGGTCAGAGAGTTGCCAAAAAGACTTCCCACGAAATTGTCTAAGTGTCCATCGACAGTTGCCATCGACGCCCCGTCGATTGGACCACGCCTCGTCGATGGCATTCGTTGGTGACACTGTCTCTTGACAACTTTTAGCCACTTTTGCAAGGGTCCTCCTCAAGGGACCTTGGTTGGTCCTTGGGGAGTCGTACCCGGACGTTTCGACTATAAACAAACTGTATTATGTGTTAGACACCTTTTCGCCAAATTTCATCATCTTTCAACTCCTAAAACTTAGTCAAATATGCTAAGGCACACTAGCACCTCATTAAACTAGTTTCTAGAGGTCATGGACGTTCTTTGACGTTTTGATTCTAAAACTTTCTAAATGACTTATATACATTATAATTGACCTTAAAATAGTGACAAAACCTTTAGACACTCATGTTAGCCTCTAGAACACGTCTTAGACTTTCG
Source organism: Solanum lycopersicoides (assembly GCA_022817965.1). Classification (NCBI taxonomy): domain Eukaryota; kingdom Viridiplantae; phylum Streptophyta; class Magnoliopsida; order Solanales; family Solanaceae; genus Solanum; species Solanum lycopersicoides. The sequence goes on from CM040620.1 coordinate 9,041,856, forward strand.
GAGTGTTACAAATCTTCACAAACTACACTCCCAAAACCCACACCACCATTATCATGGCTTTCTCTCTCCACCTAGTCGATTAATCTGACGACGACGAATAAATTCTCACACCATAAAAAAATCCTCTCCCCAATTATCCCAGGCTCTCTCTCTGGGAGACGATGTTTTTACCCCCACCTCACCTACATCCGTTCATCAAAACCCCGAACAACCTCTTGTACCACTGCCACCACCCTCTGTGTGTCCTCCACTGGTGGCCTTTCATGAGACTCCCTCTCTTACAGCCCCTTCTTCGTAGACGCCTATTCTCTCTCCTGAAACACCCATCTTTCCTACCCACAAAAACCCTAACTCCCCTCAACAGAATGTGACCGTCTCTCTTACCCTCTCTGAAGTTCCTAAGAAAACCCACTTCCCACCAAAGAAATTAGGTCCACATCGACCTCGCAAACACATCACAGTGAAACAAGTGGTTTCTAGTACTCTACGCACTAGAAGTATGAGTCACGTTCGACTTTAAATACTTGCCGAGTAAAGCTCAAAACGCCGCCGCACCGGTAAGTCCCCAATTTTTCACTCCTACACCCATATTTTTCTAGATATTGACGAGGAGGGTAGTGAATCGGTGCACTCCTCTACCCACTCCCATCTCAAACCCTGACTAAAAATGAAATCAAGTTTCCATCCATGGGAAAAGATGAGTATTACAAATCTCTAAAAGTGCTACGGGGTAGAGTTATTCACTCCGAAGTTAGGGAACTTACGGCAATTAAAAAACTATTGGGTTTGCTTACTGCTCAGGGGTGGGTAGATGTGTTGTTGCAAATTGAGGAAAAGGTTTTTGATAGTGAGGTTACTGAATTTTACACTAACTTGACTATATTGGACAATACACGGTGTCCTCTACTGTTCGACGAGTGGCTATAGTGTTTGACAAATTAAAGCTAGGGGAAATACTTCGTATACCATGTGTGGGTATGGCTGAATAAAACTGGACTAAAGAGAATAATTGTTCTCTTACCACTAAGTTTATTTAGGGAAGGGTTAAGGTTCGTCCGAGGAAAGTGTTGAAAGGAGAGATGTCACCATTTCATAAGTTATTCTTTGAAGTGGTGCATAAGGGTATATTGCCTAGGGGTGAACGAAGACATGAGGCCACTTTTCGTGATATGGGTATGGGAAATGCTTTAGACAACATGGATCCCATTGACTGACCCTCTCACATAATCACTCAAATGGCCAGAGTTATTATCTTAAACGGCCTCACCAATTGGCCTTTGGAAACTTGTTGTCTAGTGTGTTTTGGAGCTTTGGGGTACCACTGACGGATGGGAGACCACTGCATAGGAATGACATGTTCACCAGGTCGATCCTTGCTGAATGTGGACTGTTGGATGAGGCAGACCAGGTTCGCAGTGTGAGTGTCCCTCCTCTTGTTGCTGTGCCTGTTGCTTCTCTTGTCAATGAACTTAGATGTCCAAGGCTTAGAATTAGGAGTTGAAGGTGAAGTTCTTACGCTTCAGTCACAGTTGGCTGCGTCTCAGGGGGAAGTTTCGCGCTTAAAGGATCAACTCATTAAGCATCATAATGATAATAACTCTCGTATGGACCATCTGCTGCACCTCCTTGCCTCTTCCTCCACTCCTACTGCTTCCAAACTCTCCTCTTTCGTAGCTTATCTTGTTTCATGTTCAGACAAAATTTTTGCTTTTTGTTGTTTTGATCAGTACTTTGCTATAGTAGTGGTTTCCTGCTTGTGATGTGAAATTCTGGAGTGTGTACATTTTGGTTTCTCTGTCTTGGGTTTCTTATTTCCTGCTTGTTTAGTCTTTTTGAGATGTCAAAAAAGGAAGTGTCATTGAATGAATATGACGTGTGCACATACATACGAAACATTATGTTTGTCATTATCAAAAAAAGGAATTTGATGAGAACTAATACCACATACCTATAATTAGTTTTGATGATGGCAAAGTGTGAATGGGGTACACCTATACAGGCAGAAGCATATAACGTGCAGTTATAATGGAGGCTGATAAGGAAAAAACAGTCAAAAATATTTATGGTAGTAAAGGAAAAAGGTTTTTATTTTTGCGTAGAAGTCAAAAATAAGACAAAGCCTTTTCAGAAAAGGCTTTATCTTCACGCGTAGAAATCGACAAAAATAAATAAATCCTTTTCCATATTGAAGACGATGACGGCAAACCTTTTTATTGTCAAAATTGTAGATGACAACAAATTGAATGAAGAACGTCTATATAAAGAGAGAAGCCAACAAAGTGAAGAAGAAGGCGAGAGAAATAGAGAGCAGCAACAAAGATTATTTTGTAAGAGTTTGTGAGTTTTAAACAGATAGTGCGTTTGGCTTCTTGTAGAGTGAGAATTTGTGAGTTTGTAAACAAGAAGTGGATTTGGCTTCTTGTGAGTTGATTAGATCGATTATAGTTCGTTGATAGTAGTTGAGATTTGTGATTGAAAATTGTAATTGAGAAAAGTAAATAAAACAGAGGTTAAGTTTTTTCTTCCTTGAGTGAGGAAGGTTTTCAATAAACGTATTGTTTTATTTAAGCTCTTTGTTAGGCAAATATTCAAGAACCTGGTTCTTGATATAGGGGCAAGGTTTCTTCACAGTACATTATAAAACAATCATCCAAACTGAGTATAAATGACTAAGAGCCCGTTTGGATTGACTTAAAAGTCGATCAAACCTACTTTTAAGTCAGTTTTTGACTTCGAAAAGTGTTTGGCACATGTAAAAAATAACTTCAAATAAGTTACGAAGTGTTTGACAAGGTAAAAGATGACTTAAAATAAGTGAGAAACCAAAAGTAGGTCTCCCCTACTTTTTATTTTTTGACTTAAAAGTCAAAACAGTTTGACTTTTTATTTTTGACTTAAGAACTATTTTTTTTAAGCCAATCCAAACAAGACTCTAATGTAATGCAACCTATATGATGTCAATATATAACTATGACAAAATCAAGAAGTTAAAAGAAAAACACATAACAAGAATACAACACCTAAAATTCTTTATGTAGGATAGAAAAAGGTTTATTTTATGGTTCATAAGACTAGATATTAATTGTGTGAGATTTGTTTTCTCAATAAAAAAATACTCAATCCAAAATTTGTGAATCCACAAGTGTAAGATATTAAAACGTACCTTCTAGGACATGCAGTACGTCCCATTAGCATGATTAGAGACATAATTTTATCATGAATCTAAGCACAAAAAATGAAGTAAGAATTGATTTAATTTCTAGACTTGGCTGGCATTTAGATTTTAGACCCACAAAGTATCTTAGCAAGTTGGCACTAATCATTCTATATTCAATGGATGAAACATTATTTTTAATAATTGTAGAACAATATTAAGTCTCGAAACCCAAAAAAACTGCCAGTTTAATGTTGTTTTGCCGGTTGTTAGACCCTCAATACTGCAATTTTCAAACCCAAATTTCAATGGGAATCAAAATAATACACTTCAGATTGTGATCTAAAATTCACATTATAAATCACTGTTTTGGTTGTTAAAGGAATATATATGAATAAATAAATTCACTGGAACAGACATGCACAAATTCAAAGACCAAGTGATAGACAAGAGTAATTAAATGCACGTGCATGCATAAGTAGATTTGTTGTAATACTCACTTGAAAAAAAAAAATGCAATCAAATCAATAATAAGATTATTTAGAATTTCTATTACTACTAAAAAGCAAAAGCCACTCTCTGAAGTAAGAACAATCTCATATGAACAGCAAGTTGTGTTTTGTGTTGAAACATTGTAATATAAGATCTATTCCTAGTCTACAAAGAAACATAGATTATTTCAACTGAAATCTTGTTAAGTAAAGTTTGACTTGAGTTAGTTGTGGTGTGATGGTTGAAGTCTATATTAATTAGATGTAGTTAATATAGTGGGAAATAGGGTAACTGTTCTAAATCATGTAATAGAGTTGTTACAAGTGGTCGGGTTAAGAGTTTAGTCCTTTGTGATTACCATATTCACAAATTGCTTGAAGTTAGTGAAGTTAATTGAAAAATATTCTACTCTTGAGTAAGGAAGTTTCCACTTAAGCATTCTTTCACTTTTAATTAAAGTATCACGTCGTGATAATTTTTCTGAAGAAGCACTTTAATTCTTCACGAAAATGCCAATATGACTCATCGCCCAATGAAAAATTGTAGTGCTAAGAGCAATACTCAATTGGAATTTCAGTTGAGTACTATTGTTTTGTAAATTTCTAATTTATTTGTATGATTTTTTATCAAATATGACCGGGTTGGTTCAGGTTTTTCAAATATCAAATAAAAATATTTGTGTCGGATTTTTAAATTTATTAATAAAACCAAACTAATAAAATCTGGATTTTTCAACCTCGGATTTTTTTTTGGATTTTTTTGAGTTTTTCGAATTTTGGATTTTGGATTTTCCCGATAAAGTATTCATACAAACATAAAATTTACCTGTACTTCAATTATTTCTTTAGTCTTACCAAAATACAACTATCTAAGGTGTTTCTTAAGAAAATATCACAAAATATGATATGAATAATGACACTAAAATATCCAACAAAAAATGATCATGACAAGCATAAAACAAATATTGCAAATTAACAAGTCGTAATGAAAATGATCATAATTTGAAAGTACTAAATCATGCTAAAATAAGTTAAATAAGTATTAATTACATGACTAAATATTAAAGGAAATTAAACTTAGATTATGAATTTTAATTGTCTAAGCCAATGTAATACTAAAGAACAAATATTCAATATTATTGTCATTCTTAGTGTTAAATTGATTTTCTTTTTGCATTAGTATTAATTTGATTTTGATTTAAGATTTACCAACATTTGTGGATTATAATCTTTATTGGACCATTCAGAATTCTAAGTTTTATACTTGAAATAATATATTAAAAGATAAAAATTATGAAAAAGTATAAGAAATATTTAAAAATTATATTAACGTAAATATTTTAATGTATAAAATAAAATTTTACAATTATATATATAATGTTGGGTTGATTTGGTCTTGAATTGATTTTTTTAGTTAAAACAAAACTAACCCAAATATAGACGTTTTTTCCCCATATCAATCCAAACCACTAATAAGATTTTTTTTCCCGATATAACTCGATTTCTGATTTTGTTTTCGATTCAATTATGTACACCAAAATATGTATTGATATTTGTCCAATTACGGATGAACTCCGATTCATTTAAACAAAAAAAACTTTTGTAGTTCATGAACTAAGACATATTTTAACTTTTTTTAGGGTTCGTCCATATTGGGGCAAACTCCTTAAAAAAATGTTGCATTTCTTTTTGTTACGGGCAAACTCTAATATTTTTTTTAAAAAAAATATTGAACCAACTAAGGCAAGGAAGAACATCTACATTTCTTTTTTTATGAACATATTATTTTCTCATAAAAAATAATTGAATTCATTATTTTCCTGAATTAACAAAACAAGAAAATAAGTGAATATCCAAATATTTTGAAGTGAACAACTTCATTTCTTACATTTGAACGCACACAACTCCAAAACTTACAATCGGAATTTCTTGGAATCCTCGATGTTTTCACTTTACAATTCTTTTGCATTTACAAATATCTGGTTCAATTGAATATACAAATTTTTCGGATTGTTGAGACATAGCTATCAAATTTCAAAAATCAAAGTATGAAGTGTAAGAAAGCTGAAGATGAATGAGAAAATGTGGAGTGAATAACCCATATTTATTGTTAAAGAAAGGGATATAACTTCATATGAGGAAGAAAGAGATATAGATTCACGTGAGGAGTTAATCAAAAGAATTGTATATAGTTTACCTATATGTGGGCGAACTACCTATAAAGTTGGTGTAATGTTATTTTGAATGGATCTGGAGTTAGCAGAGATGACGATATTAAAAGATGATAGTTATTATTCCCTCATAAATGCACGAACGGTCTGTTTTGGTGTGTGTTTTGGAGAGAGTTTTCTTTTTGTTAGGATTCAAAAAATGTTTATTTTAACGCAAAACTCCTCATCAAACTATGTGAAGAGTCAAAAAAATGGTTAAAAGATGAACTTCTCAACTCCATCCATACTTATGCTAGCTGATCTAACCACATAATTATCACAAATTTTTTTTTCATCCAGGAAGGTATGTGTTTGTTGCAGTTTGATTAATTATTGACTACATCTTTTAGCTTAATTTAGCTAATTATACTATTTTTTTATTGAATTAAATAAATTAATTATTAAAAGTTAAAAATGATTTAACACCAATTCATAATTTTAAAAATATAATGAACTCAATAATGAATATTTAAAAATTGAAGTTACACATAAAATCTTAAATTCGTTTCTATGGGTTGGAGAAAGACCCCAAGGTCTAAAATCTAAGTGACAGACCATGTGATTTTGGATAATAGATCCAAAAGTTCCAATTACATATTTTATGTACATTAATTTTATGTTAAAACCAAATATATTAGGATTTGGAAATAGTAATTATCAAACATATTATTATCAATTTTGTCCACCTTTATATTAAATTGATTTGCACTCTTTGATATATTGTCGAAAGAGAAGTTTTATAATTATTATTAAGAAATAAAAGAATATATATTAACAAGCAAAAAGCAAGAAAGGATAACTTGAATATTCATATCGCTCAACTTTAAGCAACAATAATAATTAGAAAATGGAGCTGACTTATCAAGTCTTGAATTGTACTTTTCTTCATTTGTCTCATTGTACACATCGAAGACTAGATGCATGCATGTCGATAAATTTGTAGATACATGCATGAAGATTGGTATTTTTTTTAATGAATCGTCAAATTAATCAAATTTTTAATATGGAATTAGAAAAGATTTTTTTTTGAATGTTAGTTGAATGCTTGAAATAAAATAGCAACTTGTATGTCTACTTAATTTGGTCTTTAATTTTATTTACACTTTAAAAATAGTCGTCTCAAAGAAAGAAAAATTGTTCAAGTCGCATCATAAGTCAAAAAATCTTATCCCTTACTAATGTACTAATATATTTCCCTTCAATAATACTCTCTTCACGTCCAAACCTTTTTTCTAAACCGAAATATACACATTAATTCGTGGATTGGTAATTTCCACCTTTCTAAATATAGTGAAAATCATTTATATCCGTCAACGTTATCCTCCTTATATAGGCGTATTCAGGAGGGGGTCACCGGTTCACGTGAACCCATGCTCCCCTCCTGAAATCATATATAGTATTATTATATTTTTTAAAAATATTTATACATAGATGTGTTAACTCACACTTGGAAGTATCATATAATGTCATGCGATGATGACTGATTGCACTTCTCTAAGTGAGGTTAGAAATTTGAATCTTTTATTTATCTTGTTTTATTTTTCTTTTTAAAATTGTGTAATGCTAAGTGGTTTGGATAGATAAAAAATAATTTTGGGCCTATAATTTTTAAACTTTAATGATTTTCAGTCATAAGAACCTAAATGTTAAATTAATCAAATTTATAACTTACATCAACATTTTCGTAATAGCACACTTATCATTTCAAAATCTTAGATATGTTTCTGTCTCCTTTTATCTTAATTGAGTTTTTCAAATGCCTACTTTATTCTTATATTATTAACCTTTAAACATTTGTAGATATAGTAGCTGAAAAAGCTTACGAATGGATTCACGTTAGTTGAAATAATTAATTGGAATCTGGAATCTCCGTTTTGGGGGAATTACCATTTGGAATCTTGTGCTTCAAATACAACAATAGATTGATTGTCCCATTTCTGGCCACGAAGTACTTTCGATATACAACTTCTAAACGTAAAAATGTCATTCATTCTTAAACGGACTTAAAAACAAAAATTTACAAAACATACAGAAAATTAAAGGCGGACTTAAAAAGAGAAGTAACGTGTTTACGGGAATCCAATATATATTACTAAATTTATAGATTGTGAACTAATTATTATTATATGCTTCATCTATTTTAATTTACTGGTCTAATTTTGACTTGATATCAAATTTTAACAAATTAAAGTACTTAAAACAAATATTCTTGAATATTGTTTTCTTAAAACTAACACACCATACAGCCTGACACTAATTATTTTACAGGTTGGCAAGGCGCTGCCCATTAATGCCAATTACAAAAAGTTAACGTCAAGTAAAATCTCATTAATAGTAAATATTATTTATAAGATAATTTATATTCGGATAGTTAGATATTTCTCAAATTTATGATTAAATATTATAATAAAATACTTATGTCAATATATTATCGTTATTCAAGGAACATGTAAAACTGAAAGTGGAATAGCAGTTAAAATAAACTAACGAAATAGTTGAATTGTATGTCTAAGAAGATATCCTAAGCCTGTTAAATTGTTATTTTTTTAATTTAAATTTATTTATTTGACTTTTTTAATTGACACAAAAAAAATTTAAACATTCACATGGAGTTAAAATTAAAAATATATAAAATGTATTCAAATGAGTTTTTAATTATATAATCTAAAACACATCATTAAAAATTTAAGAATCAATCGATATAAATATTATAATAAAATATTCAGTATAAAATTCAAACAAGCAAAAGTGAAGTAATGGATTATTATTTTGTCCCATTGTTACATAATTGCGGTGGCTTTGTAGTACTACTTTACTCAATCCTATTTATACTCACTCCCCTTCTTCCTTCTCTCCTACTTATATCTCATAAAATTAAATTCATCTCTACTTTCTAATAACACAAATCCATCTAACCAAATCCATCAATATAATTTCTAGCGGCAATAAATTTGAAAATGGGTATATGCAATTCATGTGAATCTACATCTGTTGCAACTGTGAAATTAATATTACAAGACGGAAGATTACAAGAGTATTCTTATCCAATAAAAGCTTCGTATGTTTTACAAAAAGATCCAACTATTTTCATCTGTAACTCCGATAAAATGGAATTTGGCGATACGATTTCCGCCATAAATGCAGAAGAAGAGCTTCAATTGGGTCAATTGTATTTCGCTATGCCTTTGAAGAGGCTAAGAAGTAGACTTCGTGCTGAAGAAATGGCAGCATTAGCTGTGAAGGCGAGTTCTGCATTGAAGAGAACTAGTAGTAGTAATAAAGTGTTTGTATTTCCACAAGAAAAGAATTGCGATAGAGTGACAAGGAAAACAGTGGACGGTGGTGGTGGTAGTAGTGGGAGGAGAGGAAAAAAGACGGTGAAGTTGAGTGTAATACCAGAATAGGGTGAAAAAAATCATATTTGGATGACCTTTTGTTATGCCAGGTAAAAGATATCGCAACTAAGAAGGGTGAAATAGTTGAGATGCGCAAAATAGGCATATGGGGGGACTTAATTGATCCAAATCAGGTAAAAGAAAGATATGATTTGAAAAGATGAAAGTTGAAGCTATTGATTCAAATTTAATGTGTCTCACAATCGAGAAAAATTAGGGGGAAAATGTGCGAAGATGCTTTCTAAACAATCGTAATTGGGAATCATTGCTATTGAAACGAAGTCGTAAGGTTAATCTGAGTGATGCCATTGGGAATCAAAAGAAAGGAGAAGCCAAATATTGCAATGAAAATTAGACTTGTAGCTAATACGTGAAAGATTTTCATTTATAATTACTACATTACAAGTGTTGATGGTAAATCTTTTAACTTTGAGTAGTGTTCATTTATTTTGTAAATGGTGGGTATTATAAATAAGTTGAAATTCAATTATTATTTATTTGGGTGATACGAATCTGTTCTTCATTATCTGTTTGCTGCTATAATTAACGTCTATCATAGTAATTAGGACCGTATCATAATTTTAAATTTTACCTGCTAAATGTTTGTAGTGATTGGTGTGGTATATGTTTATAATTGCTTGATTATAATGCATGTATGTATGCGAATGTTGCATTATTGATTATCCTAATCGTAAATGAGGATAATTGAATAATTGTATGCCATGAATGTGGCACCTCTTGTGTATGATCTTGCTGATATACTTGTGTTTATGATTGTGGTGTGTGATTGGGGATCGGATTGCCACGTTCCGATAACCTAACTTAGATTGGGTTGCCACGTTTCGGCACAACTATTGGATTTGGTTACTACGTTTCTGCACAATTATGGGATCGGATTGCCACGTTCCGACAAATAACAGTTTGAGTTTGGGTTGCATGAGAGGACCATTGGATTGGGTCGTGACATGTGTGGTTGGGTAAAATGTTTTCCAAATTAACTATTTTTTTTAAAATTTAAGGAAAATAATTTCCATTCAAAATTTAAAGGAAAACATTTTTCAAAACACTTTTCCAAATTTAAATGGAAAAGGGTCAAAACTACCCTTGAACTATAGTAAAAGGTCTAAAAATACTCTTCATCCATGTTTTGGTCTAAAAATACCCTTTCATTCACCTTTTTGGATCACATATACCCTTTCATTCACCTTTTTGACTCACTTATACCCTTTTATTCACCTTTTTTACTAACATATTCCTTTATAATTAACAATCAATTTTTATTTTTATTTTTTTAAAAATATTTATTATTTTCATTTTCTTATTAGATTTAATTAAAATCTCATCTCTATTAATTATTTTCCGATAATCTATTTAAATCAAAAATATATATACCTCTTCAAGTTCCCAATTTTTTTAATTAAAAAAGTATAGTAATTTTTGTATTTTCTCTATTTTTTTAAAAGTTTGTTTTAAATAATTAATATAAAATATTGATACTGCCCAATATTTATCTTCCTTTTTAAAAAATAAATAAATAGAAAAAACTGTCAAGTTAATTGTTTTGATAATCTGTGATAACTGCTTTTTAAAGAAAAAATTTCACAAGCAATTTTTCTTAAAAGATTAACTTATTAAAAAAAAAAAGAAGCAAATGGATGGTCGTAGCCATAGGGAAAATTTAAGTAGAAAAATAGAGAAAAATGTGTATAAAGGTATTTGTAGATAAAATAATATATTGTTATGAGCATGACATAATAGATTTTTAATAAAATATTAATTATCTATATCATGTTTAGAATCTTGATTTAATTAATTAGATATTAGCCGTTAATTTTTTCTTTTGTCATGAGTCTTCAATTTGATTTTTTTTTGAGGAAATGGAGAGGAGTTGAATCCAAAAATAAATAAATAATAAAAAATTATAATATTTTTAAATAAAAAAATTTGTAATCTTGAAAAAGTATATTGCTTTGGTTTGGATAAATAATGATAAATAATCTAATTTAGGTGGACTTCTTATATTATCAATAGGAGAATGACACATAATAAATTTTTTGAAAAATAAAGAATGGTTAGTTTCAAGGGTATAAGTGAGCCAAAAAAGTAAATGGAAGGGTATTTTTAGACCAAAAGATAAATAAAAGGTATTTTTAAACCTTTTCATATAGTTCAAGGGTATTTTTGACCCTTTTCCCAAGTTTAAATTACAATTTTTTTGTCCCCCCCACCCGCCCCTACTAAAAAAATTGAGTTTGTTTTTAAAATTTATTTTCAACTTTAAATTTTTATTTTTCACCCCTTCCCTCGACTCCCCCCACTCCCCAAAAAAAAAAAATCAAGTTTGTTTTTAAAAAATACTTTCCATTTCAAAATTTATTTTCTACTCTAGTAAAACTAATTTTTTTTTCTCAAAAACGTTTTTCGTTCATAAATCAAATCTAAAAGTCTTTTCCGGAAAATATTTTTCTACTCACCCACCAAACATGAATTAAAAATCTACTTATTTTCCAAAAAAACATTTTATAAAAAAAATATTTTTTTCTTCGTACCAAACACACCCATAGAGTCACAATTTCTGTTCTGTGTTTGCTACAATGAATCTTCTCAGTGATTTTAGCACTTACAACTTTCACTCCCTTTGTAGTTCTCTTCATTAAATATGCACATAGAAGAATCAAAAAAGAAATGTACAAAATTTTCAAAAACAATATTAAAAAACCCACAGGGATATGCCTACCTCGACAATCCAAATATTGTTAACTTTCACTTTCATACTCAGCTCCAATGTACTCAATATATACTTTAATCTATAATATGTACAGAATACCTAAATACATTGTCTATTAGCACTATTTATATTTAAATACTTTTAGAGAACATATAACCAACACAAATGTTTGTATCGAAGGAGACATCACAAGTACACCTGAATTCATTGTTCCAACTGATAAGGAGTTGTAGTCCCAAGCTCAACCTTTTCCATTTCAAACAAACAATATATGGAGTACCTAATTCAAAAAGCAAGTGTACCACATCCAACTAAACAAACTGAAATTAGCGTCATAAAACAGAATTTAGAGTGATTTCACCTATTGCACAAATATTTGCTTATTTCAGGAAAAAAATTAACAAATGAATTCAACTACTACTGTTACACCCCAATCTTCGCACAACCAAGTTCAAGGTTAACTACATAGATGCTCACTAGTCACTACCCATATTGCTCCATTTAAGCATAAAGCATGTTGATGCACCAAGTTTTTTTTTTTTTTTGATCAAACAACCTAAGCAATGTGTGCATTTCGAAAATGATCAAACAACGATCAATTTAACTTTTAATTGGACAAACAATCTAGTCCAAAGCGGCAAAAGATTGACACATGATGTAAACACTAAAATGAATAACATAAATAATACTATGATTAAATAACTCATGAGCGAGTTTCCAAAAGACGCTTAGCTCAAATAAAACATATTTTCACATATATATAAATGCAAACAATTCAAAGCGAAGTACTATATGAAGAGAAATGACAAAAGATACGAATAATAAGAGGCATAAGTACATATATAGCCAAAATTGGATACCAAAATTTGAATTCGGTGCGATTAGAACAAAATCAAAACTCAAATGAAGTTTTCAAACTAAAACTTATACAACATAAGCTTAAAGAATACGATAAGCAAAGATATACAGTTGAGAACTGCGGAACGTGCTTCTACTTCAATCTCTAACTCATCTTTCACCGCTTCCTCTTAAACCTCAGCATACACTTTCCTTGCACCGTATGAAAAAAAAAAATGACGAAATTGAGCATAAAAGACTTATGACATGAGTGAAAATGGACAAATATGGTGCTACAAAATTCATGTTATCTTAGCTCTCATTCTGAATTGGTGATGATCAGAAAGTATTTCTAATCCTCCAAAAGATTATCATAGTGTCACGACCCGAGAGCACCCCCGAATCGTAACAAGGCGTACTTGACCCCGAAGGTGTTATGACCCGAGAGCACCCCCGAGTCGTAACAAGGCGTACTTGACCCCGAAGGTGTCACGACCCAGAAGTATACTCTAGAAGATATGATATTCTCAAATCGTGGCACGACGTATTCGACCTCACGGAGGTCTTATACAAGCTCTTAGACATCATTCATCGCATATATATGTATGAAAAATAGTGCGGAATTAAAACTTTTCACAACAAGTTCAAATCTCTTTTATAGAAAACATAAGAGATGTTAAGTCTCTTTGAAGCCATCTTAGACATATGAATAATCTTGGGTCACAACCCATACATCAATGAAATAGAAGTATTAAAGTCTATTACAACATCTTTTGAAAAGAAAAGCTAAACATAAACTTGTCCTTGGATCTCGTGAGGACATACAACGACTTGCTTAGGAGAATGTTATTCCCAAGCTTCCAAGAGACTCCTCTCAATAGCCACCTACACTTTAGAAGTAAAACACATATGGAGTTAGCTCATTGTATGTACTAAGTAGGTGATATGCAATAAAATCATGCTACAACAGACATTTGTAATAACATGCTCTTTTATTCTCTTTTTGAAGAAAACTTCATAAATAAGTACAAGAACCACTTTCACATCAAGTCTCACGTATAAGATACATTTCAAGTAACACCCACAATATAACATTAACATTACTGAGAAACCATATAAGCATATAACCTCCCACCAAAAGTTATCCTAAGACTTACTTAAGTAAGACATGAAGAGACCGCCCATACACCCTCTCCAAGCCTACCTAAGCAACCCTTAAATCTACCCTAGATATGTATCATTCCATTTAACAAACATTAACTTAAGTCAACAATATTCATTAAGACATTTAAGAGACATTTCATTAATTAAGGACTTCAGATAATGGTCTTGGAGAAGACCTAGGGAACCTACATCCTAGCATCTTCAGAGCCTACTCGTGCCATGTCAAGATATCATCCCATTCCACTACCTACACGTTGTAGAACTTCTCCAACACTAGAATGTATCCCACATGACGAGAATAAGCATTAACCGACATAGACCATACTAGCTAGAAATGGAATTCAGAGTCTACCCCGATGGAGGGTGTTTTACTTGCCAATGGTAGAACTAGGACACACCCATGTAGGCACATGGTAAGGAATATCAAGGGTTTCTTTGTACTCTAGTCTCAACTTAAGTAGAGTCACTCCCCAAGCATATTCTCTCGGTGCTAGCCTTAGTTCTCATAGAGTAAGGTTAATCACAATACCAATGATGGGTCCTCAAGGGCTTCCACTCAATGGTCAATATAAAGATATCTCAATGACTTTCTTAGAGATGGTTTCATGTCGTTCCAGCCAACCTATCCCTAAGTCCACCATTCACACAAGAAGGATACCATTATGGCTTTCAACTTCAAGAATATTTCAACCTCCTTTCTATCTTGAAGGTTCCATATACAAGACCTTCTCTACATGTTCAAGGTCATTTACTAGTCATGCTTAGAAGGGTACCATCTTAGGTCTACCGATCCAAGACAAAAGTGTTTTAGCCTACTAAGTCAAGATGCTCATATTCACATACTTAGCTTGTATCAAGTAGAGATACATAGCCTACCAATCAACACACTCACACACACATCATCTTCATATCACCTTTACAAAAATAGTCAAGTATCATGTAGGAACAACTAAGTAAACCTAACAAGATACACTAACAATACAATTAGAGAAATCACCATAGCCTATCATGATCACATAGAACCAATTAGAGAGAATCATACTTAAGTCTCACATATACATATACACATAATCCTTCACATTGATCCTATACATGATATAACATGATAACATCCCAATATACATAATACTGCTGACAAGGCCATGTTCATCACAATTATAACACATAAGCACCGCCACCATAAGTGGACCATACCAATCAACACAATTCAATACCTATACAACACAATATAGAAGAGGTTAGGTCAACATACCACCATTTCATCAAGAACACCTCCAATCCATAGCCAATCCCACCAATTCAATTCACAAAGGCTCTTACCAATAGCCATACACACCAATCCAATCCAATAATCAAACCATACAATGAATCAATATAATACAATATGAGAATTACCGAAGTGAGGCAGCCTATAGACAATTCTAATATGATCTTTACATAATTCAATAATACAATACAATCTACATAAGAATTTATTAACATTAAGCCATAATCAAATCACCCACATTAGAGTCAAAATAAGGAAATCATGATTTGCATGGGTTCACAGAGTTTTTTTTACTTAGAATCATCATATCAACATCAATTCAATTATAAATCATTGATTCAAAACGTTTTATGCAAGAACCCATGGCTAGAAGTCAAAATAGAAGAATTCATGTTTTTGATCATCTTTGAAAACCATTGAAATTGACTCCTTAAAAGAAAGAAGATTCAAGGATGAAACACGATACCTCAATACTGAAGATTAACCCACGGAATTGGGGGAGAAAAACTTGGAAAATCAGTCTTCTTCCTAGGAGCTTCAAAGCTTCAACAATGGAGGTTTTAGAGAGAAGGAATGGAGAGCTTTTATTATGAGTTGAGGGTTTTGCTTTGATTGATGAGTTTTGGGGTTTAAAAAGACTCAATAACTGTCAATAACTCATCCCCAAATTAACCAAAAGACCCCTACATTTATTGGACCTTTTAACCAACTCAAATTTGAATTAAAAACGACGCGACCAAATCTGAGAAGTCACTGCGCGTCGCGAGGTAACCTTCAATTCTTGGTTCTAGAAAATTTTGAGACAAAATGGTTCACGATGGCCCCTCGTCGCAGAGCAAACCTTTTTCCCTTCAAGAGTAGCAGGTGCGACGCGCAACCACTGCCAATTCTTGGCTGGCTCGGCAACTTGCTTTGCCCATGTTTGGGTCCTCCTTGAGGACCCTTAGGCTGGTCCTTGTGGCGTTATTCTCGGACGTTTAGACCCTACATATGTCCCTCTAGGTACTAGGGTCATCCCACTGATATTAGACTCCAAACAATACCTTAAAACAAGCACAACATACAAGGACACACAAGCACGTCTCAAGGTTAACTTTCGAACATCTTGGACATTCTTGGACGTTTCACTTCCAAACTTCTCAAATTGACTTCTAACACTATAATACATTATTATAAGACCTTATAAACTCATGACACATATGTTAGGCTCTAGTTTTACGTAGTTCATTTTAGGGATGTTATAGAAGGGATCTTATACAAGCATCATGGATTATTCATTGCATAAGATACTTGAAAATAGAGAAGAATAAAAACATTTCTTAACAATCAAAGTCATTTCATACAAATGTAACGACCCGAACTGTCGTTAATGGAGAAGGGCAAAAATCCAAGAAAAATATGGACACTCTCCCGCTACAGCGAGAACAATGCGGTTGGCGCGGCGGTGCTGCAGTGATAACTTACCCTGCTAAAGCGAGATTGGCGAGGTAGAATCCGAATTCCGAGAAATCCTTTTTTTCCATCTTTCCAAAAATAACATATAGGTCGTAAATTACCATAGAAACCCCCAAAAAGTTATTTGAAGTTGGGTAAAGAATTAAGAGGAGATTTCTAGCGTGGGGATGGCGGAATGTTGTGAGATCTTGGCCAAATTCACCGTAGTGAATCTCAAAAAGCTAGAAAAGAAATCAAAACTCCGTCCAATTGCTTGGCGCCTTAGTAGGTTAGGTTTTTATGGATTGAGTAGTTGTATATCCGTGCTTATCGTGTAATATATGAAATTAATAATGAGAGATATGCGTGGACCCTCGTGCACCGAATAAATTCCGTGGAAAATTTCTATGATACAACATATTTGGGGTTAGTGCTTGAAGTAGAGATTGATGATTGGTCAAGTGTTCTTGGTTGTTTTCTTGAGTAGAATTCCTTCTTTAATCAAGGGTATCGAATAGAAGTGGATGAAATTCAGTCCATGCTAATGTTTAACCTATCGAAGTAACTCGTTGTTGAATGTTTAGTAATTTAGGTTTTAACAATCCTAATGACGAACCCTAAAGAAGAAGTAGGTTGAGTTGGTCTCTTGCGTAATCAAGAATATGATGGGAAGTTCGTAGCTGATGGTTGTGATTTCATGATTGTGTGATGTAAGCATGTTCTTGATTCATTATGATACTTGTATGTATATGATTGTTGCATTATTGATCACACACTATGCAAATGAGTATGAATGAATAATTGTAAGTCATGAATCACCTCTTGTTGTATGATCTTGATGATGTACTTGTGTATGTGATTGTGGTGTGTTGATGAGATCGGATGGCCACATTTTGGCAAGCTAACTTGGATCGTATTTCCATGTTCTGGCATAAATATTGGACCGAGTTGCCATATTCCGTCACAACTATGAGATTAAATTGCCACGTTTCGGCAAGATAACTTGGATCGGGTACCACGCCGGTGCAGTAACAGTTTGAGTTTGGGTTCTGTGAGAGGACCAACTACTTGTGATAAGTTGAAGTGAAAAACATATTCTATTTTGGTATTTAGATGTGGTTATACTTGTGATGATTGCGTTCTTATCTAAGGTTGACCTAGTGTAGGTGGAAACATGGGTATGTATGTGAGTGTGGGTGATGTGTAGATATATTATAAGGTGTACTTGTTAGGAAGAAGTGATATGTTGAGGTATTTGTTGGGGTAAGTATTCCAAGGAGAATTGTGAAAATGACTAGCGATTGAGGCAAAGAGAAACCTTATGGTTTGGGGTAGATAAGGTGGCGATACTTTAAGAATGTGACGAGATTGATCGGTAGAAAAAAGATATTAGCGGTGGTTGGGATTATATATTGTGGTTAGCAATGTTTAGGCTTTGACTTAATAGAACAAGAAGCGTTAGTAGTTGGGAAAGAGAAATGGTTAGTAGTTAGAGTATTGTTACAAGTTGAGGGTGTTGTAAGAATGGGGAAAGGGTGGAGAAATGAGTGGTACATGCATGTTCCTATTGTTCTTTTCTTATATTATGAGGTGGGTGTTGGGTTTACCGATGATGCCTACCAGTAGTGTGGTTGTATTGATACTACTCTTGCTATCCCTTTTTGACATAGTCTGGATGCAGGATTGATGATGTTTCATTAGGTGAAGACAAAAATTCCTCTAGCAACTTTGACTCTTTCTTCCGCATGGTAGGAGCTGTGTATTATCTAATTATTGTCATCGTTACTTGCTCTTGTACCTGTTAGATTAGATCCTTGGGGTTGTTAAATTATTCTAAAAGTTTAACAAAGTGTATATTTAAAAAATATTATTTATTTAATCTCCTTAACTTTATTTTCTGTCTTCTTTAATTCCGCATGTTTTTTTCTCTTAGGATATTCGGGTTCTCCCACTTAAGCGTTAGTGAGGGTACCTGCATGGATCGGTGGGTTGGGTCGTGACAAATTGGTATCAGAGCCTAGGTAACCAGTCTCCCGTACAAGAGCAAAATGTGAACTAGACTTTTTTGTATTGGTGTTTTGACATCCACATTTAATCTATAAGAGGCTAGAAAGTATTCTAGGAAGTCGTTCCACTCCATTACTCCTTTCGTGCGAAGCGTCGCTAGTGGTATGGGTTGAGTCGAATTGGCATCTCTCGATTCCAATTTGTATCTTGACGATGTGGACTACCGTCGTTGCTACGACTGAAGAACACCAACCAGTCAATTGGAACTGGAAGGTTCCAAATTGTATCTAGCCTTAGGGGCTATAAAGGCATAGATGACAAGTAGTGGTCATCTATGGGACGAACTAATTAATAAAATTAAACTTCATGAGTGTTGTAATTGGAAAACTGTGAATATCTGTTACCTGTTGCCTTAAATAATTGGAGATGTGTGCTTTGTTATTTGAATTGGACTATACTGTGCATTATTGTTTAAAATTATCTATATTGTTCAATTATCGCCTAATGAATTAATTATGTAAGTGAAAGTATTATTGGATGAACTAAATTAATGACTGAATCATTAGAATGGTGCAAGTTGTAAAGTATGGGTGTATCCTGGGGATGGGAAGATTGTGGTGTCGAGTTACTTTCCGCTTTAAAACTCGAACCTCGCGTATCTTAGTTGAATAAAATGAGAAGCCAGATGAGATGGTAAAAAGGGAGATTGGAGAAATATTGAGAAGTGAAAAATATACCCAAAAAATCCTTGTTAAGGTTCTGGTCTCGTCTTAGCCGCTGCAGCGGGATTTTTCTCACTGGCGCGAGCCGCTACAACGGGATTATCCCGCTAAAGAGGAAACGAGGGAGGCAGAACCTCGCCAAAATTTTTATATTCTTTTCTGGTTTCAAATAACAACTCGAAATGGGTACGAGCCAACCCCTGCAACTTCTAAACTAGTGTTTAACAATAGTAGTAACCAAATAGATTAAGAATTAGACGGGCTACTTCAGACAACCAAAAACGAGCATCCGTGTGCTACAAAAACTTAGTACTATCAAAGGGTAAAAGAAAATAATAAACAGTTTTTAAAAGAAATATACCCATAAGTAAGAAGAAAAGAAACCCAATCAGGGACTCTCAGGCTGGGTGGTGTCCATGTCGTCGGGGCGCTCCAAGCCGGCCCAGGCCTCGTTCTGCATCGGTAATTATGAGAAGTCCTCTGGGTCGAGCTGGGAATCTTCTTTTCCAGGGCAACACAAGTAAAGATGGCTTTAATGGTCTTCCACATTCGGGCCATCAGGTGATCCCTCTCCATGCCCTTCTTCCTCTCTTGGCGCAGTTGGAGGCGGAGCAACTTTACCTCGAGGGCAGTGCTGTAGGAACTACAGTGAAGTCTGCATATGCACTCCCCATCTTCTTTTGTACCATCTCCAAGTATATCTCGACTCGTTCACCTGAGAGGGGGTCCTCACCGTCTAAACCCGCGGACGCCCTGCTACTGCTAGCCTTGCTTGTTCGCCTCCTCTTGATCTTAGACACAGAACCTGCACGAACCAACAAAGGATGAATAGGGAGATACATAGACAATACTCATCAGCATCGAACAAGGGCACTCCTGCTAGCTTGCATAGGGCAGTGATAAGACCGGGAAGGAAGAAGGACTTCTTGTTGCCCTACTAGAACATCGTCCACTCAGAAATGATCTGCGCCCTCACATTTAGATGAATGCCCTGTATAGCACATGCCACAATCAAAGTTCGATGATAAGTGACGTCGGTGCAGTTGCTCGACGGGCGAATCCTCCTAGATACCAGGTGTAGCCACTTCTTAGCATTAGGTGACCAGTTAGCACTAGTGAGGCCCTCTGTTGTTAGCCTAGTAAACCTAATCCTGTTTCGCAGGATCCATAATAGTGCCCCGCAACCATTTTAGAACCATCTCCATAAGATTGGCCTTGTACTCTGGGTTTGGGACTTCTGGCACCTCCAACACCTTATTAATAGTAGCAGCGTTCATGGGAACGTCGACAACTCATACGCGAATGACCGGGTAAGGGTCATCCCAGCGTACGGTAGGAAGGATGGCATAGAACTCCATTACCGTGGTAGAGCAGGCGTATGGGGAGCCTCAGTTACGGGGAGCCACCCAAACTCGACCAACCATGCATAGAAAGCATGAGCTTTCTCCTCCACCTTATGCAATGCCAGCACTCTCACACAACAAAACCATGTAGTATGATAATCGTGATGCCTCTCCTGACTAGCGACATTGGAAAATTGGACGAAGGCTGTATTATCGTCATTTTGACCAACCAAGACTACGAGAAATAAGATAAGTTAGGACATTATTGACTAGGTAGGGAAGCCAAAATAGAAAGAGAATTGTTTTTTGGAGAAAGGAGCAAAGCAATTGGTTTAAGCCATCCGCTGCACCGGCCATTATCCTGCTACAGCGGGATAATGCAGGCCGTCATAGCGGGATGTAGGCCGCTGCAACGACCTTCATATGGGACAAATGCCAGATGCGAAGATAGTGTCATTCGTCCCAAAATCCCCATTTTATCATTTTCAGCAGATCAGAGTATATTAACGATCCTAGAACAAGAATTAGCAAGTATTTCAACAAAATAACCCTTAAATTGTGACTAAATCCAAGTTCATGGCAAGATGATCTTTCAACATCCCCCACTCATTTTCCACCGATTTATCCATGATTTTGCAAAATTCTTACACGCGGGACATTGTTCAAATGTTGAGAACGTAAGGGAAGTAACCATGCTATGATTTTCTAATACATCTAGCAACCTAGTTCAATCTTCAAAATAACTACCCAAAAACTGTTTCGATTTGATTAGGTAACTAGCATGCAATCATTATAATCAAGCAAGGAGGTAATGAGAATGAAAAATGACAAGAAATTACCTTAATTGTAACGATTTGGAGGAGAGTGATCGGGAGTGATTGGGAGAAAGTTTGAATAAGGGAGAAAGGGTAAATGAGGGAAATATTCCCTGTTTACTTCCCGGATCTCCTTCTTTAGCAAGAGATCTCCCGCTAAAGCGGTAGAGCTTCCACTCCGTAGGGAAGGGCTTGGAAAATCTTAGATTTAGTTGATTTTGACCTTCGCATGATGATTGATAATCTACCCTAGCGTGGAAGCCTAGTACTCCTTTCGTGTAATGCATTTTAACCCTCCGTTCTAGCTAGTGTCTACCCTTTTAGGGTTTCAAATCATTAGAGGTCACTAACTTTTGTCGTTCCGTGTAAGAGTCGTTTCACTAGCAGGAAATTTATGAAGTGAGAGTGTGTGATGACCAGGCCTTAGTCGTTCGGAGATGAACGAGTGGTAAATTGGTATCTATTATAACGATCCAAACCGTCTTTAGTGAAGAAGGTAAAAAATCCACAAAAATATGAATACTGTACCACAATAGCGAGATTGATGCTGCTGGCCGGCGGTGGTGCATCGGCAACTAACCCCGCTAAAGCGATTGGCGAGACAAAATCTGAATTCTGAGAAATCCTTATTTTTTCATCTTCCAAAAATAACATATAGGTCGTAAATTACCCTAGAAACCCTACAAAAGTAATTTAACGTTAGAAAAAGAAGGAGAAGAAGCTTTCTAGCGTGGGGATGGCAAAATCTTGTGAGATCTTGACCAAATTCACCGTAGCAAATCCAGAAAAGCTGGAAAAGAAATCAAAACTCCGTGTGCTTGGTGCCCAGGTAGGTTAGGTTTTCATGCATTGAGTAGTTGTAAATCCATGTTTATCCTGTAATATATGCAATTAATAAAGAGATATGCATGGACCCTCATGCACCGAGTAAATTCCGTGGAAAATTTCTATGATACAATGTATTTGGGGTTAGTGTTTGATGTCGAGATTTGATGATTGGTCAAGTGTTCTTGGTTATTTTCTTGAGTAGAATTCCTTCTTTAATCAAGGGTATCCGGTGAAAGGGTATGAAATTCGATCTATGCAATGTTTAATATATCGAAGTAACTCTTTGTTGAATGTTTAGCAATTTAGGTTTCAACAACCCTAATGACGAACCCTAAAGAAGAAGCTGGGTTGAGTTGGTCTCTTGCTTAATCAAGAATAGCATGGGAAATTCGTAGGTGATGGTTGTTATTTCATGATTGTGTGATGTAAGCATGTACTTGCTTCATTATAATACTTGTATGTATATGAATGTTGCTTTATTGATCACACACTATGTATATGAGATGAAAGAATAATTGTAAACCATGAATCACTCTTGTTGTATGATCTTGATGATGTACTTGTGTATGTGATTGTCGTGTGTTGATGGGATCGGATTGCCACGTTCCGACATAAATATTGGATCGGGTTGCCACGTTTCGGCACATCTATGGGATCAGATTGCCATGTTCCGTCAATCTAACTTTGATTGGGTACCACGCCGATGCACTAACAGTTTGAGTTTGGGTTTCGTGAGAGGACCAAGTACTTGTGATAAGTTGAAGTTTAAAACATGTTATATTTTGGTATTGTGATGTGGTTATACTTGTGATGATTGTGTTCTTATCTAAGGATGACATAGTGTAGGTGGATATATGGCATGTATGTGATGTAGGGTGATGTGTATCTATCTAATGAGGTTTACTTTTTGGGAATGAGTGATTTGCTGAGGTGTTTGTTGGGGTAAGTATTCAAGGAGAATTGTGACAGTGGCTAGAGATTGAGGCAAGGAGAAACCTTATGGTTTGGGGTAGATAAGGTGGAGATACTTTAAGAATGTAACAAATATTGATTGGTAGAAAAAGGATATTAGCGCTGGTTGAGATTATCTATTGTGGTTAGGAATGTTTAGGCTATGATTTCATAGAACTAGAAGCATTAGTAGTTGGGAAAGAGAAATGGTTAGTAGTCAGAGTATCTTTTTCAAGTTGAGGGTGTTGTAATAATGGGGCAAAGGTGGAGAAACGAGTGGTACATGCATGTTCCTAGTGTTCTTTTCTCATATTATGAGGTGGATGTTGGGTTGAACGATGATTCCTACCACTACGTGTGGTTGTACTGATACTACTCTCGCTATGTCTTTTTGACATAGTCTGGATACAAGATTGGTGATGTTTCATTAGGTGAAGACGAATAATTCCTCCATCATCTTTGACTCTTCCTTTCGCATGGTGGGAGTTGTATCTTATTTAATTATTGTCATCGTTACTCTTAGTAGATCTTGCACCTGCTATACTAGATCCTTTGGGTTGTTAAAGTACTTTACAAGTTTAAAAAAGTGTATTTGAAAAGCGTTATTTATTTAATCTCCTAACTTTGTCGTCCTTCTTCTTTTACTTCCGCATGTTTCTCTATTAGGACACGAGAGTTCTCCTACTTAGGTGTTAGAGTGGGTGCCTGCACATTCCTATGAGTTAGATCGTGACCAAAAAGCAAGCGTAAGACTTTCTAGACATTGAATACTTTGTCTCAAACCATCTAAGACTTTGAATACAACATTGGGACTAAGCCCATACAAAAGCTTTAACAAAGCTAAAAGACAAAAAGGAACACAACGAGTCTTGTCCCCGAACTATGAGGACTCACCAACTCTTCATCTTCAAGCACCTTACAAACCTATCCTTCAACCATAGAACACCAACATGTCCTAACCCTACACTTTACTAAAAAAGGAGAAGAATGGGGATAGAACAATTAAGTACTAAGTATGATGACCATGCAAAAACGAATACTTATTTGAAAGTCATGCTTTTATGTCATTTTGTAAAACTTCATGAACATTTGAACAATAAAGGAGTAGTATGAGTCACAACCAACATACAAGTCACAATGTCTCACTTAAGCCATTACCTTTAACTTTTTCACCTTTTACCTCAAGTGATCATGCTTCAACTAGTTTCAACATGCAACACATAAGCATATACATTAAGTAGACCATTTCATCATATTAGGACCTCTATATAAAGTTATCCTAAGACACCCTTAAGTAAGATATAAAGTAGCAGCCCATATTACATCTTCATGCCACACCTAAGTGTTCCTTAAGGCTACATTTAAGACAAGAACCTTTACATTTCAACAATAACATGCTAAGAAACACATTTCATCAACATAAAAAAGACATGAACATTTCATAAGCCAACTTGGCACATTAGAAGCATTACCTAAGATAACCCCTAAGTCATACTTGTGCATTGTACAAGTAGCATCTCATAATACTACTCATACTAAGTACTCCTTTGAAGTCACCTTAGGCAAGCACATTCATATACTATAAAAGATGATAAGGAAGCATTTCATGACATGATTCAAGTATAACATGTATCTTTACATTTTACATTTAAGCATATGAGAGTCAACAATACTCAATCACTTCACACTTCATTCATTAGACCTTAAGTCATCATTCTCATTAACTCTAACATAAGAGGACACCTATACATTTAGAGGACTTCACACAATAATCATTGAGAATTAGAGGACTCACTCAATCACCTTTAAAGACTTCTCCTTCCATGTGTAGATAGCACCCCATACTACTACCTACATGTTGTAGTACCTATTAAGTAACTAGAGTGCACATCGCACAATATGGGAATAGGAATTCACCGACATATACCATGCAAACTAGACATGGAATCTGGTGTTATATCCCTATACTAAACAGAGGTGCTCTACTTGCCAAGGGTAGAATTAGTATACATACCAGGTAGGCACATGGTTTAGGGAATATACAAAGACGTTCATTGTGCTCTAGCCTCATACTCGGGTAGAGCCACCATCTTAACCATATCCACTCAGTGCTTAGCCTTAGTTCCCATAAAGTAGGTTCATTCACATTTTATGTACTAGAAAGGGCACCAACATTTGGTCTACCGACCCATAGTACTTCTATCGAGAAGGGATACCACCAATAGGTCTACCGATCGAGGTTCATTAAGGATAGCTCATTGACTTTCCAAGAAGGGTGCCTCACATATAGGGCCTACCGATACAAGGTCTATCATTTCACACAAGAAAGAGGTTACCACCATTAGGTATACTGCTTCAAGGCTTTACATTCACATAGGGTTGTAGACTCATCATGAAGGGGCACCAAGCTTAGGTCTACCTATTCAAAACATAGTCAAGAATGCCTTTAGTCATTTAAAGAAAGGGCACCATCTTTAGGTCTACCGATTCTAGACATTCATTCATTTATTTAGACATTTAAGTCAAGATACATTCATTAGTGTAGAAGAGAATGAACTAGCCTACCAATTCAAGATACATATACCTTTTCATTCATTTATACAAGAATAGGATGCCTAAACCTACCAATTCAAGAGACCACATTCAATAAGCTTTCATGTATCAAGAAGAGACACCTAAGTCTACCAAATCAAGATATAACACTAAATATAGCTTTCACTTATCAAGAAGAAGGCACCCAAGTCTACCAAATCCGAGATATAACATTCCATTATAGAAGTCATTCCTATTTCATCATCATATTTATGGGTATAACGAGAGAGTATACTTTCAATCAAAACACACTAACATTCTATATAGGATCCTCATTCCACCATTTAAACCACATGCATCACATTCACATCACAATCAAATACACAACCTCATGACAATACTTCAATTCCCTCTTATAATGCCTCCAAGGCCATAATCACCATGTACAGGTAAGTAAATACCTCCACAACAAGTGGATCACACATCGACCTATCACAATTCGATATCATTAAGAATCACCTCAACCTATAAATCCATGATACTACAAGAGACAAGACAATTGACATAGTTCTATAACCAATTCCATCATGAACATAAGAAATTCCACATAAAATCATTCATACTTTACCTCCCAAGGCCATGATAGTCACATCATCATCAATTACAAAATTCACCATAATAATACATCACAATTGATTGAATTAACAAACTATCATTATACAATCACATTCTATACATTATACTTCCATAATAAACCAATTCCCACTCAAATTCCATAATAAAGAGATTTAGGGAAAACATGGGGTCTTGAAGGAATTCAACATAAAATCAACTTAATAACATCAATCAAACTTTAGTTCATTAATATAATTGCTTTGAAAACATTTTAACAATGAACCCATGCTTAGATTAGAAATAAGGAATTTAGGTCATTCAAAGACTTTGAAATCTATTTTGGATTGACTCCTTGAATGGAAGATTAATCAAGGATAAAGGATCATCATACCTTATTCTCGAAAAAATCCACGAAATTGAAGAAGAAAAGCCTTTAAATCATTAACCATAGCTTGAACTTGACCTTGGTCTCCCATGGAATTCTAGAGAGAAGATATTTTGGAAGAGAGGGTTTAATTTTGGGAAAAGTAAATAATGAATTCTAAAATACCTTTATAATGTTTTTATACCCTTAAATACCATAAAACACTTAAAACAATGATCCACGTATTAATTAGGACTTGGGGTGAATTTACCAACTCACCCCTAAGTTGGTTGTGTCCTCTGGTAGATTGCAGTTCAACCTATGCCCACCAGACTAAGGACAATAGTATGGTCCACGACCCATCAATGGGGTCCGTGGTTTGGTACTGAGGGTTGGGTTTGCAGGCCTGCAACTACGTACCAGGACTACTGGCAGTGGTTTGACCCACGAGCCGTACGTCATGGCCATAGTTTGGCCACTTTTTTCCGCTCATGGTTTTTCCTTGGGGCTTTGAACTTAGCGTCCTCCTCAAGGACCCTTAGGATGGTCCTTGGGGAGTTGCACCTTGACGTCTAAACTCTAAACACCTCAACCATGACTCTAGACGACATAACACATCACCAAACCTCACACCATACTCAACCACACACACGTTAGGCTTTAGTTTCACTAGTTCGTTTTTAAGGTCATTACATTATCCTCCACTTAGGAATATTCGTACTCGAATTACACTTAAACACATAAATGGGTAACGAGTCAAGGAAAACATCCTACAATCAAGCATGCAACATCATAAGCAATGCATAAAACTAGAAGGAAACATCAACTTCACATTCATAGGCTCAAAACAACTTCATGCAATTTAAGAAAGTAGGAATACATCTACCAACTCCTTATGCATCAAACTTTACCATTTCTCATTTCAATTCACTAGAGGAACTACCTTCTCAAAATCACATCATGCTCATCTCAACAACATTAGGAAAGATATGCAACTCTTTTAGGAAATAATTAGTGATACACCTTCCCTTTCCTTTATGTTATTACACAAATGAATGTAGTACAGATTGACTAATAATACTACATTATAAGTACAGAAAGAAGTATTTGATTGATGCTAGGTGACCTATATTATTAAAGTCTTTGATAAGTTAATTAATTTAATCTTGTTGTCTAAGAATCAAACTGATTCTTTTCCAATTAAAGTACAACTCAACTAGGATGTTGATAAATTTGATGATTAAGTGAATATAGTTTCATAAGGTTTGATATATCGATAACCTTTTACACTTGACTAAAATTATTTAGATATTTAAACTACAATATGATTCGATTAAACATTTAAACAAATTATAAAATGTTCTTGTTCGACAGTTCAAATTAAAATTTTAGAAAAATCTTATTTTCTCAAAAATCCATTACGTAGATTATTTAATGACATAATTTAACTAGTCATATCTATTTGTTATGTTCTCAAGCATCATAAACAAAAATTTCAACCATCAATTTATTAAAGCAACAACAAATCTAACAATCTTATCATGCATTGTTGTAATTTATTCATCTATACCTCCACTTAATCATACATGACTGGAACAATGTTAAAATTTACTAGAAGTTTTAGTCATGCGCATCTCATTTTTCCCCAACAATAAAATAATTTTCTTCTTCAAATTTCAACACTCAAATCTATCCAAAAAAATTAAATTCGATCTATAAGTTTCATGTATCTTATAAAACAAACTTCAATAAGTAATTTTACAGAAATTCACTTCTTTAACAATAGATTATAATATAAGAAGAAAATTTATCAACAAAAATTTAGGGGGAAAAGACTCAACACATAGGAGAGCAAACTAAAAGAGACATAAAATTATTGTACCTTTAAAGGAATGTTCTTCAAGAATTGTTGCTATATTTGATAAAAAAGTTGTATCAGGATCAACCAAAAAAATTCTGAGGCCAACATAAGGCTGAAGGAACATCTACATTATGAATTATCTCACAATCCATCTCTTAGCCTTTGAAGATTTTGAGAGAAAAGAAGAAGAGGAGATTTTTGAATTTTTGTTATCTTTCTTTGGTTTCTCTTTTTTTGTTTCTACCACCTTATACTAAATGAAGGATAAAATTTGACCGATTAGTTACATATAGAGGGGGAATATTAGATTTTGAAAATCAACCTTTATGGCAAGTCAATCTACCTTTATAGCAAGTCAATAACTAGTGTGGTCAGTATCTTAGGGAGATGTAGTTAAGCAAGATGATGATAATCTACCAATTTGAGTTCAAAATATTTTAGTCTTGACTATTTTCGCTATACACAATATATATCACTTTATCCCTCTGTTTCACTTTTCTAATTTTACTTTAATTTTTGTCCATTCAAAAAAATTTATCACTTTCTTTATTTGACAACTCTTTAATTCTAACTTTTTTCAAGTCATGTTTAAAATCACAAGGTTAAAGGACATTTTGGTACATTCTATACATATTTAGTTTAAGATCCAAACATTCAAAAATATTCTTTACTTTGTTAAATTTTGTATCGAATTAAAACAGAGTCTCTAATATCATTTTGACGGAAAATATTATAAACTCAAAAGTACTTGAGTCTTAATTAAAGTTCTCTCTATTTCTTTATAAATTTTTCTTTTTCTATATATATTTTTGTTTATTTAAAATGACTAACAAAATCACTATTTATAATGACAGAAAACCAAATTAGGATTCATTTGCTTGCACTTAATGGAGGTCTTAATCTGAATGGTCTAGACATAAGGACCTTAAGTCCATTTGGTTTTGTTACTTAAAAATCTTTTAATTGATCTAAAGAGGTCTGAATAAATTAGATTTGTGACAGAGTGTGATTCTCATTCAGACTCTTTTTAAAGGCACTTATGTTTTCAGAAAAAAAATTCTCCATTTTTTTCTAAAGAAAATAATTCAGGTCTCGTTCATTCCCCAACTTTATTAGTTATCTAAATTATTTCTCTTAATCTTTTAAATTTTGTTCTTGCTAGTTGTTTACCAAGAATTGATAAAATTTATTTGATTAAAGTGTAAAACAAATTTATAGTGTAAAACAAATTTATAAATATGTGTTGAAATTAAATTATGATGCGTTTATAAATTTTATTAAAATCATTTGAATGTATCAAATTCATTATTTATTTCAAAAAAGAGTACATGGCCAAATACATTATAATACATAGAAATGTTTCACCTATTTATTTAAGATTAGTTTTTGATGAATATTTTTTTTTTCAAAAAACGATGACTAAAGTTTTTCTAACAATTAAATTTATAAATATATTTTTTATATATAATTCATGTAATTCTATTTTATTTTTATCAAACTTAAAGTATTTATTTATAATTTAAATATACGTTTATTAAAGAATCACATTTTAAATATCTTGTTGAGGTAATATTTTGAATTATAATACTTATTATGTTTACATATTATACTAATAAACTATTTGTATATATTCTGATGTTCGAAAACAAATGGTTTTAATTTTTCAGTGTTCAGATCTACAGACAAGATCTTAATCATTCGGACGTGCATTCAAATTCAGACGGCTTAATCTTAATGAAAAAAATGAGGCCTTAAACTAGGACTAAAAACCTATTCATATATTAACTAAGACAAACAAATCCTACTAGACGATTTCCATCTTTCATATAATTCCTTCAAAAAACTTTAGTACAAGAAAGAGAAAATGGTCAAAAATTCCTCCAATCTATATTCGGATTTCCAACTACACACTTTAACTTTACGGGAGTCCTATCACCCCCCGGAAGTGTATAAAACTGATATTATTACCTCTCCGAATGCTTAGCTAGCAAAGAGAGAGTGTTTCACTCTCTTTGAGGGAGTGAGCACGAAAAATAAATGTTAAAATTATTATTTTTAATATCTCTTTTATAAATATATGTATTTTTATTTATTTTTAAATTTATTGTCTTTCTTCCCCATAGCAACAAAGACCAAATTCTTACACCGAATTCACCATTGTTGATTTCACATAAACTTGTAAACTCTCATGTAAAAACCATAGAAAAAACAATCAATTCAATTAAAGGTAAAATGACATGTTTTTCAACCATCCAAAAATGAAATCTGGATCAGATTTGAAAAAAATACATGAATTGAGTTTACATCAAACTCAATTGAACTTCCTAGTGAGAATATTTTTTTCCTTTTTAGTGTAGATCCTTTAATTATAAATCTCATATTTCAATTAATCACTAAAAGGATTCAATCTCAATTAACCTCCATTAATGGTATTGCTAGTGTTTTCGTTTGTTCTCCCTCTTTTGTTGCTCGACCATCAGCCATCACTGTCGCCGCCTTCGGCGAAACCCAAACCACCAACAAAACCCCGTTCTCCTCTTCCCCTATCCTTTTATCTCTGTCCTGTTTCGAGACAATCACCATGAAGACCTACCTCTGTTCTCACAATAAGGTTGACTACAACAACAACAACAAAACCTTGCGGTTATACTTCTCCGACTAGCGAGCTCCGGCGAAACAAGAAAAACTCCAAATGTAGCAACGATATACACAGATTCTTTTAGATTATTTTTCAATGTTCTCCGACAAGCAAAACTCAAATATCGCTTGATAAGATCCGGCTATCAATATTCATCTTTGTTCCTCACAATTCCATAGGAATTTGAAAGAATTAGGGGAAAAAGTTACTTTAGAGATTTGAAATTGGGAGAGTATAGGAAAAAGAGGAAAGGAATTAAAAAAAAGTGAATAATAATAATAAATTAATTGAATTGTCACCTTTAAACACATGAAGTTCACATGCCAACACAGATCTGGCTGTGGCTTTTTAGGTGTGTAATTATTACAATTGTAAACAATTCAGGTGAGTGATAGTACTCTCGTGAAGTTGAATGTGTAGTTGGAAATTCAGATATAGAATAGGGGGGCTTTTGATCATTTTCTCGTAGAAGAAATCACACTAACTTCTATTAAAAGGAATCACATTTATTTTTATTTTCAATCAAAAATAAAATAAAATAGAAGAAGGCATGATGCAAGAGTAATGAAAATTGATTCAAGAAGGTGATCCATGTCTTATGAGTAAAGCATACACACAATTGAAAAATAAAATAGGAATGTAATCTAGCAAGTTGTAGGATATGACACTGTGATTTACTATCTTAATTTCAGTTCGAAATTGTCAAGTTCTAGAAATTGATTAATCCAATCTTTGCAATTGTTCAAGGAATAATCACTTGAACTTGGTAAATCTACATAAGGAACTTCTGGTGGTTGAGGTATGTATGCTCCTTGAAACAATTCATTGACATCCGCAAAGAAGTAAATTGACTTCAATACATTGAAACATTGTTCCTTGTTAAGATTCATTGAAGTCACTGATTGAACATTCGGAGTTGGCTAGCCTCCGTGCTGATGTTACTGCACTCCTAGCCCCCATTGAGACTGAGCCAATAGTTTGCCCCTTCGGTACCAGAGAATGATGTGGTGAAGAATTCCCTATTTGGATATACTATGCCACCACCAGACTCTTCTCGTACTGCTAGGAAGCGCCCCCAAAACCTTTTCAACCGAAGGGGACTGGACGTAAGATCCATACCAATATAAACATTGTGTGTTAATCTTACTTTCTACACTTTCAGTAGAAGAAGGCATGATGTGAGCATAATGAAAATTGATTCAAAAAGTTGATCCATGTCTTATGAGTAAAACATACACAAAAAAAAAAAAAATATTCATTCAATCCTTTCATATGTTGAGAACAAAAGTTAAAGATTGTTTGAGTTCTACAATAGATCAATAAAAACTGTTGAACATCTAGGAATGTTTGAGTAGAGCTTTCAAAAAAGGCATGTAATTAATCTAGCTTAATTTCAGCTCAAAATTATCAAGTTTTAGAAATTCATTAACCCAATCATCGCACTCATTAAAGGAATAATTGTTTGAACTTGGTAAAGCTACAAAAAGAACTTCTGGTGGTTGAGGTATGTTTGCTCCTTGAAATAATTCATTCAAATCCGTAGAGAAGTTACTTGAATTCAACACATTGAAATGTTGTTCCTCGTTTACGTTCATTGAAATAATTGGTTCAACATTCGGAGCATGTTTTTGTTGGGATCGGTATTTCTACATAAGATGAAAAATATTAGAAAAAATGGACAAAATCTTGAATCATAAATGTTTTTTCCCCCATACTTTTATTCCTTTAAGACGGTAGGTGAGACATCCCATAGTCAAATCCTGAACACACATCCTTTCCAGAACATTTATTGGACCAGCTAAATCAACATGGTAAGACAAATAATAAGAATTTAATAGTACAATTGTGAACATTCTGAAAATGTCTATTTAAGATTTTCCTTAACCAACATTCCTATTTTTTCTACTTTTCTTTTTCGAGATAAAAACAAAGTCTTTGAACACTTACCTTTGTCTCCAAGCTCACGAACAACCTCCTATAATTTCTTCTCAAGTTGTGTTGTCCATTTCAGGTTTCATCTTTTCTTTTCTGGTCTTTTGGTTCTTATTCTCGAAAGCAAAGAATAATCCTCCTCTTTTTTAGAAGGACTACTACGTTTAACCTGTGCCTCCTCATTAGTACTTCTGATTCTCTTAGACCTTTTTGCTTCATCTTTTTCTATCAAAGAACCTACCACTTGACCTTGATAAGTCTCAGAGCAATTCACTATGATTTTTCCCTTTCTGTCTTGCATTTTTGTTGGACAAGATGTGTTGTCCATTACATAAACTTGATTAGCATTGTAGTGTTGTGATTACTCATTTGCCTTTTTTTTTGTGCCACTTCACATGCTTCCATACATCCTTGAGTTTCAATGATGAAATGAGCTACTTCTTAGAAATGAAGCATATCCCTTGTGTTGTTGCTTCTTCTATCATTTCGATCGTCACCTCCAGAGGCATCACTAAGATAAAAAGAGAAAAAACAATAACAAAATATTAGTTAAATGAGATATCTAAAATTGTCAAGGAAGTTATATGTTCAAATTCATTTACACTACTTTGTAAGGAACTTATATAAATAAAAAATTTGACCAAATATATATATATGTAAATAGAAACTACAAACAACACTAATCTATTTAGAAGTTAATATTTTATTATTATTATTATTAAGTAGATAAAGTTAAATAATGACGTGCTATATCAACACATTTAATACACTTTGAATGAATGAATAACACACATTAAATCACGTAAAATAATTAAGATTTTGAGGAAATGATCATACAAATAATTGGTTTGTCTTTGATGAGTTGGGTGGACTTGATGAATTCAAGGTAGTCTATTTCAACCATGTTGGCATCCACCATGACCAAGCCAAATTGGTCAATATGTTTGTAACAATCGAGTTCCTTCGTGATAGAAATGCCAACGAGGGGAAATTGGGGCAGGAAATTATTTTCCATAGTGATAAGATTTTCCAATCTTGTCCATGTTTGGAGGAAATCAGAGTCATTAAGGTGTAGGAAAATCTGGAAGCAATCACGTGGAGTAAATATGAATTTGATTACATAATCGAATATATAAGTCGTTAAGTAATCTATCGACTTTACGGAATTGAAATTTGATACGTACATCTCCAGGAATAGATCTTAGCGTTAAGGGTATTTTCTGAGTGTAATGGGTTAAGAGTTATTTGTAAAAAGTGGAAACTAAAATTTTCTAAAAAGTGTTATGTCTCCAATCGTGCCGCTGTAGCGGGAATTATGCCGCTACAGTGATGCCACTAGAGCGGGATGGGCGCCGATGTAGTGGACGAGATGGGATTAAAAGTCATAGATTTTGAGATTTTTCAACAAGGCTCACTGGTCCAAAATATGTCGCTGCAGCGACACTGCTACAGTGGGATGAGATCCCTGTAGCGGGACAGTCGCGAATAAAGATAGAAATAAAATCCCTAAACGACCTTATTTGGCACTTTTGACTTTTAGAGCTAAAGAACGATCCTGAGCTATGCAAACTCGTTTTCACAATTCTTAAGGTAAATATAAGTTTTTCACTCCCCAAAATCACTTTCCAATTCATAGAACGTAATAGAATGGGTCAATATTGATGGGGGAAGGGCTTCTTTATAGATTCTATGGTGTAATTAACTATAGTTTGACTAGTTGGGATCATGGATTTGATCTAGGGTTCACAAAATTGTTAGTATTCCGAGTAATTATCGATTTTTTGTTGATTCCCGTGTTATTGTGATTATTTGTAGACCAAGAACAATTGGAACGGATCCGAAAAAGGAAGGATCAATTTTCTTAGGGTTTCAAGTTTTTTTCAAAGTAAGTGATGGTTGTGATTTCATATTTGTGTGATTTATGCATGTTCTTGCTTCATTATGATACATATATGTATATGAATGTCTTAATATAGATCATGTCATTGTAACTAAGATAGATGAAGAATAAATTCATGAAATCATGATGTAAATGTATGGTCTTGATGATGTACTTGTGATTGTGGTGTGTGATTGGGGATCGGATTGCCACGTTCTGGTAGGCTAACTTGGATCGGATTGCCACGTTCTGGCATAAGTATTGGATCAGGTTGCCAAGTTCTGGTACAACTATGGGATCGAATTGCCATGTTCCGTCAAGCTAACTGGGATCGAGTACCACGCTGGTGCACTAACAGTTTGAGTTTAGATTCCGCGAGAGGAGCAATGATGTGTTAAGCATGTGAAATGTTTTGTCGAATTTCCATGTTGATAATGTTGTTATGTTGATATATATGCATGTGATTATAATATTTGTTCGACTTGTTTATATTGCACTAGTGGGATAGCCGCGTGATCCTACCAGTACATGATGGTTGTGTACTGATTCTGCACTTGCTCTATTTTTGTTTAGTATAGGGAATCTTTAAGCAGCTATTAGCATACATAGCTTAAGAGATTAGAGATAATCGTATGGACTTCAACGGTGAGCTGCAACTTCCGAGTTGGCATGGAGTTCTCTTTAGTCTATGTCCACCATTTCCGGACTTAGACCATTGTTTTAGTTATTTGAATAATTCACTAGTAATTTCTTGTTTAGACTTGGTTATAATTAGTAGTTTTGGTACATTGACGTTCAGATCTTAGGTTTATCTTCCGCAAATTTTAGTTTTTAGATATTTTGTCTAGTAATGAACTTCGCTTTTAGTCATTTAACTTGCTACCGTAGCTTAAATGCATTACTTTTGGAATAATTATTTTAATAGGATAGTAGTAGTGGTTCTCCCACTGGCTTGTAAGTGTGCGTGGTAATCACAACAGATTTTGGGTCGTGCCAAAGTTGGTATCAGAGCCTATGTTTATATATTTCGATGTAGAGAAACGAGTCTAATAGAGTCTCGTAGAATGGTTCGAAGATGCCTTTACTTTTCTTTGAGAGACTATAGGACTTTAAGAAATCTCCATTTTCTCTTGTCTTCTTCGTGCTATGACTTGATTCCAATTGGTATGTGTCGATTCAAATTGGTATCTAACTTCTTTCACTCTTTTGTCCGCAAATGGTTAATATTAGGTATAACGACGTAGGCTCGTAGCTCCCGTCAATGCTCCAGCTGAGGAACCCGCAACAAGAGGTCGCTGTTGAGGCAGATGTAGATGAAGAGCTAGGGGTAGAGGTCGTGAGATAGTGGCACCTGCTAAGAAAGAGGTTTCGATTGCCAATGTTTCGATGAATGAGAACCCTCCAATAAATAATAAAGAGATAGAAGAGGATGTGGATATTGATGATGTTGAGGAGGTTGAACAAGAGGAAAGAATGCAGGCTGGAGCGATAGGGATCCCTCCCATCGATCTGATGTTATCCCAACATATCATGTCATTCTTGAAAGGGTTGGC
This sequence comes from Solanum lycopersicoides, assembly GCA_022817965.1. Taxonomy (NCBI): domain Eukaryota; kingdom Viridiplantae; phylum Streptophyta; class Magnoliopsida; order Solanales; family Solanaceae; genus Solanum; species Solanum lycopersicoides. The sequence goes on from CM040620.1 coordinate 9,078,576, forward strand.
TAGTTCGAAAATGCTTCCACCCACTCAAGTCCCTACTAATCCTCTGGTATCCAATAATGCGCCCTAGACGGGTGAAGTGGGAGGTAACAATACCTTCTTTTGTCCTTTATTGGGTTCTGTGATGTCCGGTAATGAGCATGATATGTTGACCAAGTTTTTGAAGCTTAAGCTAATGGCATTTCTTGTTTCTGAGATTGAACATGCTTATGAGTTCATCTTGGATTTTTATGAGAGGCTGCATAAGTGGGGTATTGTTTACCAACATGGGGTTGAGTTTGTGTCCTTTCAACTTCAAGGTGAGGCTAAGCAATGGTGGAGAGCTTACATGGAATTCAGATTTTCTACATTACCTCCACTTACATGGACCCAATTTCATGCTTTATTCTTAGAGAAGTATGTACCTAGGACCTTCAGATAATATAAGAAGGATGATTTTATGTTATTGGAGTAAGGTGGTATGTATGTGGCTGCTTATGAGGCCAAGTTCCACGTTTTATCCAGATATGCTACACAGTTTGTTAGTATTGAGGAGGAGAGGATCCGGCTATTTGTTAGTGGTTTGAATTCTGAGTTGCAATTTTTATTTGTCCATGTGACTTTTTCAGGGAAGTGTTTCAATGAGGGCACAAATTATACTAAGAAAGTGGAGGGGGTGAGGCGCGACGGTCAATCCAAGGCATTGTCTAAAAGGCCAATAATTCTAGAAATTATTAGGGCTCCTATGCTAGAGGATCCGGTCAACCAACACTCACAACCAAGACAGTTGAGTCTTCCATGCCCGCCTCTACAGGTAACTATTCGAGGACTCCATATAATAATTTTCAAGATAGTCAGAGTATGGTTCATGCGACGGGCAACAGAACATCCGACGGGAAACAGAACATCCGACGATCGCGCTTGTTTTAATTATGGGGAACTTGGATACATGAGGAGAGATTATCCACACCCACATGTGTTCGAGTTTGGACAATGGCCTTCTCGACAATGGTACTCGCGGGAAACGACAATAATGGTAGAGGACGTCCACAAGGTGGGTGAGGAGGTAACTAACGGGGTTGTGGAGGTAGAGGAATGGGTAATAGAGGTAGAGGTAATGTGCAACCAGGCAGGGAGGTAGATTTTGTTGATGACAAAGCTCAGTGTTATGATTTTCCTGACAAGAATGAAGTGGAGGCGTCTGATGCGGTGATCACAAGTACTATTATTGTCTGGCCGGATTGCTTATGTGTTATTCAATCCGAGTTCCACTTACTCGCATGTGTATGTGAGATTTGCCTCTGATTTTGAGATGTTACATGATTTACTTGATGCCCTTATTCGTGTTTCTACCCCCGTTTGAGAGTCAATCGTAGTCACCCACGTCTATTGTGTTTGCCCTATTTTGTTCATGGGATTTCAGACTTGGGTTGAGTTGGTGATTTTGGATATGGATGATATTGATATAACTTAGGCATGACTTGGTAGTCCCACTATCATGTTGTGGTTAATTATAATACTAAGTCTGTGACTCTAGAAATTCCGAGAAAGGAAAGATTAGACTGGGAAGGGGTGTACAAGCCTAAGCAAGTTAAGATTATATCCTCCGGGCTAGTAACTAGTAGAGGAGGGTTGTTTAACTTATTTGGCTCATATTTGGGATGTTGAGATTGAGGCTCCATCCATTAGGTCTATTCCTGTGGTGTCTGAGTTTAGTGAAGTATTTCCCAATGACTTGTCTGGCATGCCTCCGGATAGAGAAATAGATTTTTGTATCGACTTAGAGCCTGGTACTCGTCACATCTTGATCCCTTTGTACTGCATGGCTCTGGCAGAATAGACATAGCTTAAGGATCAAATCTAAGAGCTACTTGATAAGGGATTTATTTGTCCTAGTGCTTTCTCATGGGGTTCTCCCATTTTATTTGTCAAGAAAAGGGATGGTAGCATGAGGATGTGTTTAGATTACCTGCAATCGAACAGAGTCAGTATTCAAAATAGGTACCCCTTTCTCTGGAATAGATGATCTTTTTCATTAATTGCAAGGTTCATCAATCTTCTCTGAGATTGATTTAAGATTCGGGTGTCATCAATTAAAAATTAGGCCTGAAGATACACCCAAGATGGAGTTTAAGACTGGATATGGGCACTATGAATTCTTGGTGATGTCGTTTGAGTTGACTAATGCGCCTACAACCTTTATGAGCTTGATGAATGGGGTGTTCAAGCCATTTCTTGATTCCTTTGTGATACTCTTTATTAACGATATTTGGTGTATTCGAGAAGTGAAGCAGAGCATGCTAGCCATCTTCGTACTATTTTGGGTGTTCTTGGTTAGCAAAAGTTATATGCAAAAAATTTCAAGTGTGAATTTTGGTTGAAATCGATGGCGTTTTTGGGATATGTAGTGTCAAAGGAAGGGGTAAAGTTAGACCACCAAAAGATTGAAGCGATTAAGAATTGGGTACGATCTGGTACGGTTACAGAAATTAGGAGTTTTGTAGGACTCACTAGTTATTATCGCCATTTTTAAAGAATTTTGCTTCAATTACTACTCACTAGACTAATCCGCCAAAAATGAGGTACCATTTGAATGGACTGAGAAATGTAAGGAGAGCTTCCAAAAGCTTAAAACTCTTGTGACCACCACGCCCATCCTAGCATTACCAATTGAGGGTAAGAACTTCATTATTTACTGTGATGCTTCACATTCTGATTTGGGTGTTGTGTTGATGCAGGATAAGAATGCCATAGATTATGCCTCGCGCCAATCGAAAGTGCATGAGAGGAATTATCCCACTCACGGATATGGCGACATTACGTTTATGGTGTTAAGTGTAAAGTATTTACTAGTCATCGTAGGTTGCAACATGTATTCACTCAAAAAGATTGGAATTTGAGACAGTGGAGATGAATGGAGTTACTCAAGGAATATGATGTGACCATCCAATATCATCCGGGCAAGGCTAATGTGGTGGCAGTAACTTTGAGTAGAAAGGCGGTAAGTATGGGTAGTTTAGCTCACTTTAGTGTAGCCAAGCAAACTTTGGGCAAGGAAATTGAGGCCTTAGAATCTAAGTTCATGCAATTGGGCATCTCCGAAAGAGGTGGGGTGTTACCTAGTATTGAAGCTAAGTCCATGTTCATGGAGGAGATCTTGGCCAAACAATTCAAAGATGGGAATCTAGAGGAACTTAGAACAAAGATTGCAATTGGTACATCCCAAGAAACCATGATGCGGAGGGGGTACTCAATCATAAGGGTAGGATTTGTGTTCCTCGAGTAGATGAATTGATTCAGAAATTATTGATGGAATCTCATGGTTCACGATATTCCATTCATCCGGGTGTTAACAAGATGTATAGAGATCTTAAGCAAATTCATCGGTGGTCGTGAATGAAGAAAGACATCGCGGAGTTCATGGCAAAGTGCCCGAATTGGCAACAAGTGAAGTATGAGCATCAAATGCCTGCGGGTTTACTTCAAAGAATACCGATTCCGGAATAAAAGTAGGAAAAAATAGCTATGGATTTTATGGTAGGTCTCCCCAATACCTTGGGGAAGTTTGATTCTATTTGGGTTGTGGTTGATAGATTGACTAAGTCAGCCCATTTTATTCCGGTAAGGGTAGATTACAATGCAGAACAACTAGCTAAAATCTATGTGAAAGAGTTAGTAAGGTTGCATGGGGTACCCCTTTCTATCATCTCAGATCGTGGTACCCTTTTTACTTCCAAGTTTCGGAAGAGGTTGCATGATGAATTGGGTACGCAACTAACTTGCAGTAGAAACTTTCATCCTAGATGGATGGACAGTCGGAAAGGAATATTCAAGTGTTGGAAGACATGTTGAGATCTTGTCTAATTGACTTTGGAGGGCATTGGGATAAGTTCTTACCACTATGTGAGTTCTATTACAATAATAGTTATCACTCAAGCATTGACTTGACACCATTTAAGGGATTATATGAGAGGGTATGTAGATCACTCATAGGTTGGTTTGAGGCAGGAGATGTAAACCCTTTTGGGGTAGACTTAGTGAATGATGCCCAAGATAAGGTGATGAGCATTCAAGCTAAACTTCTAGCTGCTCAGAGTAGACAGAAGAAGTATGTAGATCATAAGATAAGGCACATAAAGTTTCAGACTGGCAAAAATGTCATTCTAAAGGTATCACTCATGAAAGGAGTGATGAGATTCGGTAAGAAGGGTAAGTTGAGTCCGCGATATATTGGTCCCTTTGAGGTTCTTAAATGCGTAAGACCGGCGATGTATATATTGGTGCTACCCCCTAATTTTTATGGAGTACATTTCTTATTTCATGTGTCTATGTTGAAGAGATATCATGGAGACGATGACTATATTATCAAGTGGGATTTAATTGTGGTGGATAAAGACCTCCAATACAATGAGAAACCGATCACTATTCTTAATATTAATGTTCGTAAGTTGAGGACCAAAGAAGTTAAGTATGTGAAGGTTCAATGGAAGCATCGACCAGTCGAGGAAGCTACATCGAAGACTGAGAAGGAAATGCGAGACAAATATCCCAATCGTTCACCGATTCAGGTACTACTTTGCTCTTTTCTTAGCCATATTTTCCTAAGTTTGTCACTTGGAGACGAGTGATGGGTAAATTGGTATCTATTGTAACAACTATATTCCATCACTATGGCAATGCTAACGAGGGAAAATCGGAGCTGGAAAAAACTTTTTCATAGTGTTAGATTTTCCAACTATGTCCAGATTTGGAGGCAGAGTCATCAAGGTGTAGGAAAATCTGGTAGCAATTGAGTGGAGTAAATATGAATTTGATTACATAATTGGTTAGATAACTCATTAAGAAATACGTATGAATTTACGAAATTGAATTTGTCTAAGTAGATCTCTTGAAATCGATCTTAGTGTTAAAGGTATTTTTGAGCGTAATGGGTTAATAGTGCACTGTAAAAAGGGGGAATTGAATTTTTCCTACAAAATGTTGTCTCCAATCGTGGCACTGCAGCGGGAATTATGCCGCTACTGTGACGCCGCTAGAGCGAGATGGGCACTGCTGTAGCGGACGAGACGGGGATTAAAAGTCGTAGATTAGTGGATTTTTTAATGAGTCTTGCTGGTCCAAAAGATACCACTGCAGCGGAATTAGTGTTGTTGTAGAGGGACAGTCATGAATAAATTCGTAAATTAAACTCCTAAACGACTTTATTCGGAACTTTTCAACTTTTAGAGTTAAAGAACAACCCCTCGTCTATTCCAACTTGTTTTCACTATTTTTAAAGCTAAAAGTAAGCTTTTTACTCTTCGTATTCACTTTTCGATTTGTAGAACGTAATAGAATGGGTCAATATTAATGGGGGAAGGGTTTCTACATAGATTCTATGGTGTAATTAACCCTTATTTCATTAGTTGGGATCATAGGTTTGATCTAGGTTTCATAGAATTGTTAGTATTTATGGTAATTAGCTTTTTTTATCGATTTCCATGTTATTGTGATTGTTTGTAGACCAATAACAAGCGGAACGAATCTGGAAAGGGAAGGATCAAATTTCTTAGGGTTTCAAGCTTGTTTCTAGGTAGGTGATGGTTGTGATTTCATGATTGTGTTATGTATGAATGTTCTTGCTTCATTATGATACTTGTATGTATATGAATATCGTAATATTGATCATGTCATTTTAACTGAGATATATGAAGAATATATGCATAAAATCATTATGTAAACGTATGATCTTGACGATGTACTTGTGATTGTGATTGTTGTGAGTGATTGGTGATCGGATTGCCACGTTCCGACAAGCTAACTTGGATCAGATTGCAATGTTCTAACATAATTATTGCATCGGGTTGCCACGTTCCATCACAATTATGGGATCAGATTGCCATGTTCAGGCAAGCTAACTTGGACCGGATTGCCATGTTCCGGCATAATTATTGGATCGGATCGCCACGTTCCAGCACAACTATGAGATCAGATTACCACATTCGGGAAAGCTAACTGGAATCGGGTACCACGCCGGTGCACTAACTATTTGACTTTGGATTCCGTGAAAGGAACAATGATGTACTTAGCATGTGAAATGTGTTGTCGAATTGGTCATGCTGATAATGTTGTTATGTTTATATATATGCATGTGATTATAATGTTTGTTCGGCTTGTTTATATTGCACTAGTGGAATGGCCGCATGATCCTACCAATACACGATTGTTGTGTACTTGTTCTGCACTTGCTCTTATTTTAGTTGAGTACTGGGCATTTTCAAGCAAATATTGATAGACCTCGCTTAGGAAATTATAGATTATCGTATCGACTTCAAGGGTTAGCTGCATCTTTTGTGATTCCATCGACTTCTCTTTAGTCTATGTCCACCATTTCCGGACTTAGACCATTGTTTTAGTTAGTTAAATACTTCATTAGTAATTTCTTGTTTACACTTGGTTATGGTTAGTTGTTTTTGTACATTGACTTTCAGATCTTAGGTTTATCTTCCACAAATTTTAGTTTTTAGATATTTTGAATTTCGGTTTTAGTCATTTAACTTGCTATCGTAACTTAAATGCATTAGTTTTAGAATAAATGTTTTAGTAGGATAATAGTAGTGGTTCCCCACCGAATTCTAAGTGTGGGTGCCAATCACGACGGGATTTGGATCTTGACAATGTTCCTGGAGAATGAATAGAGCTATAGTTGCTTGTTCGATCGTAGTTATAATAAACAAATATCAAGCTTAAAAAATATCACAAAAAAATTAATATGTTGTGTATATTTTCATAATAATTAGTGATAAACCTTTGCTTTCCTTTATGTTATATAAATAGATACATGTAGTACGAATTGACTAATAATACTACATTAAAAGTACAAAAATAAATATTTGATTGATGCTAGTGACTAATATTATTGAAGTCTTTGACAATTTATTTAATTTAATCTTATTGCCTAAGAATCCAACTGATTGTTTTCAAATTAAAGTACAACTCATCTAGGATGTTCATAAATTTGACGATTAAGTGAATATAGTTTCATAGGGTTTAATATATCGGTAACCTTTTACACTTGACAAAAAATTATTTAGATATTTAAACTAAAATATGCTTCGATTGAACATTTAAACAAACTATAAAATGTTCTTGTTTGACAGTTCAAATTAAAATTTTAAAAAAATCTTATTTTCTCAAACATCCATTACATAGATTATTTAAGACATTATTTAACTTGTCATATCCATTTGTTATGTTCTCAAGCATCATAAACAAAAAATTCAACCATCAATTTATTAAAGCAACAACAAATCTAACAATCTTATTTAGCATTGTTGTAATTTATTCTTCTATACATGCACTTATTCATACATGACTCGAACAATGTTAAAATTTACTAAATGTTTTAGTCATGTGCATCTCATTTTTCCCCCAACAATAAAATAATTTCCTTCTTCAAATTTCAACACTCAAATCTATCAAAAAAATGAAATTCGATCTATAAGTTTCATGTATCGTATAAAACAAACTTCAATAAGTAATTTTACAGAAATTCACTTATTTAACTATAATTTATAATGAAACTGGAGAATTTACCTAGAATATCCAACATAAAATAGGGGGAAAAGGCTTAACAAATATAAGAGCAAACTAAAAGAGTCATAAAATTATTGTACCATTAAAGGAATATTCTTCAAGAATTGTTGTTATATTTGATAAAGAAATTGTATCAGGATACACCTAAAGAATTCTTAGGACGACATAGGCTGAAGGAACATCTACATTACGAATTATCTCACAATCCATTTCTTAGCCTTTGGAGATTTTGAGAGAAAAGAAGAAGATGATTAGACTTTTGAATTTTTGTTAATCTTTCTTTAGTTTCTCTTTTTTTGATTCTACCACCATATAATAAATGAGGGATAAAATTTGGCCAACTTGTTACATATAGAGGGAGAATATTAGATTTTGAAAATCAACCTTTTTGACTTGTCAATCTAACTTTATAGCAAGTTAATAACTAGTATGGTCAATATCTTAGGGAGATGTAATTAAGCAAGATGTTGATAATCTACCAACTTGAGTTCAAAATAATTCAGTGTTGACTATTTTCGCGATACACAATGAATATCACTTTGTCCCTCCGTTTTGCTTTTCTAATTTTACTTTAATTTTTAGTCCTTCCAAAAAAAATTTGTCACTTTCTTTATTTGACAACACTTTAATTCTAACTTTTTTCAAGTCATTTATAAAATCACAAGATTAAAGGACATTTTGGTACATTTTACACATTTAGTTTAAGATCACAAGATTATAAAAAATTCTTTACTTTGTTAAATTTCGTATCAAATTAAAACAGAGTCTCTAATATCATTTTGACGGAAAATATTATAAACTCAAAAGTACTTGAGTCTAAATTAAAGTTCTCTCTATTTCTTTATAAAATTTACTTTTTCTTTATATATTTCTGATTATTGAAAATGACTAGCAAAATCACTATTTATAATGGTAGGAAAACAAATTAGGATTCATTTGTTTGCACTTAATGGAGGTCTGAATCTGAATGGTCTAGACATTAGGCCATTATGTGCATTTGTTTTTATTACTTAAAAAATCTTTTAATTGATCTCAAAAGGTCTGAATGAATCCGATTTGTGACAGAGTTTTATTCTTATTCAGACTCATTTAAAGACACTTTTGTTTTCAGAAAAAACGTTTTGCTCCATTTTATTTTCTATAAAATATAATTCAAGTCTCGTTCATTCTCAAACTTTATTAGTGTAACGACCGAATTTCGTGGTTATAGGAATGCCAATGAGAAAAATCGGTGCTGGAATTTTTTTTCATAGCACTAGGACTTTTCCAACTTTGTCCAGATTTGAAGGAATTTAGTGTCATCAAGGTGTAAGGAAATCTGGTAGCAATCGGAAGGATTTAATGTGGATTTGATTACAAAATCGTTTATATAACTCGTTCAGGAATTCGTGCGAATTTATGGAATTAAATTCGGATAAGTGATCATCGGGAATTAATTTTGGCGTTATGGGAATTTTATGAACGTCGTGATTTAATAGGGTGTTGGGATGCACAAGATAGGGTGAGTAGCATACAATCTAAACTTCTAGCCGCTAAGAGTAGACAAAAGAATTATGTAGGTCATAAGGTGAGGAATATGGAGTTTGAGACTGGCGAAAATGTTCTTCTTAAGGTATCAACCATGAAAGGGGTAATGAGATTCGGTAAGAAGGGTAAGCTGAGTGCCCGATATATTGGTCTTTTTGAGGTTTTTGAAAGCGCAGGACCGGTGGTGTATATATTGGCGCTATCCCCTAATTTTTCTGGAGTACATCCCATTTTTCATGTGTCTATATTGAAGAGATATCATGGAGACGATGAATATATTATTAAGTAGGATTCAACTGTGCTTGATAAAACCTCCAATACGTCAAGGAACCGATCGCTATTCTTAATAGTGATGTTCGTAAGTTGAGGACCAAGGAAATTAAGTCTATGAAGGTTTAATGGAAACATCGACCAGTCGAGGAAGCTACTTGGAAGACTGAGAAGGACATGCGAGACAAGTATCCGCAATCGCTCACTGATTCAGGTACTTCTTCTCTCTTTCCTTAGCCCTCTTTTCCTAAGTTTTGTCACTCGAAGACGAGTGATGGGTAAATTGGTATCTAAGGGCCGGATTTCAACATTATGGGAATGCTAACGTAAAATAGGAGATGGAAAAATCTTTTTCATAGTGTTAGGATTTTCCAACCATGTCCAAATTTGGAGGAATTTAGAGTCATCAAGGTGTAGGGAAATCTGATAGCAACTGAGTGTAAAAAATGTGAATTTGATTACATAATCGGTTAGATAATTCGTTAAGAAATCCGTGCGAATTTACAAAATTGAATTTAGATAAGTAGATCTTTGGAAATCGATCTTAGCGTTAAAGGTATTTTCTAAGCGTATTAGATTAAGAGTACTTTGTAAAAAGGGGAATTGATATTTTCTAAAAAGTGTATCTCCAATCGTGCCACTATAGCGGGAATTATGCCACTACAGTGATGCCGCTAAAGCGGGATGGGCGCTGCTGTAGCGGATGAGACGGGGATTAAAAGTTGTAGATTTTGGGATTTTCAATGAGTCTCACTGGTTCAAAGGATACCACTGCAGCGTGATTAGTGTCTTTGTAGAGGGACAATCATGAATAAATTCGTTAATTAAACCCATAAACGACTTTATTCATCAGTTTTTGACTATTAGAGTTAAAGAATGACTCCTGGGCTATTCCAACTTGTCTTCACCATTTTTGAAGCTAAAGGTAAGCTTTTCACTCACCGAATTCACTTTTTGATCCATAGAACATAATAGAATGGGTCAATATTGATGGAGGGAAGGGTTTCTAATCGATTCTATGGTGTAATTAACCCTTATTTCACTAGTTGGGATTACGGGTTTGATCTAGGGTTCATAGAATTGTTAGTATTTCTGGTAGTTAGCATTTTTTTGTTGATTTTCGTGCAATTGTGATTGTTTGTAGACCAAGAACAAGCGGAACGAATCTGGAAAGGGAAGAATCAAGTTTCTAAGTGTTTCAAACTTGTTTCGAGGTAGGTGATGGTTGTGATTTCATGATTGTCTGATGTATGAATGTTCTGCCTCATTATTATACTTGTATGTATATGAATTTTGCAATATTGATCATGACGTTTTACCTAAGATAAATGAAGAATATATCCATAAAATCATGATATAAATGTATGATCTTGATTATGTACTTGTGATTGTGATTGTTGTGTGTGATTGGGGATCAGATTGCCACGTTCCAACAAGCTAACTTGGATCAGATTGCAATATTCTGGCATAACTATTGGATCGGTTTGCCATGTTCCTTTAAAACTATGGGATCGAGTTGCCACGTTCCGTTAAAACTATGGGATCATATTGCCATGCTCAGGCAAGCTAACTTGGATCGAATTGCCATGTTCCGAAATAATTATTGGATCTGGTTGCCACGTTCCAGCACAACTATCGGATAGGATTACCAAGTTCTGGAAAGCTAACTGTAATCTGGTACCACGCCGGTGCACTAACAGTTTGAGTTTGAGTTCCGTGAGAGGACCAATGATGTGTTAAGCATGTGAAATGTGTTGTCAAATTGTCATGCTGATAATGTTGTTATGTTGACATATATATGTATGTAATTATAAAGTTTGTTCGACTTGTTTATATAGCACTAGTGGAATAGCCGCGTGATCCTACCAGTACACGGTGGTTGTATACTGATTCTGCACTTGTTGTTATTTTAGTTGAGTACATGGCATTTTCAAGCAGCTATTGACAAACCTCGCTTAGGAGATTAGAGATTATCGTATCGACTTCAAGTGTGAGTTGCATCTTTCAGGATGCCATGGAGTTCTCTTTAGTTTGTCTATCATTTCCGGACTTAGACCATTATTTTGGTTTGTTGAATATTTCATTAGTAATTTTTTGTTTAGATTTGGTTATCGTTAGTAGTTTTTGTACATTGACTTTCAATTCTTAAGATTATCTTCCACAAATTTTAGTTGTTAGATATTTTGTCTAGTAATGAACTTCGCTTTTAGTCATTTAACTAGCTACCGTAACTTAAATGCATTAGTTTTAGAATAATTGTTTTAGTAGGATAGTAGTAGTGGTTCTCCCACCGAATTGTAAGTGTGAGTGTCAATCATGACGGATTTTGGGTCTTGACAATGTTCCTGGAGAATGGATAGAGCTATAGTTTCTTGTTCGATCATAGTTACAATAAACAAAAATCAAGCTTAGAAAATATCACAAACAAAAATTCGTATATTGTGGATATTTTCATAATAATTTCTGATAAACCTTTCCTTTCCTTTATATTATTACATAGATAAATATCGTACGAATTGACTAATAATACTACATTAGAAGTACAAAAATAAATATTTGATTGATGCTAGTGACTAATATTATTAAAGTCTTTGATAATTTAATTAATTTAATCTTGTTGCCTAAGAATCCAACTGATTCTTTTCAAATTAAAGTACAACTCAACTAGGATGTTGATAAATTTGACGATTAAGTAAATATAGTTTCATAGGGTTTAATATATCGATAACCTTTTACACTTGACAATTTTCTTTTATATATTTAGACTAAAATATGCTTCGATTGAACATTTAAACAAACTATAAAATGTTCTTGTTTGACAGTTCAAATTAAAATTTTAGAAAAATCTTATTTTCTCAAACATCCATTACATAGATTATTTAAGGACATGATTTAACTTGTCATATCCATTTGTAATGTTCTCAAGCATCATAAACAAAAATTTCAACCGTCAATTTATTAAAGCAAAAAACAAATCTAACAATCTTATTATGTAATTTATTCATCTATACCTTCACTTATTCACACATGACTCGGACAATGTTAAAATTTACTAAAAGTTTTAGTCATGTGCTTCTCATTTTTTTCCCAACAATGAAACAATTTTCTTCTTCAAATTTCAACAATCAAATCTATCTAAAAAAATTAACTTCGATTTATAAGTTTCATGTATCGTATAAAACAAATATCAATAAGTAACTTTACAGAAATTCACTTCTTTCACTATAGATAATAATGAAAGTAAAGAATTTACCTAAAAGATCCAACAAAAATTAGGGGGAAAAGGCTCAACAAATATGAGAGCAAACTAAAAGAGTCATAAAATTATTGTATCATTAAAGGAATGTTCTTCAAGAATTGCTGCTATATTTGATAAAGAAGTTGTATCATGATACACCAAAAGAATTCTGAGGCCGACATAAGCTGAAGGAACATCTACATTACGAATTATCTCACAATCCATATCTTAGCCTTTGGAGATTTTGAGAGAAAAGAAGATGATGATGAGATTTTTGAATTTTTGTTATCTTTCTTTGGTTTTTTTTTTTTTTTTGTTTCTACCACCTTATACTAAATGAATTAAGGATAAAATTTGTCCAACTAGTTACATATAGAGGGAGAATATTAGATTTGAAAATCAATCTTTTTGACATGTAAATCTACCTTTATAGCAAGTCAATAACTAGTGTGGTCAATACCTTAGGGAGATGTAATTAAGCAAGATGTTGATAATCTACCAACTTGAGTTCAAAATAATTCACTCTTGACTATTTTCGCGATACACAATAAGTTTTACTTTGTCCCTACGATTCGTTTTTCTATTTTACTTTAATTTTTAGTCCATTCAAAAACAAAATTGTCACTTTCTTTATTTGACAACTCTTTAATTCTAACTTTTTTCAAGTCTTGTTTAATATCACAAGATCAAAGGACATTTTGGTACATTCTAAACATATTTAGTTTAAGATCACAAGATCAAAAACTTTTCTCTACTTTGTTAAATTTCGTATCAAATTAAAACAAATTATCTAATATCATTTTGATAGAAAATATTATAAACTTAAAAGTACTTGAGTCTAAATTAAAGTTCTCTATATTTCTTTATAATTTTTTTCTTTTTCTATATATATATTTGTGTATAGAAAATGACTAGCAAAATCACTATTTATAATGGTAGGAAACCAAATTAGGATTCATTGGTTTGTACTTAATGGAGGTCCCAATCTGAATGGTCTAGACATTAGGCCATTAAGTGCATTTGTTTTTATTACTTAAAAATCTTTAAATTGATCTAAAAAGGTGTGAATGAATCCGATTTGTTACAGAGTTTGATTCTTATTTAGACTCTTTTAAAGACACTTTTGTTTTCAAAAAAAAAAAAGTTTTGCTCCATTTTATTTTCTAAAAAAGATAATTCAAGTCTCGTTCATTCTCAAACTTTATTAATGTAACAACCAGGTTTCGTTGTTGTAGGAATGCCAATGAGAAAAATCGGGGGTGGAATTTTTTTTTTATAGCTCTAGGACTTTGCCAATCTGATCAAGATTTGGAGGAATTTAGAGTCATCAAGGTGTGAGGAAATATGGTAGCAATCGGAAGGATTTAATGTGAATTTGATTACATAATCGCTTATATAACTTGTTAACGAATTCGTGCGACTTTACGGAATTGAATTCCGATAAGTAGATCATCAAGAATTGATTTTGGCGTTAAGGGAATTTTCTTAGCGTAGTGAGTTAAGAGGGTGTTGGGATGCACAAGATAGGGTGAGTAGCATTCAAGCTAAACTTCTAGCCGCTCAGAGTATAAAAAGAAGTATGTAGATCATAAGGTGAGGGACATAGAGTGTCAGACTGGCGAAATGTCATTATGAAGGTATCACCCATGAAAGGGGTGATGAGATTCGGTAAGAAGGGTAAGTTGAGTCCGTGATATATTGGTCCTTTGGGGTTCTTGAATACATAGGACCGGTGGTGTATATATTGGCGCTACCCCCTAATTTTTCTGGAGTACATCCCGTATTCCATGTGTCTATGTTGAAGAGATATCATGAAGACGGTGAATATATTATTAAGTGGGATTCAATTGTGCTTGATAAAGACCTCCAATACATTGAGGAATCGATCGCTATTCTTGATAGTGATTTTCTTAAGTTGAGGACCAAGGAAATAAAGTCTATGAAGGTTAAATGGAAGCATCGACCAGTCGAGGAAACTACTTGGAAGACTGAGAAGGACATGCGAGACAAGTATCCGCAATCGTTCACTGATTCAGGTACTACTTCTCTCTTTCCTTAGCCCTCTTTTCCTAAGTTTTGTCACTCGAAGGCGAGCGATGAGTAAATTGGTATCTATTATAATGACCGAGTTCCAACATTATAGGAATGCTAACGAGGGAAATCAGAGCTGGAAAAATATTTTTCATACTGTTAGATTTTCCAACCATGTCCAGATTTGGAGGAAATTAGATTCATCAAGGTGTAGGGAAATCTGGTAGCAATTGAGTGGATCAAATATGAATTTGATTACATAATCGGTTAGATAACTCGTTAAGAAATCCGTACGAATTTACAAAATTGAATTTGGCTAAGTAGATCTATGGAAATATATCTTAGCGTTGAAGGTATTTTCTTAGCGTAATGGGTTAAGAGTGCTTTGTAAAAAGGGGTTGATATTTTCTAAAAAGTGTTATCACCAATCGGTCCACAATTGCAGGAATTATGCCGCTACAGTGACTCCGCTAAAGCCGGATGGGCGCTTCTGTAGCGGATGAGACTGGTTAAAAGTCTTAGATTTTGGGATTTTTCAATGAGTCTCATTGTTCCAAATGATACCACTACAACGGGATTAGTGTCGTTGTAAAGGGACAATCATGAATAAATTCATAAATAAAATCCCTAAACGACTTTATTCGGCATTTTTTGACTTTTAGAGTTAAAGAACGACCCCTGGGCTATTCAAACTCGTTTTCACCATTTTTGAAGCTAAATGTAAGTTTTTCACTCGTCGAATTCACTTTTCGACTTATAGAAGGTAATAGAATGGGCCAATAATGATGGGGGAAGGCTTTTCTCATAGATTATATGGTGTAATTAACCCTTATTTCACTAGTTGGGATCATAGATTTGATCTAGAGTTCATAGAATTGTTAGTATTTCTGGTAATTAGCATTTTTTTTATTTTCGTGTTATTGTGATTGTTTGTAGACCAAGAATAAGCGGAACGAATTCGGAACGGGTAGGATCAAGTTTCTTAGGTTTACAAGCTTGTATCGAGGTAGGTGATGGTTGTGATTTCATAATTGTGTGATGTATGAATTTTCTTGCTTCATTATGATACTTGAATGTATATGAATGTCGTAATATTGATCATATCATTTTAACTGAGATAGATGAAGAATATATCCATAAAATAATGATGTAAATGTATGATCTTGACGATGTACTTATGATTGTGATTGTTGTAAGTTATTGGTGATCGGATTGCCACGTTCCGACAAGCTAACTTGGATCAGATTGCAATGTTATGTCATAATTATTGGATCGGGTTGCCACGTTCCAGCACGACTATGGGATCAGATTACCACGCTTTGGGAAGCTAATTGGAATCGCGTAGCACGCCCGTGCACAAAACGTTTGAGTTTGAGTCCGTGAAAGAACCAATGATGTGTTAAGCATGTGAAATGTGTTGTCGAATTTTCTTGCTGATAATGTTGTTATGCTGATATATATGCATGTGATTATAACATTTGTTCGACTTGTTTATATTGCACTAGTGGAATAGCCGTGTGATCCTACCAGTACATGGTGGTTGTGTACTGATTCTGCACTTGGTGTTATTTTAGTTGAGTACAGGGCATTTTCAAGCAGTTATTGACAGACCTCGTTAGGAGATTAGAGATTATCGTATCGACTTCAAGGGTGAGTTGCATCTTTCGGGATGCCATGGAGTTCTCCTTAATCTCTGTCTACCATTTTCGGACTTACACCATTGTTTTGGTTAGTTGAATAGTTCATTAGTAATTTTTTGTTTAGATTTTGTCATCGTTAGTAGTTTTTGTACATTGAATTTCATATCTTAGGTTTATATTCCATAAATTTTAGTTGTTAGATATTTTTTGTCTAGTAATGAACTTCGCTTTTAGTCATTTAGCTTGCTACTGTAACTTAAATGTATTAATTTTAGAGTAATAGTTTTAGTAGGATAGTAGTAGTGGTTATCCCACCGGATTGTAAGTGTGGGTGACAATCACTACGGATTTTGAGTCTTGACGATGTTCCCGGAGAATGGATAGAGCTATAGTTGCTTGTTCGATCGTAGTTACAATAAACAAAAATCAAGCTTAGAAGATATCACAAAAAAAATTAGTATGTTGTGGATATTTTCATAATAATTAGTGATAAACCTTTCCTTTCCTTTATGTTATTACATAGATAAATGTAGTACGAATTGACTAATAATACAACATAGAAGTACAAAAATAAATATTTGATTGATGCTAGTGACTAATATTATTAAAGTCTTTCATACATTATTGAATTTAATCTTGTTGCCTAAGCATTCAACTGATACTCTTCAAATTAAAGTACATCTCAGCTAGGATATTGATAAATTTGACGATTAAGTGAATATAGTTTCATAGGGTTTAATATATCGATAACCTTTTACACTGGACAAAAACTATTTAGATATTTAAACCAAAATATGCTTCGATTGAACATTTAAACAAACTATAAAATGTTCTTGTTTGACAGTTCAAATTAAAATTTTAGAAAAATCTTATTTTCTCAAACATCCATTACATAGATTATTTAAGGACATGATTTAGCTTGTCATATCCATTTGTTATGTTCTCAAGAATCATAAACAAAAGTTTCAACCATCAATTTATTAAAGCAACAACAAATCTAACAATATTATTAAGTATTATTGTAATTTATTCATCTATACCTGCACTTATTCATACATGACTCGAACAATGTTAAATTTTACTAAAAGTTTTAGTCATATCGATCCATTTTTTACTCAACAATGAAATAATTTTCTTCTTCAAATTTCAACAATCAAATCTATCCAAAAAATCAAATTTGATCTATAAGTTTCATGTATCGTATAAAACAAACTTCAATAAGTAATTTTACAGAAATTCACTTCTTTAACTATAGACTATAATGAAAGTATTGAACTTACCTAGAAGATCCAACAAAAATTAGGGGGAAAAGGCTCAACAAATATGAGAGCAAACTAAAAGAGTCATAAAATTATTGTACCATTAAAGGAATGTTCTTCAAGAATTGCTACTATATTTGATAAAGTAGTTGTATCATGATACACCAAAAGAATTGTGAGGCCGACATGGGCTGAAGGAACATCTACATTAAGAATTATCTCACAATCCATCTCTTATCCTTTGGAAATTTTGAGAGAAAAGAAGAAGATGATGAGATTTTTGAATTTTTGTTATCTTTCTTTGGTTTCTCTTTTTCTGATTCTCTCACCTTATACTAATGAGTGATAAAATTTGGCCAACTAGTTAAGAGGGAGAATATTAGATTTTCAAAATCAACCTTTTTGATATCTCAATCTACCTTTATAGCAAGTCAATAACTAGTGTTGTCAATATTTTAGGGAGATGTAATTAAGCAAGATGTTGATAATCTACCAACTTGAGTTCAAAATAATTCAGTCTTGACTATTTTCGCGATACACAATAAATGTTACTTTGTCCCTCCGTTTCGCTTTTCTAGTTTTACTTTAATTTTTAGTCCATTCAAAAAAAAAATTGTCACTTTCTTTATTTGACAACTCTTTAATTCTAACTTTTTTCAAGTCATGTTTAAAATTACAAGATTAAAGGATATTTTGGTACATTCTACACATATTTAGTTTAAGATCACAAGATTGAAAAAAAAATTCACTTTGTTAAATTTCGTATCAAATTAAAACAGAGTCTCTAATATCATTTTGACGGAAAATATTATAAACTCAAAAGTACTTGAGTCTAAATTAAAGTTCTCTCTATTTCTTTATAAATTTTTCGTTTTCTATATATATTTCTTTGTATTGAAAATGACTAGCAAAATCACTATTTATAATGGTAAGAAACCAATTTAGGATTCATTTGTTTGCACTTAATGGATGTCTGAATCTGAATGGTCTAGACATTAGGTCATTAAGTGTATTTGTTTTTATTACTTAAAAATCTTTTAATTGATCTAAAAAGGTGTGAATGAATCCGATTTGTTACAAAGTTTTATTCTCATTTAGACTCATTTAAAGACAATTTTGTTTTGAGAAAAAAAGTTTTGCTCCATTTTATTTTCTAAAAAATATAATTCAAGTCTCGTTCATTCTCAAACTTTATTAGTGTAACGATCAGGTTTCGTTATTATAGGAATGCCAATGAGAAAAGGCGGGGCTGGAAATTTTATTTTCATAGCACTAGGACTTTTCCAACTTTGTCAAGATTTGGAAGAATTTAGTGACATCGAGGTGTAAGAAAATCTGGTAGCAATCAGACGGATTTAATGTGGATTTGATTACAAATCGTTTATATAACTCATTAAGGAATTCGTGCGACTTTACGGAAATTAATTCGGATAGGTAGATCATCAAGAATTGATTTTGGCGTTAAGGGCATTTTCTGAGCGTAATGAGTTAAGAGGGTGTTGGGATGCACAAGATAGGGTAGGTAGCATTAAGGCTAAACTTCTAGCTACTCAGAGTAGACAAAAGAAGTATGTATATCATAAGGTGAGGGACATGGAGTTTCAGACTGGCGAAAATGTCATTCTGAAGGTATCACCCATGAAAGGGGTGATGAGATTCGGTAAGAAGGGTAAGTTGAGTCCGCGATATATTGGTCCCTTTGAGGTTCTTGAATGTGTAGGACCAGTGGTGTGTAGATTGGTGCTACCCCCTAATTTTTCTGGAGTACATCCCGTATTTCATGTGTCTATATTGAAGAGATATCATGGAGACGATGAATATATTATTAAGTGGGATTCAATTGTGTTGGATAAAGACCTCCAATACGTTGAGGAACTGATCGCTATTCTTGATAGTGATGTTCTTAAGTTGAGGACCAAATAAATTAAGTCTATGAAGGTTCAATGGAAATATCAACCAGTAGAGGAAGCTACTTGGAATACTGAGAAGGACATGCGAGACAAGTATCCGCAATCGCTCACTGATTCAGGTACTTCTTCTCTCTTTCCTTAGCCCTCTTTTCCTAAGTTTTGTCTCTCGAAGATGAGCGATGGATAAAATGGTATCTATTGTAACGACCGGGTTCCAACATTATGGGACTGCTAACGAGGGAAAATCGAAGCTGGAAAAATCTTTTTTATAGTGTTAGGATTTTCCAACCATGTCCAGATTTGGAGGAATTCAGAGTCATCAAGGTGTAAGGGAAATCTTGTATCAATTGAGTGGAGCAAATATGAATTTGATTACATAATCGATTAGATAACTCGTTAAGAAATCCGTACGAATTTTCAAAATTGAATTTGGCTAAGTAGATCTCTGGAAATTGATCTTAGCGTTAAAGGTATTTTTTAAGCATAATAAATTAAGAGTGCTTTGTAAAAAGGGGGAATTGATATTTTCTAAAATGGGTTGTCTCCAATCGTGCCACTGTAGCGAGAATTATGCCGCTACAGTGACGCCGCTAAAGCGGGATGGGCGCTACTGTAGGGGACGAGACGGTGATTAAAAGTCGTAGAATTTGGGATTTTCAATGCGTCTCACTGGTCCAAAAGATAGCACTGCAGCGAGATTAGTGTCGTTGTAGAGGCAGATTCACGAATAAATTCGTAAATAAAATCCCTAAACAACTTTATTCGATACTTTTTGACTTTTAGAGTTAAAGAACGACCTCTGAGCTATTCCAACTCGTTTTAACCATTTTTGAAGCTAAAGGTAAGCTTTTCACTCCCTGGATTCACTTTTTGATCCATAGAACGTAATATAATGGGTCAATATTAATAGGGGAAGGGTTTTATGATAGATTCTATGGTGTAATTAATCCTTATTCACTAGTTGGGATCACGGGTTTGATCTAGGGTTCATAGAATTGTTAGTATTTCTGGTAGTTAGCATTTCTTTTTGTTGATTTTCGTGTTATTGTGATTGTTTGTACACCAAGAATAAGCGGAACGAATACGGAAAGGGAAGGATCAAGTTTCTTAGGGTTTCAAGCTTGTTTCGAGGTAGGTGATGGTTGTGATTTCATGATTGTGTGATGTATAAATGTTCTTGCTTCATTATGATACTTGTATGTATTTGAATGTCGCAATATTGATCATGTCGTTTTCACTGAGATAGACGAAAAATATATCAATAAAATCATTATGTAAATGTATGATCTTGATGATGTACATATGATTGTGATTGTTGTGTGTGATTGGTGATCGGATTGCCACGTTCCAACAAGCTAACTTGGATCAGATTGCAATATTCCAACATAATTATTGGATCGGGTTGCCACGTTCCGGTACAACTGTGGGATTGGATTGTCATGTTCAGGCAAGTTAACTTAGATCGGATTGTCATGTTCCGGCATAATTATTGAATTGGGTTGCCACGTTCCAGCACAACTATCGGATCGGATTACCAGGCTTTGGCAAGCTAACTAGAATCGGGTACCACGCCAGCGCACTAAGATTTTGAGTTTGAGTTTTGTGAGAGGACCAATGATGTGTTAAGCATGTGAAATGTGTTGTCGAATTGTCATGTTGATAATGTTGTTATGCTGATATATATGCTTGTGATTATAACGTTTGTTTGACTTGTTTATATTGCACTAGTGGAATAGCCGCGTGATCCTACCAGTACACGGTGGTTGTGTACTGATTCTCCGCTTTCTCTTATTTTAGTTGCGTACAGGGCATTTTCAAGCAACTAGTGACAGACCTCTCTTAGGAGATTAGATATTATCGTATCGGCTTCAAGGATTAGCTGCATCTTTCGGGATGCCATGGAGTTCTCTTTAGTCTATATTAACCATTTATGTACATAGATCGTTGTTTTAGTTACTTGAATATTTCATTAGTAATTTCTTGTTTAGACTTGGTTATCGTTAGTAGTTTTTGTACATTGACTTTCAGATCTTAGATTATCTTCCACAAATTTTAGTTGTTAGATATTTTGTCTAGTAATGAACTTCGCTTTTAGTCATTTAACTTGCTACTGTAACTTAAATGCATTAGTTTTAGAATAATTGTTTTAGTAGGATAGTAGTAGTGGTTCTCCCACCGGATTGAAAGTGTGGGTGCCAATCACGACGGGTTCTGGGTCTTGGCAATGTTCCCGGAGAATGGATAGAGCTATAGTTGCTTGTCCGATGTAGTTACAATAAACAAAAGTCAAGCTTAGAAAATATCACAAAAACAATTAGTATGTTGTGAATATTTTCATAATAATTAGTGATAAACCTTTCCTTTCCTTTATGTTATTAAATAGATAAATGTAGTACGAATTGACTAATAATACTACATTAGAAGTACAAAAATAAATATTTGATTGATGCTAGTGACTAATATTATTAAAGTCTTTGATAAGTTGTATAATTTAATCTTGTTGCCTAAGAATCCAACTGATTCTTTTCAAATTAAAGTACAACTCAGCTAGGATGTTGATAAATTTGACTATTAAGTAAATATAGTTTCATAGGGTTTAATATATCGATAACCTTTTACACTTGACAAAAAATTATTTAGATATTTAAACTAAAATATGCTTCGATTGAACATTTAAACAAACTATAAAATGTTCTTGTTTGACAGTTCAAATTAAAATTTTAGAAAAATCTTATTTTCTGAAACATACATTACATAGATTATTTAATGACATGACTTATCTAGTCATATCCATTTGTTATGTTCTCAAGCATTATAAACAAAAAATTCAACCATCAATTTATTAAAGCAACAACAAATCTAACAATCTTATTAAGCATTGTTGTAATTTATTAATCTATACCTACACTTATTCATATATGACTCGAACAATATTAAAATTTTCTAAAAGTTTTAGTCCTGTGCGTCTCATTTTTTCCCCAACAATAAAATAATTTTCTTCTTCAAATTTCAACAATCAAATCTATCCAAAAAAAAATCAAAATCGATCTATAAGTTTCATGTATCATATAAAACAAAATTCAATAAGTAATTTTACAGAAATTCACTTCTTTAACTATAGACAATAATGAAAGTATATAATTTACCTAGAAAATCCAACAAATATCAGGGGGGAAAAGGCTCAACAAATATGAGAGCAAACTAAAAGAGTCATAAAATTATTGTACCATTAAAGGAATGTTCTTCAAAAATCGTTGCTATGTTCTCAAGCATCATAAACAAAAATTTCAACCATCAATTTATTAAAACAACAACAAATCTAACAATCTTATTAAACATTGTTGTAATTTATTCATCTATACTTGCACTTATTCATACATGACTCGAACAATATTAAAATTTACTAAAAAGTTTTAGTCACGTGCATCTCATTTTTTCCCCAACAATAAAATAATTTTCTTCTTCAAAATTTCAACAATCAAATCTATCCAAAAAAATCAAAATCGATCTATAAGTTTCATGTATCATATAAAACAAACTTGAATAAGTAATTTTACAGAAATTCACTTCTTTAACTATAGATAATAATAAAAGTATATAATTTACCTAGATGATTTAACAAATATTAGGGGTAAAAGGCTCAACAAATATGAGAGCAAACTAAAAGAGTCATAAAATTATTGTACCATTAAAGGAATGTTCTTCAAGAATTGCTGCTATATTTGATAAAGAAGTTGTATCAGGATACACCAAAAGAATTTTGAGGCCAACATAGGCTGAAGGAACATCTATATTACGAATTATTTCACAATCTATCTCTTAGCCTTTGAAGATTTTGAGATAAAGAAGAAAAAGGTGAGATTTTTGAATTTTTGTTATCTTTCTTTGGTTTCTCTTTTTTTGTCTACCACCTTATACTAAATGAAAGATAAAATTTGGCCAACTAGTTACATATAGAGGGAGAATATTAGATTTTGAAAATCAACCTTTTTGACATGTCAATCTACCTTTATAGCAAGTCAATAACTAGTGTGGTCAATATCTTAGGGAGATGTAATTAAACAAGATGTTAATAATTTACCAACTTGAGTTCTAAATTATTCAGTCTTGACTATTTTCGCGATACACAATAAATATCACTTTGTCCCTCCGTTTTGCTTTTCTAATCTTACTTTAATTTTTAGTCCATTCAAAAAAAAATTGTCACTTTCTTTATTTGACAACTCTTTAATTCTAACTTTTTTCAAGTCATGTTTAAAATCACAAGATTAAAGGACATTTTGGTACATTCTACACATATTTTGTTTAAGATCACAAGATTAAAAAAAAAATACTTTGTTAAATTTCGTATCAAATTAAAACAGATTCTCCAATATCATTTTGACGAAAAATATTATAAACTCAAAAGTACTTGAGTCTAAATTAAAGTTCTCTCTATTCCTTTATAAATTGTTTCTTTTTCTATATATATTTCTGTGTATTGAAAATGACTAGCAAAATCACTATTTATATAGGTAGTAAACCAAATTAGGATTCATTTGTTTGCACTTAATGGAGGTCTGGATCTAAATGGTATAGACATTAGGCCATTAAGGGCATTTGTTTTGATTACTTAAAAATATTTTAATTCATCTAAAAAGGTCTGAATGAATCCGATTTGTGACAGAGTTTGATTCTCATTCAGACTCTTTTAAAGACAATTTTGTTTTCAGAAAATAGTTTTGCTCCATTTTATTTTCTATAAAAAAAATAATTCAAGTCTCGTTCATTCTCAAACATTATTAGTGTAACGACTGGGTTTTGTTGTTATAGGAATGCCAATGAGAACAATCGGCGCTGGAAATTTTTTTCATAGCACTAGGACTTTTCCAACCTTGTCCAGATTTAGAGGAATTTAGAGTCATCAAGGTGTTAGGAAATCTGATAGAAATTGGACGGGTTAAATGTGGATTTGATTACATAATCGGTTATATAACTCGTTCAGGAATTCTTGCGACTTTACGAAATTGAATTCGGATAAGTAGATCATCGAGAATTAATTTTGGCGTTAAGGGAATTTTCTGAGCTTAGTGAGTTAAGAGGGTGTTGTAAAAAGGGAGAAGTGAAATTTCTTTAAGAAGCTTACTGTCTCGCTTCGTGCCGCTGCAACGACGCCACTTTAACGGGAGGGGTTTCTCTGTAGCGGCGAGGTGGAGATGGAATGAAATGATTTTAGAATTTTTCAAGGGAAACTTACTGGTTTGCTTTTTGCCGTTGCAGTGGTATTAGTGCCGCTGCAACAATGCCGCTACAGAAGGATGGGTGTTGTTGTAGCGGGATGAATGGTTTAAAATTTGTAAAATAAAACCCTTAGATGACCTTATTTTGTATTTTTCGACTTTTTGAGCTGAGAGACGACCCATAGGCTATTCCAATTCGTTTTCTACCATTCTTGAAGCTAGAGGTAAACTTGTCACTCCTCGAACTCATTTTTTGATCCGTAGAACGTTCTAGAATGGATCAATATTGATGAGGAAGGATTTCTTGAAGAATCCTATGGTGGAATTAACCCTAATTGACTAAGTGGTTTCATGGGTTTTGAGCTAGGTTTCACAGATTGTGAGTTTTTCGGAAATTTAGTGTTTCCTTATTAATTTCCATATATAAATTGTTGATTGTAGACCACGAACAAGCGGAATGAATCCGGAAAGGGAAGGATCAATTTTTCTAGGGTTTCAATCTTGTTTCGAGGTAGGTGATGGTTGTGATTCTATGATTGTGTGATATACAGTTGTTTTGCTTCATTGTGATACTTTTATATGTATGCATGATGCAATATTGATCATAGATGTTGAAATAAGATATATGAATATCGATACCATGAAATCATGACTTGAATATGCGATCTTGATGTGTTATTGTGATGTGTGACAGGGATTGGCTACCATGTTCGGCACTCTAACTGGGATTGGATTGCTACATTTCGGCATACAAATTGGGATTGGTTACCACGTTCTAGCATAAAAATGGGATCAAATTGCCACATTCCAGCATGCTAACAGTTTGACTTTGAATTCCGTGAGAGGACCAACTATGTGATGAAGCATGCAAATTGTGATATTGATATTTATGATAATATTGAATATGTTGATATTTATGCATGTATTATAATGTTGTAATTGCTTGTTTATGTTACACTTTCGGGATAGCTGCGTGATCTTACCAGTACACGGTGGTTGTGTACTAATTCTGCACTAACTCTTATTTTTGTTGAGTACAGGGCATCTTCACGCGACTGTTGACAGACCTTACTCAGTATATTGGTGATAACTTCGAGTTCAAGGGTGACCACATTGTTCGGGCTTCCATGGAATTCTCTTTAGTCTATGTCCACCATTTTATGATATAGACCTTACTTTAGTTAGTTAATAGTTCGTTAGTAATCTCTTGTTAGATATGGATATCGTTATAGTTTTGGTACATTGACTTTCAGATTTGGGTTTATCTTCCGCATTGTTAGTTAGTTGTTAGATATTTATTTAGTGATGGAACATTGCCTTTAGTTATTTGACTTGCTTCCGTAACTTAAATATCTTAGTATTATATTTCTTGCTTTAGTTGGTTGTTAGTAGTGGTTCTGCCATCGAGTTGTAGTGTAGGTGCCAATCACGACAGTACGGTTCGTGACAAAGTTGGTATCAGAGCCTAGGTTCATTGATCTCGATGTATCAAAACGAGTCTAATAGAGTCTCGCGGAATGGTATGGGGACACCTTTACTTTTCTTCGAGAGGTTATAGGACTTTAGGAAATCTCTATTTTCTCTTATCTCCTTCGTGCTATGACTTGATTCCAATTGGTATCTGGCGATTCAAATTGGTATCTAAATTCTTTCACTCTTCTATCGACAAATGGTTAATATTAGGTATAATGGAGTCAGGCCCGCAGCTCCTGCTAAGGAACCCGCATCGAGAGGTCGCGGTCAAAACAGAGGTAGAAGGAAAGCTAGGGGTAGAGGCCATGGGAAAATGGTGCTTGTTGTGAATGAGGTACCAAACGAGCATGTTACGGTTAATGAGAACCCTCCTATATATGAGGAAGTTGTAGGAGAGGATGAGGACGTTGAGAATGTTGAAGAGGTTGAGCAAGAGGAAGAAGGGCAATCTGAAGCTGTAGGAATTCCTCTCATTGATCCGGTGTTAGCTCAATAGATCATGTCATTTTTTAAAGGATTGGCTGGTCCGAGGATGATTCCATCTACTCAAGACCCCACGAATTCCCTTGCTGCTAACAATATGCCTAAGCCGTTTGGGGAGGGAGGTAGTGATGTTTTCTTCTATCCTTTGTTGGGTTATGCGATGACCAGTAATGAGCATGATAAATTGACCAAGTTCTTGAAGCTCTATCCCTCGGTATTTCTTGGTTCGGAGACAAAGGATACTTATGACTTCATATTGGATTGTTATGAGAGGTTGCATAAGTTGGGTATTGTTCACCAACATAGGGTGGAGTTCGTGTCTTTTCAACTTCAAGGTGAGGCCAAGCAATGATGGAGAGTTTACATGGAATGCAGAGCCTCTACATTACCTCCACTTACTTGGACCTAATTTCATGTTTTATTCTAAGAGAAGTATGTGCCTAGGACTTTGAGAGATTACAAGATGGATGAGTTGATGGCACTAGAACAGGGTAGCATGTCTATGGCTACTTATCATCCAAGTTCAACGCTTTATCTAGATATGCTACACAATTGGTTACCACATAAGAGGAGCAAATATGGTTGTTCATTAGAGGTTTGGATTCTGAGCTACAAATGTTATCTATTCACATGACTTCTGCAGGAAGGAGTTTTAATGAAGTGACCGATTATGTTAAGAAAGTGGAGGGGGTGAAGTGAGATGGTCAAGCTAGGGTATTGGCTAAGAGGGCCAAGAGTTCTGAAAATTTTCAAGCTGCCATGGAATTTTCTTTAGTCTATGTCCACCATTTTCGGACATAGACCTTGCTTTAGTTAGTCGATAGTTGGTTAGTAATCTCTTGTTAGATATGGATATCTTTATAGTTTTGGTACATTGACTTTCAGATTTAGGCTTATTTTCTGCATTGTTAGTTAGTTGTTAGATCTTTATTTAGTAATGGAACCTTGCCTTTAGTTATTTAACTTGCTTCCGTAACTTAAATACCTTAGTTTTAAATTTCTTGCTTTAGTTGGTTGTTATTAGTGGTTCTCCCACCGATTTGTAGTGTGGGTACCAATAACGGCAGTTCGGGTCGTGACAGTTTTATTCGACGAAGTATCTCACATTGGAGCGCTCCGGTCTTATTTGTAAGTAAAAATGATGGTTCTTTTAGAGTGTGTATAGATTACCTTCAGTTAACAAGATTACTATGAAGAATAAGTATCCTCATCCCTGAATTGATAATCTTTTCTATCACTTTAGGGTGCCACTCTCTTTTCTAATATAGACCTCAGATTTGGCTACCATCAATTGAGAGTAAGGGAATGTGATATCCCTAAGACAACATTCAGGACCATTTATGGTCATTATGAGTTTCTAGTCAGGCCATTTAGTTTAACTAATGTGTATGCAACGTTTATGGGACTTATGAATAGAGTATTCAATCCTTATTTAGATATGTTTATTATCGTAATGATTGATGACATACTGATTTATTCGAGGAACGAAAAGGATTATGCTTGTCATTTCAGAGTAGTTCTCATTACTCTAAAAGATAGAGAGTTGTATGCTAAATTCTCTAAGTATGAGTTTTGGCTTGAGTGTGTGGCATTTTTAGGCCATATTGCTTCCGCTGATGGGATTAGAGTTGATACTCAGAAAATAGAGGCAGTGCAGAATTGGCCTAGACCAACATCTCCAACTGATATTAGGAGTTTCTTGGGGATGGTTGGATATTATAGAAGGTTTGTCGAGGGGTTCTTATATATATTTTCCCCTTTGACCAAGTTGACTTATATAACAATGAAGTTTCAATGGTCTGAAGTTTGTGAGAAAAGCTTTCAGAAATTGAAAACTAGGTTGACTACTGCCCCAAAATTGACCTTACCAGAGGGTACATAGGGCTTTGTTGTATAATGTGATGCGTCCAGAGTTGGATTGGGTTGTGTGTTAATGCATAATGGTAAAGTTATTGATTGTGTCTCCAGACAACTGAAATTTCATGAGAAGAACTACCCAACCCATGATCTAGAGTTGGCTTCCGTAGTATTTTCTTTAAAATATGGCGTCATTCTCTTTATGTTGTTCATGCGGATGTGTTCATTGATCACAAGAGTCTCTAGTATGTGTTTATTCAGAAATAGCTCAATCTCAAGTGGTTAGAGTTATTCAAGGATTATGACATGAGTATTCTAATTAACCCAGGTAAGACTAATATTGTTGTTGGTGCCTTGAGCAGGTTGTCTATGGGTAGTATCGCCCATGTTGAAGAAGAGAAGAGAGAGTTAGCAAAAGATGTCCATAAAATTGCACAATTAGAAGTTTGGTTAATGCATTCCAATGAAGGAGGAGTGGTGGTGATGAATGGGACTGAATCATCATTTGTGTCCGAAGTGAAAGAGAAACAAGACCAAGATCCTATTTTGCTTGAATTGAAGGAAATGTTCATAAGCAAAAATTAATGGCTTTTGAACAAGGGGGAGATGGTGTATTGAGGTATCAAGGTAGGTTATGTGTACCCAAGGATGGATGACCTCCAAGAGAGGATCATGGAGGAAGCTCATAGCTCCAAATATTCCACTCATCCGGGTTGCACAAAGATGTATCGTGACTTGAGAGAAGTATTGGTGGAAAAGTATGAAGAAAGATATTGCTGAGTTCGTTGCTAAATGCCCGAATTGTCAACAAGTTAAAGTAGAGCACCAAAGGACCGGTGGTATGTCTCACAATATAAAACTTCCAGAATGTAAGTGGGAGATGATAAATATGGACTTCATTAATAATTTTCCATGGTCTGCAGGAAACATGATTCTATTTGGCTGATTGTTGATCGAATGACAAATTCAGCCCACTTTTTTGCCAGTAAATACTACCCACTCATCACAAGATTATGTTAAATTATATATTCAAAAGATTGTTAGACTTCATAAAGTCAGTGCCAATTATTTCAAATAGAGGTGTACAATTTAGTGCACAGTTTTGGGTTTAGGTTCTAAGGTGAACTTGAGTACTGCTTTTCATTCTCGGACAAATGGTCAAGCAGAGCGCACTATTCAGACTTTGGAAAATATGTTGAGGGCATGTGTAATTGATTTCAAGGATAATTCGGATGATCACCTACCTCTTATAGAGTTTTCTTATAACAATAGTAATCATTCTAGCATCCAGGTGACTCCTTATGAAGCTCTTTATGGGAGAAGATTTAATGCAAATCTCATATTGGATGGTTTGAGGTTGGTGAAGTTGGGTTGATAGGTCAAATTTGGTTCATGAAGCTGTGGAGAAAGTGAAGGTTATTAAAAAGAGGTTGAAAACACTACGAAGTTTGCTTATAACAATAGTTACATTCTAGCATCCAAATTACTCTTTATGAAGCTCTTTATGGGAGAAGATGCAGATCTCCTATTGGATGGTTTCAGGTTGGTGAAGCAGGGTTTATAGGACTAGATTTGGTTCATAAAGCTATGGAGAAATTAAAGGTTATTCAAAAAAGTTGAAAATAGTGCAAAGTCATCAGAAATCCAACATTGATGTTAGCAGAAGGGGCTAAGAGTTTGAAGAATATTATTGGGTATACTTGAAGGTTTCACCCATGAAGGGTGTTATGAGATTTGGTAAGAAGGGGAAACATAGTCCCTGGTATATTGGTCCTTACAGAATATCCAAAACATTGGTAATGTAGCTTATGATGAGTTGGAGCTACCACAAGAGTTAGCATCACTTCATCCAGTGTTTCACATTTCTATGTTGAAAAAGTGTCTGGGAAATCCATCACTAATCATACTAACTAAACATAATTGTATCAAGGATAGCTCGTCTTATGAGGAGATTCTTGTCCAGATTTTTGGCCACCAGGTTTGCAAGTTGAGAACCAAGGTAGTAGCATCAGTCAAAGTTCTGTGGAGAAATCAGTTTATTGAGGAAGCTTCTTGGGAAGTTGATGAGGATATAAAGAAGAGATATCCACATCTATTTGAGCCCCAAGAAATTCCCTGATCAAGATACTAATTCTCTTCTTAGTACTCTTTAATTGATATACTGAATTTGTTCGAATTGCTTGTGGGTTGTTTGAGCTGAATGTTAAATGTTACACCCTTAGCCTAATAAGAGTAGTCTCATTCAAGGACAAATGTTCCCAAAGGGGAGCTATTGTAACACCCCGTTATTTAAAAGAGCTAGAATTAGAAAAAACAATTTTTGGAAAGAATGAAAAATCTGAAATTTAGCTAAGCTATGTTAAGTATGAGTTTTGGTTCAAATTCAAACGTCCCTAACTCCTAAAACAGGATTATTTAGGTGACCTACAAGATACTATATGAAATGTCGTTGAATTATCTTTCCAACGCCACCAAATTTTCTCATTTTTGAGTTCGTATGAGTGAGATATGCCCGTTGAAAGTTGGGATATCTAAATAAGGAAAGTCACCCAGATTTTTTAAGGTTATTTTAGTATTTTACATACCCAATTGGTTTAATTCCCTTTTAGTGAATTAATTAGGGTCTAAACTAATTTAGTTCAATTTACGCAATTAAGAATTACACTAGGAATTTGAGAGAAGAGAAAAGTCGAGGCGTTCTTCGGGAATTTCTCATGGAATCGAAGTCATTTCGCCAAGGATTTATCCCTAAAGAGGTATGTGAGACTTTCATAGTGTTGGGTTTGTTCACACACGCGCCAATCATTTTTAGTTCCGCGAATTTTTTACTAGAAAGTTGAAAGTTTGATATCGGTCTTGAGATTAGATGGGATTGTTGAGTTCTTTATGGAATCATATAGATTTTAGAGTTGTATTTGATTAGATTCTTGTGTACGTATACTAGTATTTGAATGTTAAGAACAATTGAGAAAAAGAACCAAATTTAGGAATTGGGGTTAGAAAATGAAGAAGGAAAAAGTCGGGCAAATCTGGCAATCCAGTCGCGGAGAACTCACGGACCCTTCTGCCTCAAAATTTATGTTTAGATACTTGCGTCGCGGAGAACTCACGGACCCTTCTTCCTCAAAATTTATTACGTGACTAAATATTAAAATGCATCTCTGCGTCGTAGATATGCTTCCAGACAATGATTTCTTGACTGTTTCTCATGTTTAACTATCTAAAAACACTCCTAAACATCACGAGATCTTCCCTATCAAAAATTAAATCACAACCTTGAATCCATAAATTTCAAATTCAAGGAAAGTTAATAGCCAAGTCTAGAGAGTTCTAATACTCCTTTAAAATGTCTTTTGCAAATGATTTAAACTTCTTTTAAGACTTAAGTTTTGAGTTGAGTAAAGAGTAAATAGTGAAGTTCATTTCCTCAAAAGAGTATATGGGGACTATTTTTTCCCAAAGAGTAAATGTTTTCACATTTAAATCAGAAAGGAAACACCATTTCCAAAAGAGACTTTGAGCTAGTTTTCAGTACGGAGTAAATGCTTTCACAATTAAGTAAGAGAGGAAACACTGATTTCCAAGAGTTCCTTTAGGCTAATTTTTGAGCAATTATCGCAAATCAAAGAAAGAATTATATTTTTAAACATATGAGCTAGTAAATTTTTGGGAGTAGTATTGAGCACTGATATGGGGAGAGCTCAGACAACTCACAACCCCCATAAACAATGTAACCATCATGGGTAGAAAAGGGTCGTATTTTTTAAATGATTTTTCAATGCTTTTTAGCGTAGACTAGTGGATCTACCTAGTAGTTAGGTTCTATACCCCTGGCAAGGTATAGGAAGGCCCTGGCAGGGTGAAGCAAAACGTTGTATCATCAGATAGCTCTTAAGTGATGGTTTTCTTATATACAGAGAGTTAAGCATATTTTTATATACAAACAGAGTTTATATTGTATCTTTTCATACAAATTGAGTTTCTATTGTATTTCTCCATACACAGAGTTGTTAGCCACATTTTAAAAGTTTTTCTTTATATTGTATTCATATTATTGCTTATATTGAAATGAGTTAAGTTGAGCTGTGTTGAGCCTATGTATGTTCTTTCAGTTTTTTTCAAGCTTATGTCTTGTTTTATAATTCCCTCGCATGCTCAGACATTTAATGTATTGATTCTAGTTGGCCTGCATATTTTTATTATGTAAATACATATAACCAGGATTATCATCCAGCGCATCGTTGATTCTAGTTGAGCTTCAGAGTTGTTGGTGGGCCTCCTTGCTTTAGTAGGATGCCTTTTTTATACTTTATCATTTTAGTTCGTTAGGATGTCGTGGGTCTTGTCCGTACGTCCATCTGAGTTGTTAGAGGATTCATAGACAATTATTTTATTTTAGTTCTTGAGTCTTTCCATTCCTGTTTTGATGTTTGAGACTTGAGAGCCATTTTGGCTAGTGAATGTTTCTATATATATTCTAAGTTATCTATTGAGATTTGAGTTTACTTTTTAAAGTATTTTAATCATGAGTAAGTCTTCCGCTAAGAGATAAGTCATGTCAAGACTTTGCTTGGGGTCAACAATGGTTCTTGAGTGTCAGTCACAGCCCAGGGTATAGACTCGGGACGTGACAAACATGTCCAACTCTTGAGAAAGAGCGTATGATGGTGGCTATTTTCATTCTTCTCTGGATATGTAGGTATGCATGTCATTGAATTTCAGGATAATTTGCTTATCTTGAAAGTTATTTCCCTTTGATTGTTTTAGGTGTAGATAGAACTTACGATTAGCGAAATAATTTATAGTGATAGAAGAAATATATTACGCAATTAGTTTTCACACTTCAAGCGACAGGATACTGTACATCTTTTCGTACTTATATATTAATTGTTTTTCAAAAAATCTCTGGATATCTAGCTTCAAAGTGTTGATCAGGTTTCCTTCCGGATTATTCCTTTTTTTTCAAGATCCAATTAGTTTATTTTCACATGCATGTTGGTAACTGCATTAGATTTGCACTCTGATGAAGGGAAGGTATTTGACAATATGCCTAAATTAACTAATTTCTTTTCGCAATAAGTTTACTATAACAACAATAAATGTGTATGAACTATGAAGTAAGATATCAAATAAGTCAGGACTGTTAAAGTATAAGGTGTGACCATGTTTAGTCTAAAGAATTTCTCTGTCATTGCTCTAATTTCTATCCGACCTCATAATCCTAACTCAAAAAAAAAAAAAAAAACATCCAACAAATATTAGATCCTTTCATTCTCTTTGATTTATGTATGTTGTTGTTATGGTTTCATAAATATCAACATTGTTGATTTTTTTTTATTCTTGCGTGTCCACTTAGAATTTAAATTTTTCTAAGAATTTAAGAAGAGCATAAAACTTTGTTACTGATGGTTTGCAGGTGTCATCATCTTTTACCTCCAATTGACACACAACATTACTGTAGCTTCATCTCTTTACTATGGTATGTTCCTCTGCTCATAAGTGTCTTTATTTTGAAAATTGCAAGTAATTTTATCATGTTTGAACAAGCCATTTTCCATTTTTCTTTGCTTCACCTATTTCTTGAATTGATTTTATCTTTTGGCTATCTCGATTCTCCCCTTCGGTAAAATGATATAAATTGATAACAAAATTGATAATTTCAATTCTCACTTTGGTGATCCACATATGTGTGAACACCGCAAACACATAACTGTACAAAAAGAAATAGTTATTGTATTGCATTTATGAACTTATATATTTGATTGCTAACTGAACTTTTGAACTATTTAATTGGTAGTTAAATTGCATCCCCTTTCTCATGAAGATGCTTTTTCTTTGTCTTATTTCCATGATTGTCTTTTAATTTTTCCTGCATGTTGTTTCTCATTAATTTTGACATCAACTATTGCCTCTCAAGAAAGGTGTGGCAGTGAATGCTACATTGATATGTCCTAATGTATGCCATTTGATCCCAGTGGTTGTCCTGTTACAGTCATTTATTATTGTCTGCATTTTTTTGTGTAAGTTATATGTATTGTTTCCATATGACATTAACCTATAAATTAATTTAACAAAGCATGAATTACTTGAAACAGGAATGAAGATAATAGAGATATTGTGTCGGTCCAAGAAAGAATTTCTGATACAAATTTGTGTCGTCGTACTAGATATGGACAGATTTCACCTGAGAGAAAGCAATTATTCTTATCCCCGCTACGAAAAAATGCTGAATCGAAAAGACAAAAGCTCCTCCATCAATCAAATAGTACGAGCGCTCTTACAATTAACACTTCTTCGTTATCTCCTCAAGAAGGTTAGCTAACCATATTGTTATCTTCCTTCTATGAAATATTTCAATTCCAACTAAATTTATATATAACACGGTGTCTTATGAATATCTATAGCTATAGTTAGACGCTTCAACTCACCTACTCTTACTAGAGTTATTTTCCTTATTTTGTAGTTGAAGTTTGTCCAGCTACAAACCTACCAATTAACTATCTATGAAGCCTCGAAATGACGATGATGAAAGTCGGGACAAGACCCATGACCTCCTAACAACTGAAAGTAAATGGAATCCTCCGGAAGCAAGGAGGCTCACCATACCTAACTCGAACTCCATGTGACATCAAAGAAGCTCCTATTGAAAATCCTGAATACCTCTGCATCATGAGAAGATGCAGGACAAATGACTAAGTACGTGGAATGTATGAGCATGAAAGGGTAATTCTAAAGCATAACATAAGCTTGAACTTGATAAAAATGGAAACATACTTACCTCTTTTCAAACTTACTCAACTCAAGGAGTACTTAAGGATAAGATACTCAACTTAGAGATTAGATACTCAACTCAAATATTAGATACTCAACTTCAAATATATGATAATCGACTCAATGAGCACAAATAAACTAAAGATACTCAACTCAAGGTACTCAACTCGAAATACTCAACTCCTGATACTTAACTGAACTCATTTCGATATAAAACAGTTTAAAACAAATGCAATATAAAGAATACATGTTTAAAAACATGATGTCAACTCATAATCATAATATCATAATAGACATACCGTGCTCCCTCTCAAAGTCTACTTGTGAAATGCATGAATGAAGTCTCATACCTCCATTCATACTAAGCAGAACCCCTTGAGGAACCATACAATTACTACTGTGAGAGTTTCTCTAATCGAAAACCACCACTATGATCCTAAGTGGTGATACAACGTCTTGCTCACGCTGCCAAAACTGTCCTATACTTTGCCATCATATAGAACGCTTAACTTAGTGGATCCACTAGCTTAACTTAAGTGATCATCTAAAAAGTATGATCCTTTAATACCCATGATGGCTACATGGTTCATGGAGAATTGAGTTAATATGAACTCGCATCCCCATATCGGTGCTTAATACTACTCCCAAAAATATATTAGCTCATATGTTTTAAAAATAACTTCTTTCTTTGGTTTGAGATAATTACTCAAAACTTAGCTTAAAAGCTCTCTTTTGGAATCGATGTTCCCTTTCTTTCTCAAATGTGAAAATATTTTTAAAACTCATTGGGAATACATAGTCCCCATATTCTTCTTTGAAGAAATGACTTCCATCTTTACCTTTACTCAACTTGAATTTTAAGTCTTTAAAACAAAGTGAAAACGTTTGTGAATGACTTTTAAATATTTATAAACTTTACTTTGACTTGCTCTTAACTTCTCTTAACTTTGATATTAACTTTCCTTGAATTAGATTATGGATTCAAAGTTCGTGACTCATGTTTATGGATAATTTCATGTTGTTCAACTTGGAGAGTTCATGTAGAATTATGAAAGACATTTCTCATCTCAAGATTGTTCGATTTATAGTGTTCACGCGGAATTATGAACATGAACAATTCAACTCAAGGAATCCATGGGTGACATGTTATAGTCCCGTGATTAAAAATATAAACTCAAATGTAATAGAAACTTATTACTCAAGACTTAGAACTTGCAGATGCTACTCTTCTCAAAGATACTCAATTTGTGGAGTCCATGCAGAATTTGTGGGCATGAACGACTCGACTCGAAGGTCTACATACTACGTGGAACTCATGTCTACGACTCTTATCATTCTCTTACTTACTTACTCAAAATTTAGTTCAAATTGATAGTTGGTCTCAAGGTTTCACAATTGAACTTAAAGGCTTTCTTAAACTCTTCTCTTAACTCTCCCTTGAATGTGAATTATGAATTCAAGAGTTTTGGTTCATGACATGGAGAATCTCATGATGACAAGGTAGACTTATGAATTCATTCTCTTTATTCCCATACTCACTTGCTCGAGTCTTGAAATAAGTTACTAGAAGTTGTAGAAGACTCCACAAAAGGATCCAAAGGGACTTTATTAGAATGTTCGAAAGAATTCTCCAAGTTAACTCTCAACTGTACCTTCAATTTGAGTAATGAATTCAAGGTTATGATCATGTTAGGAATGATTTTAGGTGTTTAGAAGTAACTTAGAGTAGTTAGAATCGAAAGGGAGTGAAGATGCACTTTAAACAAATTCAAACGGAGCAACCAGAAGCAAAATGGGGCAGACGACCCTGGGGCTATGGGTGGCGTGGGGCGCCTGCCCCTAAAGTACAGAGGGGAGTTTGGGATGTTGCACCATCTAGAGCGCCCCAAAGATTGAAGTCATTTCTTCAAAGAAGTATATGGGGACTATATATTCCCAAAGAGTTTAAAAATATTTTCACATTTGAGAAAGAAAGGGAACATCGATTAAAAATATTTTCACATTTGAGAAAGAAAGGGAACATCGATTCCAAGAGAGCTTTTAAGCTAAGTTTTGAATAATCATCTCAAACCAAAGAAAGAAGTTGTTTAAATAACATATGAGCTAAGTATATTTGTGGGAGTAATATTGTGCACTGATATGGGGATGCGAGTTCAGATAACTCAAGTCTCCATAAACCATGTAGTTATCATGGGTAGTAGATCATACTTTTTAGATGATCACTTAAGTTAAGCTAGTAGATCCACTAAGTTAAGCGTTCTATATGACGACAAAGTATATGACAGTTTTTGCAGCATGGGCAAGACGTTGTATCACCACTTAGGCTCATAGTGGTGATTGTCGGTTAGAGAAACTCCATCGATAAATGTATTACTTTATTATATAAGTAAAGTAGATTTTGTTATTGCATTTTCTTTAACGAACTAAGTTTCTTTTACTGTTTTATAAAGCTTTCCATATATTGCATGCGTGTTATTACTTTATATGAGTTGAGTTGCCCAAAATCGAGTATCATATCTTTGAGTTGAGTATTTTATCTCTGAGTTGTATCTTATCCTTGAGTACTTATGAGTTCAGTAAGTTGAGTAGTTTTGAGAATCTTTGAGTATTCCTTGAGTTGATTAAGTTTGAAAAGAGGTAAGTATGTTTCCATTTTTATCAAGTTCAAGATTATGTTTATGTTTCAGAATTTCTCTTGCATGCTCGTACATTTCACGTATTGAGTCATCTGGCCTGCATCTTCTCATAATGCAGACACATGTTTTTAGGTTATCAACAGCAGCTTCGTCGATACATCCGAGAGTTCGAGTTAGCTATGGTGAGCCTCCTTATTTCCGGAGGATTCCATTTATTTTTCAGTTTAGTCAGGATGTCGTGGATCTTGTCCCGACTTCCATCATTATCAGTTAGAGGCTTCATAGATAGTCAGTATAGTTGAGAAGTCTATATTATTCATCTATTTTATTAAATGTTTTAAAGACTTAAGTTGCCTGTTTTATGGCGAGTTGAATATTATTTTATTCAGAGTTTCCATTTGAGTTAAAGTTTTGTATTTCAGTTTTCATGATTTTTATTCGATTTTATGCTTTTGCATGCTTAAGTTAGTCTTCCGCTTGTAGTCAACCAGGATAAGGGTTCGCTTGGGGACCAACAATGGTTGTTGAGTGCCGATCACGTCTAGGGTGTAGACTCGGGATGTGACAGTTTATATAAAAGCATTGAATTAAATATTAAAATATCTACCTAACCCCATAGTACCCCCACCTCTTTCTTCTTCATCTTCTTCCCAGCAACATTTTCTCTCTACCACATTTCTTTTCCAAACCACATAACTCAACATCTTATTCAATTATTTATTGATTCAACTCAAGAAAAATAATAATTGCATACCTAGTATGTGAGAGAAATATATATAGAGAGAGAGATCGACAAAATTGATGAAGAAGCAAAATTTGTTGATGATCATTTCAAAATCGATGACAAAAGAGAAATCAAGAGGACCCGAATTCATTTTATCGAAACCTATGATATTAGTTTTTATAAATTAAATGGGCTAACATTTTAATTTGAGTGGTGATGTTTATGTGGAGGTTGACGAAAATGGAGCTGGACGAACGTCGGCGAAACTTTTTACTTCAATATCCAAAGATTTTATTTCTTCTTTCCTTCTTTCTTTTTGCAGATTTAATTAGTTAATTTTTTAAAAAAAATTAGACACAAGAACTCTTTAGTTTTGAAAACCTAATTGAAGCGTAGAAGAAAACTGAAATTGGGTACTAGCCTTAGTTTTGAACAATTTAAGTGGTCAATAGGTACTAGCCTTAGTTGAGATATTTAAGTGAAATATGTGAACAATTTTAAAAGGCGATAGATGACTTAAGCCAAAATTTTGTAGACAAATACACCTATTAGCAGACAAATATTTGGTGCAATGAACTTTTTGTGTTTTATAAACCATTAAATAATATTTCAGATTAAAAAACTCTCAGTTTCAATAACTTAGATATAAAATCCAATAAAATAAAGTAATATCGATAGTATGTTTGATCCTTTTTAAGTCATACTAATAAAAAAATTTCAATGAGAAAGGTAAAATAAAATTTGACAAAGACCCCCCAAAGTGTGAAGTTGGCAATAGGTATGAAATGATCAAATACAGATATATCATGACATTCTCATTCTCCAATTCCTTTGATCGGATCATCATCTATTCCTCTTCCCCATTTCTCAATAATAAACATCTCATGCGTTTCCATGGTGGAAACTTCATTCACCTAGAAGAAAAATCCATTTCATCTCTTCGACAACCATCAAAAACAAGAGAAAGAAGAGATGAGTAGTAAGTATTTTGTGTGCTTCACAATATTCATTTTATTCATCTTCGCATCTATCTTCTACAGTGGTCGTACCATTGATTACAGATCCAAATTTCTGCTTTTGACATCCCTGTCGCCGAGTAACGCTACGTCCTGCAGCAGAAGCGCTACTCAACCGCGGCGGCGGCCACTCAATGTTTACATGTACGATTTGGGGATGAAGTATAATGTTGGAATGTTGAAAGGCCCGCATTACGATGGTCCGCCAGTGACGGTCGAGACTCTGCCGGAGTTTCCGCATTATACTGGGTTAAGGAGACAACACACAGTGGAGTATTGGATGCTGGCTTCGTTGTTGTACCGTGAAAATGGAACGAAGCAGCAAGAGGCGGTTAGGGTTTTGAATCCGGATTCAGCTGATGTGTTCTTTGTACCGTTTTTTTCTTCGTTGA
The DNA here is from genome assembly GCA_022817965.1 of Solanum lycopersicoides. Lineage (NCBI taxonomy): Eukaryota > Viridiplantae > Streptophyta > Magnoliopsida > Solanales > Solanaceae > Solanum > Solanum lycopersicoides. Next base: position 9,118,573 of record CM040620.1, read on the forward strand.
GCTATGATACTTATGATAATCAGGGGAATGATACACAGTCGAAGTTTGATGATCAACTGCAGGTGATCTCATTTTTCTGATATCTTTATTGTTCTGTTTTGATGGAAGAAAAGGGAAATGAGTGCTGAAAATTTGGTAGCTGGTTAGAGCTATGCAGGTGTTTGATTCATAAACTACATGCTTGTGATAGACATGTTATGCTAATCTTGAATTCGTGACCCCATAATAATCGCATATTAGAATTATAAGAAGTGGTTAAAGAATGGTGTAAAATGTAAAAGGTAAGAGTAACAGATCACAGCTAACAGGATATAAAGTAGCTTTATTAGTATTGTTAGAGTCCTCAGAGAAGGAAAAACAGAAAAGGTGTAGTGGTTAGATAAAAGTATTTCAATTCAAAGCTTAAGTAACATTTAACAGTATTAGTTTGAATACATAGGGAAAACTTTTCATTAAGAGAAGTAGGTCAAGTTTATTTAGGAAGGAGGGAATATTAGAGTGACTTCAATGAGCTTCCTTTCAATTAACCAATGAGATAAATAGCAGTTTAACTTGCTCTGTTTCGGGGGTTCCTTAGGGACCGATTCACTCTGTGTAAATTGACTTAATGCAGACAGCCTTCTACTGGCAGACGTGGAGGAGTTGAATACTCAAAGCTGTTGTCAAGAGCCGTTAATTACTAATTTATCTAGTGGTGATGCATTGCTAGATGTCATTGATAGAAATGTGAAACACATTAGAGAAGTTGCTGCTTTATCATAGATGATAGTGATGAACACTGCGAACAGTTTTTCGCCAGTAAGAAGATTACTGTACAATTATTTAGGTTGTATTGTTAGTATACAACAAAGGCATCCTACCCTTTCTTATAAAATTTCAGCCATTTATGTATGAAAAGGTAATCACCTTGGAGAATATTATTGCTAAAACAATGTTCTTGTGTTGTCTATTTATATGGGTTAGTATATAGAATACTCTGCTGTATATGGATTCTAGGCAAAGATCTCTTTACCTCGTTATTACAAGACGAAAGCAATAAAAGAAATATAACCTTAAGTTGTGAAATTTTGGAAGGGGCCTGAACCATGCACTAGTCCAAGAAAGAACAAATTAACATTCGTTCGGGTTTCTAATTTAAATTCTTAATGTAGCATAAACAATGCAAGAAGTTTGAATAAGCTTTTAGGGGTATGAAAATGATGTGATTCTTTGAGAGTCTAACTCCAGGTAGAAGTTTGATGAATTTCGAAGACAACAGCAGTTGTGTAGCCATTTAGGTCTAGACTTACATCTCTTCCATAATTGTGTAGGTTTAGACTTTAGAATATATTTATTACTGTAAAGAGAAGTCTACACTCTACAATAACTAGAAGTGTTGTATATAGTATAATAGTATATGTTATTATAAATTCAGACTCGTTCTTTGTTTGTTTTGATTTCGTCAAGTCTTATGTGCTAGCTGCTTTACTATTCTATGCAATTTTTAGCTGTTTCACCATGTGTCATAACTGGAAATTGGTGATAGTCTGGTAGGTCCTTTCTTGTATTTGTCAACGCAACCGATGTGCTAATATAAATTCTTAATGTAGCATAAACAGTACGAGCTTTGATCGGTTTCCTCATCACCTTTAGAGAATTGCTATGTGGATGGTAATAACCATCTTCCTTCTGCATTTTATTTACCTGCATTGACTTAGCTTCTTCTTCCAGGCTGAAATTGTTGACTTCTTACAAAAATCTAAATATTGGAAGAGGTCTGCTGGTCGAGATCATGTGATACCAATGCAACATCCAAATGCTTTCAAACATTACCGGGATAAGGTAAATGCTGCTATCTTCGTCGTAGCAGATTTTGGTCGGCCTTCTCCATCTGTGTCTAATTTGAGGAAAGATGTTGTGGCCCCATATGGACATGTGGTTGAAACTTTTGAAGCTGATAACTTCTCAGACCCATATGATTCTCGCAGAACACTCCTTTTCTTCCGAGGGAAGACAAAGAGAAAAGCTGTATGTTTATATAATTTCTGAATAAATCAGTTATGTTTTTTTTGACAAAAGTTGTTTCTAAATCTTATTCGTATTGCAGGAAGGGAAAGACCGTAAGCGGCTGGAAAAAATATTAAGTGGTCAAAAGGATGTTGTTTTTGAAGCAAATGGAGTCACGGAGGGAGGCGTAAATGCAGTAAGTAATTTTGTAGTACCTCCTCTTAAATCATGTATAACATCTATCAGATCCCTCTGTGGTATCGACCTTCATTTTTCTTCTTTTTTGTCAATTTTTGCCTTAGTTTGACAGTTGAGTTTTTGTGAATAGTCCACGTAACCTGTTATTTGTTTTATTTACTTGAAGAAAAGTACAGTCAACTTTGAAATTCACCTCCCTTTTCCTTCTCTTATTGTGTTGTCTTTTCCTTACTGTGATAGTTTATTCTTTTATGTCAGTCTACCAAGGGGATGCGTTTGTCAAAGTTCTGTCTAGATCCAGCAGGGGATACCCCATCATCTTGCCGCCTTTTTGATGCTATAGTTAGTCATTGTGTCCCTGTAATTGTGAGTGACAAAATTGAGCTACCTTATGAGGATGAAATAGACTACAACAAGTTCTCTATCTTCTTCTCACGCGAGGACGCAAAGAAAGAAGGCTACATACTTGATCAGCTCAAGAGGATTTCTAAAACAAAATGGCTTGAAATGTGGAGATATCTTAAGAACATTACACATCATTTTGAGTATCAGTACCCCCCGAAGAATGGGGATGCTGTAAACATGCTATGGAGGCAAGTGAAGCACAAGCTTCCTGCTGTAAAACTTGCTGTTCATAGAAACAGGAGGCTTAAAGTGCCAGATTGGTGGAGATAGCTTTTGAAGCTTCAATTAGGTGATACTTGGGAGTGGTGTTTACACAAATACTTAATAGTGTTAGAATAGGAATAGGAACAAGAACGAGAACAATATATAGAATCATAACTTTTTTACTGGTAGGTCCAGGGATCAATTTCTACTGAATACATTTTTCCTTCTTTATTTTTTCCAGTAACACACTCATGTTATAGAAATTCTGAATTCTCCTCTTGATACAAAACATACAAAACAAAAAAGATTCTTAAAGTAAATAATCTATGCATAACAATATTCACAGTACAAATAATTATTGCATTCTTCTTCCTATTCCTATTGTGTATGAAGGTATGATTCTCATTCTGATTCATTCAAGGCGTTGATAAAAGCGACCTTGAGATGAGCGTTTGTAGCAGCTACACGTCGAGCTGTTAGGTCAAATTCAGAACCAGATGGATCAAGAATGAGTCCTCCAGCTTCTGTGACTATGAGTGCACCAGCTGCGACATCCCAAGGACCACCAAATTCAATTTCATAGAAGAGATCAAGCCTTCCACACGCGACTCCACATAGATTTAATGCACAAGAACCAGACATCCTGAGGGACCTAACCTTGAAAAGCAATCTATTAATTCTAAATGTAGTAGCATCTACAATTGCCTTATCCCTGTTTGTTCCAACCTCTGTAGCAACAAGAGCCTTTACAAGTTGAGACTCTGAAGACACTCTAATAGGCTTCCCATTAAGAAAAGCACCTCTCCCATCGATTGCTGTGAAAATCTCATGGATAATTGGGTTGTAAACAACACCAACCACTGGTTTCTTTTCAATTGTGAGACCGATAGATACGCAAACAAAATGGAAGCCATGGACAAAGTTAGTAGTTCCATCAAATGGATCAACTATCCAAGTTGGTTCATCAGTCAGCTCAAAATCTCCAGAAGCAGCGGCAGTTGTTTCTTCACCAATGAACTTATGACTGGGAAAACATTGCTTCAGATGATTAAAAATTAAAACTTCACATGCCTTATCTGTCTCTGTTACTAAATCAACAACTCCTTTGTGCTCAACATGCTTACTCTTGTAGAATCCATGACGAATTATCTCTCCAGCTTTCTTAGCTGCTTCAATTGCAACATCAATAAACTCTTCAACAGAATCGTTTTGCGTCATCTTGTTTTAATTTACTATTGAATTGCCTAACAAAAATATTCCTATTGAATTGTGTCTTTACATAATTCCTATTTATAGACACTCATTCTAGTATCCTTTTTCAGGTTGGGTTAAATACTAATCCTTTTTCAAATGGGACTCCTAATACTAATCCTTTTCAAAGTTGGATTTTATATACTACTGCTTTTTCAAGTAGAATTTTATATACCGTTCTTTTTCTTATTTCTATTCTAACAAGATTTAGTGACATGTTTATTTAGGAAGTTCTTGAAAGGTTACTGAACTATGAGAAATTATCTAGCAAAGTCACTAAATTTTGTTTAAAATCACTCAACTTCAAATTTTTATCTTAAAAACTCACTCAATTACATTTATCAATAAAATAATTTTTAAATGACAAATTAAATTATTTTTAAGTCATATAATCATGGACTCTACTCATAATTTTTTTTTCTTTTAAGAACTATATATTTTTATACCCATTTTCTTTGTATGCCGTCAGTTTGAAAACGCATCGTCCACATTTCAAACAAATTCGATCTGAAACGACGTCTTGTTCAAAGAAAATGAATTACCCAGATTTTTGCTAACTTTCTTGGCATCTGTATTTTCGTACTTTGTTGTTTCTTATTAATATAAATATATATATATATAAAATATATGTAGTGGCTGATCCTAATTACTCATGTGGATTGTTTTCAATTTTAATAACCGAAATTACTGCCTGATGAATTAAGTGAAGAGTCCAATTTGTATAAGAAATTAAATTTTCAGCGAGATATACAAACAAAGACAGACATACCTACTAAAACTTTAGTTACGGAGTTAGGCAAACTACCGCTAAGGAGACTCATATATTTCAGCTCTACCTATTTATGAAATCCACCCAATAAATTAAATCTTGTTGTTAAATAACTTGTTCTATCGCTAGTAAAAGTGCTGCTGGTACATCGCACAAGAACAAGAAGCACAAAAAGAATAATTCTAATTTATCATCAATAGATGTTTCCAAAAATAATATTTTGAAGCATTTAAAACAAAATATGTTACAAAACTACAATCATAAGAAGAACAATTAATTATAGACATGCCGAGTCCTGACATTTTCTTTACTTTTTGTTGTCTCAGCCACTCAATATCATGGATGGTCTTATTTATTTTATATTTTTTTTTGTGACTTATTTGTTTTACTTTCATGTTTTTTAATTAAGTCGTCATCATTTGACGAAATTCATGATAATCAAGTTCCCCGTTACCATCAATGTCATATACTTTGATCATAGTAACACATTCGTCGTAAGATTTTGAATCCCCTAAACGACTTAAAACTCTCTGTAAACTTTTAGGTGTAATCCGACCACAACCTTTTTCAAGTTCATACATTTCAAATGCTGACTTTAACGATTCATCCTCTTCCCTACTTCCTTCTTTTTGCATCAACAACTTCTTAAAATCATCAAAATCTATGAAATTATCACCATCCGTATCGAGTTCATCTACAATTTCTTGAGCATCTTCATGTGACATATGTTCTCCTATGGATCCAAAATACGCTCTTAGCTCGAAAGCCGATATTTTACCTATTAGAAAATTAATGTAACAATAGAACAAAACAAAATTAATGTAACAATAAAAAAAAATTCAAAAATTAAATTTAGATGATATATATTGCAACTACATTAAAAATTACCATCGTTATCGGTGTCAAAATGACGAAATACTTCTCTAAATTCGTCTTCTCTAGATGAATTTCGTCGTGATATATGTGATGATTTTGGAGTTCTTGGAGAACTTTGGCTTGAATTTGAAGACTTTGATCTAAGCCTAGGTAAGATTACTCTAAGGTTTTTATAATGTGAAGAGAAACTAAAAGATTTTGATAATCTAATTGATTCCATGAATAAATGGATATTGATAGTTTATAATTATTAATATGTAGATTCTCAACCCAAAGTGAAGTAGAAGTAATTGGTTTGTTGCTTCCTAGTTGTGACAATATATATACACCAAAAAGTGCTTAGCTGTATTGAGATTTGAACTACACCACTAAAAGTTGAAAAGTAACTTATGTAATATACTATGAAAGTTCCAACTAATTCCAATTGTACTTTCAAAATGTGTAAGTGGTCGTTTGTTTTATTATATAATAATTCCAGATGAGTCCTTATCCCCTCTCGGATATATTTCTCTAATTATAAATCATGTTCGTAATTATGTATCGGATAATAGAGGATGTATCCGACACAACAACATTATAGAGACAAATGTATCCGACGACAACAGAGGAGTGTGTTCTATGCAACAGAATCAATAAAGGCCAATGTATTCGACATCAAAGGGATGTGTTGGACGCAACAACAAAATAGAGACAATGTATCCGATAGCAGAGGAATATATCCGACGCAACATAAACTTAAGTAATGTATCATTGGCAATGTATTGGACAACCATCTGAGAGCAATGAAAAATCGGAAAATTTTGTAATTGAAAAAACTTTCAAGATATATAAGATAATTAGCCCAATATATATGAGATTTATGTATTTTATACTATAAACAAACTAGCTATTGCTATTAATCCCCGCATAAATTATATAAAAATATGTATTTTCTTTTTGGTGAAGATGGAATCTCGAGTAACAAAACGCGTATTAAAAACATATGGATAAGAGTAACAACAATAAAAATTCTTGAAGCAAATAATTTGCATAAAACTTCATCATATGTATCCACCACATAACAATATTCACCATGTATTTAATTCTTGCATTTAATTTATACATGAAAAAACAGCCCCTTGAGCAATAGAGGATATATGGGGGTTCACAAATATTTAGTAGCCTTGCCTTCTACATCTCTCATGGTGTGATAGACAGTATGTACAAGGTTTATATATTTAAGTTTTGTATATATGTTAGAATATCTATTGAATTTCTATAAATATTTGATTGTGAATTTGACAATATATTAACTTAATATTATTATACGTACAAGTGAATAAAATTTAAATTATGAATCCGACTCTACTTTTTAAAGTCTTAAATTCGTCATTACGATCTGTTGGTAAGTAGAATGGTTGGTTGATACGCTAAAAGTAAAAAGGAAAAATGAGATGACTTTGAGTAATGTCCCATATAAAGTGAGCTATGGAATTTTCTAGGAAATTGTAAGGCATGATAAATTATAACAAGGAAATTGCACAGAAGCTTCCTTTGGGTGACTAAAAATTGACCTGACACTCACTCTTCTTGTTGTTATATGCATGCTACGTACAAATGTACCAATCCTGCCAGTGGCGTAGCCAGAAATTTCACTAAGAATATTCAAATTTTTAATAGTATATTTTAATAAAAAGACGATAATGTAAACTACCAAAACAATAATCAAGTTAAGCAATATTTAATTAAATATAAGAATATTTTTAATAGAATTACAAGTGTATAACTCAAAACTAACATAAAAAAATAAACTACTATTGAAAACATTATTCAAAAATATTTTTACAATTGTATACGACGAGTTTTCATATCATGAAATATTTTTATAATAGACTCATTAGAAATAGTACGAAATACTTTCTTTTCTACATAAGGCACTATACAACCGTCTATAAACTCATCATCCATTCGGTTTCGCAAGTCATTTTTAATATACTTCATTTAGATAATTGTGTCTTGTATTTATAGAGAAAGAAAACCTTATTCCATAAGAATTTTTTTTAAAAAAAATTAAGGAAATCTTATTCTACAAGGAAAAGGTATTAAAATTTAAGAAAATCTTATTCTACAAGGAAAAAGTATTAAAATTTAAGGAAATAATTCAATTTTAATTGAAAAAAATCCACAAGGAAAAAGTATTAAATTTTAAGAAATTTTATTCCATAGTGAAAAGATATTAAAATTTAAGGAAACAATTCAATTTTAATTGGAAAAAACTTATTAGTGTTAGAGGGGATTCGACCTTGGGTCAAAGGAGGGATTCATGACACAATTAACCAAGACACCACTAAATGTTTATGTTAAAACTATGCATGTCTTTTTAATTAATTAAATTCGAGAAGTAAAAAATAACTATAAAAAATGAAATTCCTTGCGGGGATTTGAACCGGACAAAATGTATGGATGCACCAGCCATTGCCAACACGACTGCATCTTGTTTAGTTATATTAGAGAGTCCAACTTTTATATATATCAATATTAAATCAAATTTTTACGTGTATATATAATATTTTTTTTCAACGAAGGGTGTCCAATTGGACACCCTGAAGCCTATGTGGCTCCGCCCCTGAACCCTACTAAAATGAATGTAGTAAAGTCAAACTTCTCTATAACACTTTCGTTTGTTCGATTTTTCTTACTCTTATGTCGAAATATTATTATTAAAAACATATATAATATAACATAATATAAAAGTCTATTTATATTAATACTTAATTATTATAATGAAATGTTGTAATAGAGAGATCTGAATGTACTCATAATTATTAGTTTTCATGTATATGATAAAATCATAAGAAAAATATTTCCCTGCTCTCTGGGATATCATTATCATCGAAGAATATGTACTAAAATGTATTTTGATTTGTTAGATCATGAGCTGACACAAACGCAAAAAAATGACTCGATTAGCAATTACTTTAGATAGCCTCAAACATTCTACCGGCCAATCGTAAATCTTCACCAATTTTATTATTTTTTCGAATAATTTTTTTGGCTAATGCGTTTGTAACGATCCTGATGGTTATTTTGTGTTTTCAATTTTTTTTTAATTTCGACAGTTTTGTTAGGGCATCTCTAACCCTATACTCTATTTTGCTTTCTAAATATAGAGTATTCTATTTTTCCAGACAACTAACTTCAAACTCAATTATCTATTATATTCTTTAAAAAAGAATCTTCTTTATTCTCCTTAATATTATATTAGTTTTATTTTTTTCTTAATATTATATTATTATTATTCCTATTTCATTCTTATTTTCTTATTTCATAATATAGGTCTCTCTCTCTTCTTTTTTCTTCAAATAATCAATAATTTGATATAATATTATTTTATCAATTTTTTATTTAGAACAAAATTATATTTTATGCTACAATTATAAATAACATAAACTGCAAGCAAATAATTTATTCATAATGTTCTATAGAACGAAAATCCAATTCTTGCGAAGATGAATGAAGAAGAAACTATTATGTTGTGATAAATTAATTATAATGCTGAATTTATTATCTTATATTTAAATTATTATTATGTTATGTAGTAAGAGGGGTTTTGGATGAGTAACATGAGTTTCATTTCGAAAGATAGGAAAGTTGTAAAGTTTGATCAAAGTCAAAATTTGAGGAAGATTAGCTCAGTATGGAATTCTGACAGTTTTGTTAGGGCATCTCCAATCCTATATTTATTCTACTCTTTAAATATATCGATCGTTGGCCATAGATTGTTAGAATTTGGGTCAAATTTCACAGGTCATGAATTGCCCATGTAAATCGACCCAATTTGATCCATTTTGTTTTTTCTGGAAATAAGAGGATAAACATAATTAGTTATCTGTCTTTTTTTTAGAAGGGGGATTGGAGGGAACATTTTTATAACTGTTGCACTCCCTTTTAAGAAGGGGATGTTTTCTCTAAAGAAATAAGTGAAAACGTTAAAAAAAAAAAAAAAATGAGAAGCAGAAACAACAAAAGAGAGGAAACAGAAAAGTCATTTTTTTTTCTTAACAAAAACACCAAAAAATATTTAGTTTTGTGAAAACACAGTCCTTAATTTGTCTCCTAGTGATCCAAAGAAAGGATTTTGAGCAATACTTTAAGTTCGTGATTTAATCCGCTGCAAAAAGGTACACAAATCTTAAATTGTATATTGTTTATATACAATTATTAATTGGTATCAGAGTCAGGTTAATTATTCCATTATTTGCATAGTAATTTCTTGAAGTGTAACACTTATTATTGTTTCCACATATTATTTTTTTTTAAAATCAGTATATAATCAATTATTGTTTCTACTAATGAATTTAATGTAATTCTGTAGTAGATACTAACATGATATAAATTAAAAAAATTAGGCTCAACATGAAATTGAATCTCATGTTTTATGTCTTCCAATCTTAAATCGGAAGTACCAAATGACACCTTGAATTCGATCAGAAATTTAAAAAGTTCCTTCGAGTTTTTGTTGAAGATTTGTTATGAGTAATAAATATAAAAAGACATAGAGTGTGTTTGGTTTCAATTTTCTCATGTTTGGTTTGGACAAAGTTTTGGAAAATATTTTTCAAATCAACTCATTTTCCTCAAAATTAAGGACAATGACTTCCCTTCAAAAATTAAGGAAAACATTTTCCAAAACTCTCCTCCAATTTCAAATTACATTTTTTTTTTGAAAAAACATCAATTTTAAAAAAATATTTTCAATTTTAAAAATTTATTTTTTTACCCGATCCTTGACCCCCGACCACCCACCACCGGTCAGCCACCCCCTCCCCCAACAAAAAAAAATAATAATTAATTTTGCTTTTTAAAAATATTCAACTTCAAATTTTTATTTTTAAGCTCCTACCTCCCTACCCATCCCCTACCAGCCCCCCCCCCAACCCCAACCCCCAAAAAATTAATTTCATTCATAAATCAAACACACGAAAAATATTTTCTACTCACCAACTAAACATGAGAAAATAAGTCCAAAATCTACTTGTTTTTCAGGAAACATTTTCTAGGAAAACATTTTCCATGCAAAACATTTTCCTTCATACCAAACACACCCATAAAGAAGTTCATGTCGTATATTTTTTTCTCTTCGTTTATCTTCGTTTTTTAGCGCTAGATAGAAATCTTAAATGCTAGAAATTTGTGAAGAAAATAAATAAAAAAGGGTGATATTTATTTTGTTAAGAAATTTTTTGAGTTTTAATATAATTAGAAGACCTTTTCTCTCTCTTCATTTATTAAAAGTGAATAGACTTTTTTTTTTCTTTTTCCTTGTCTGGGATTTTTTGTTTATGTTTTTGTTTGTTTTGTCCTTTTTGTTAAGGATTAAAAATAAAAAAAGATAAAAATTTGTCCCACATAAAAAGTTAAATCATGTAAAAAGGAGCAAAAATCGCATTTTTAAAGGAATTAAAAAAATAGTCCTATTATTTTAAAGATTACACATATTTTATTTAATAAAATATTATATATTTTCTTTTGGAATCAAAAGTGTTATTTCCTTGAAAAATAGTCAAAAGAAGAAAAGTACCACTTTATATTGATAAAGTATTTATTTTATTTGCTTTAACACAAGTTTATTCAATCAGATTGAGACTGACTTTGTTTTATTTTTCTCATGAGTTATCTTCTTAATTTAATAACGACTAACTATTTTGACTAAATTAAGATTTTAATTATGAGTATTAAAATTGGTCTTGATAAATTCGCTTATTCCTTAAGTTCCTTAAAAAAAAAAACTTGTCTTCTAAGAGAAATTTGTGAAATACGCTATCACATTAAATGATATTAACCATATTTTTGTTTTGTTCCCATTTCAGATATGGCTGAACGGGAACATGATCAAATTACTCCAAGTGAGAGTTCTCAAAATCGAGCAAATGGACAAAGTAGAAGAACAAGTCGTCATAAGACATATTTCCGATGGCATGAAATCATACGGATTGGTGTCCTACGGGCGACACAAAATTTGTCAAGGAATCAAAGGGTCATTCAAAGGGAAAAAGAGAAAAAAGTTAAAGAGTTTGAGTCTTTGAAGATGTCCCCTAGTGTTTCAGCATGTGATTTTATTCTCTTTTTTTTTTTTTTTTTGTAATAAAATGGGTTGAACTGACTGATTATGAGGAAATTTCAAATTGGAGAGCCTTAGCTTATTTAGCAGACGCCCTCCATGAACCTTGGGATAGTAAATTGATTGAAATTTATTATGACATTTGGCACAGCCAGCCTTTTAGGGTGTATATTTGTTGCCTTGAAGACTTGTGGAGGGGGTTAGTCTTTAAAAGATTAGTAATTTGTAACTGCTTATTTATTTTAAATATATGAACTATGTAGTTTGTTTTTCTCCCTCTAAATTTATGCTAATTTCAGACTAACACATCCTTGCTACTAAAAGTCTTTAATATATTAATACACACATTAAGAAATTAGTTTCATATTTTGGTTAAATGTTTAGTTTGTAGATGATGATTGAATGCTTATGTATTTTCAATTATACAATAGATATGAAATCCTTATGAGAATTGATTTGCTTGAATGTGTATGTCACATGCATAATTAATTAAAAATTTCTTGCCTAGTTACATCTCATAACAGACATGACATTAAAAAATATCATTGCTGACGTAAACAAAGGTGAAAAACTTAACGGTGACAATTACGAAGTCTGAAGTCGTAAAATATAGTATGTACTGGAAGAGAAAAAAACTCTGGAAGGTAGAAATCATGTTTTGAATCAACCAGAAGAGGATAATTCTGCACAACACAAAGGATCTTGAAGCTTACAAAGCTTGGAAAAAAGCTAATTCCACTGCACGTGGAATAATAGTTAGTTTTGTGGTTGATGTCCTTATATATAAATGTGATGAATTCCCAACTTCTCATGCTATGTGGGCACATATGTGAGGAACGTATGGGGTATGTCTGTAACCCGCTTCTGACAGTTGACTATCAAATTTTACACTTACAAAAAGCGTCATGATCAGAATATCAAACAACACCTTAGGGTGATGTCAAATATGATAGCTTAACTCAAGAGTGTTGGACATGTTCTTTCATATGAGCAACAAGTTCAGAAAGTGATTCAATCTCTTCCCAATAATTGGGAATATTTGAAGGTTAACTTGACCCATAATGATAGCATCAAAACCTTTTCTGATGTTGCACGCCATTTTGAACTCAAAGATGAGCGCCTTGGTGCTGCTAAAGTTGCTTCTAATGCCTTTGTGGCAGATTTAAGTGGTACAAAATCTTCAGGCTTCAAGCGCAAAAAAAATTGGAAAAGGAATGGAAAATACAAAGAGTCTAGAGAAGGACCCTCTAAGAAAAGGAAGAAGCCAAATTCCAAGAAAGGAAAACGGTTTTTCAAGAAGAGAGACAAGATCTACAATTGCCAAATGCTGGGGCTTTTTGCTCATGAATGTACTTAGCCGAAAAAGGTAGCATTTTTAAACGCATCTCTAAGTGCAACATATGTTTCTATCACTTCTTTACTAACTGAATTTTATCCTATGTGGATGGCAGACTCAGGATCTACTGACCATGTGAGTCGAGATCGAAAAGCGTTTGTGGAGTTTCATCGAGTTTCATCTAAATCATGGTGGATCTACGTTGGAAATAATACAAAATTAGAACTCAAAGGGATAGACACTTGCAAAGCAAACTTATGTGGTGGTTGTTCTTTGATGTTGCATGATGTCCTATATACACCATAGATTCGACAAAACTTAGTATATGTGTCTGTTCTTTTAGACGTTGGTTTTTATTTTTTTTTAATCGTAATGGTGTTAGAATAACTCTAGATAATATTTTATATGGCTTTGGACTTCGTTATGATCGGTTTATCGTATTAGATTGTAATCCTTCAACTTATGAATATTATGTTGACCGTTGTGTAATGACATGTTATTCAAGTAACAATGATATTGATATTAGTATATGGCAGACAAGATTAGGTCACATAGGGCAAAATCGAATGAATGGGTTGAAAAAAAAAAGGACATTTAGGTTCTTTCACCGAAATTGATATGTCAACTTGTAAAAATTGTCTTGATAAAAGATTACACGTAAACCATTTGGGAAGGCTAAGAGAGTTGAGTTTCCACTTCAATTAATTCATTATGATATTTGTGGTCCAATGAATGTAAGGGCACGATCTGGTGCTACATACTTCATTATATTTATTGATGATTTCACGCGCTTTGGTTATTGTCTATTTGATTTCTCATAAATCTGAAGCACTTGAGTGCTTTAAAAGATATATGAAGGAAGTTGAAAATCAATTAGATAAAAACATAAAATCTTTAAGAACCGATCGGTGACGTGAATATTTGTCAAGACAATTTGAAGAATTATGTACTGAAAAGGGTATTATCCGACAGTTAACTACTGCTTACATACCTCAACAAAATGGTGTAGTTGAAAGAAGGAATATGTTATCATTAGACATGACAAAATCAATGATGGCGCAGGAAAATTTGTCTATCTCTTTCTAGGGAGATGCATTATTGACTGCGGCTTACATATTGAACAAAGTGCCTTCTGAATCAGTGTTTTCCACTCCTTATGAACTTTGGACTGGTCATAAAACAAACCTGAATGATCTACGACTATGGGGTTGTGTAGTATCCACTAAAGACCGTTTTGGTGAGTTTGGTAAACTAAGTCCAAAATGAAAGAACTGTATCTTTATAAGGTACTCAGAACGCTCCAAAGGGTATGTGTTCATCGATGAATTAGAGGATAAATTATTACTAAAATTGTATCACGGGATGTCAGATTTTTAGAAATAATTTTCCTAGAAAGGATGAAATAGATGAAGTTGAGCCTCTCTACGAAATGTTGAATTCAGAAGATTATATAATTTTGTCAAACACACTTGATAATTATATGAATCAAGAAATGATTCATGGTCCAAGCGGGAGTAATGAATCCCAAAATCCTATAGAGGAATATGAACTTCAAATACGTAAGAGTACAAGAAAAGGTGTGCCTCTTTTGAGCTGGTAATGACTTTCATCGGCCAGCTCCGATGAGCCCTATGGGAAACACACGTAACAACAGAGGAAGCAACAACTCCAAATTTCTAGACCCACCAGACCTGGCGAACAGGAATAGACCTCCTCAACCAGAGGATCCCACCTCTCAGAACCAAACCCATGGAAATAGACCAAACCTACAATCGCAATGGAAAGGGCTCATACACAGGTGCTCTAGGATACAGAAGGGTAAATCGATCAAAAATGAAAATAAGGCTCCCTCCAAGAGCACACGAAATCATAGATGGCAAAGCGGTGGTGGTATTTACAAAGGAGGAACACAAACTTCTAGTGGACACCTGTCGATGGACAATAATCGGTAAGTTTTCTAGAGGAAGACCAACCATCGATAGAATAAGAGCTGATTTTACTAAGGTTATCACTAACAAAGGGGAAGTTAAAATTAGAGCTAAGGATAGATATCATGTTTTTATTGATGTTGAAAATGAAGAAGACTTCAATGATATCTTCTCGAGAGATTCTATCTCCTTAAATGATGATGTTCATATGAAGATCTTGAAATGGACCCAAATTTCAAACTGAATGCTGAAAATTCTTTAGCACCTGTGTGGATAAATCTTCCAGATTTACCTTGGCATTACTATGAATGGGACGCCCTTTGTAGAATTGTGGATCCCATAGGGGTTTCATTGATTATGGATAAGGCAACGACTACGAAAATAAGACCAACCACAACAAAGTTAAGAGTGCTAATTGATCTTGGAAAACCTCTGATCCATACAGTGACAGTAGAAGTAAGAAATCTTTCTGGTGAAGAAGAGACTTTTGAGCAAAAAATTGAATATGAAACACTGCCAATATATTGTCCCTCTGCAAAGTTCAGAATCACTCTGCTGAAAAATACATGGTGGTCCACACAGGAAAAACTAAGGTTAGAGAACAACAATATAACAAAGAGGAAGAAAGAAAAGGGGATGTAGATACCCACACCAAAAGAGGAAGCCTGGGCTTTCAACGGCAAAAAGAACATATATCAATGGAGCAACATAATGGATCAAACACCATGCCCATGGAGGAAAGCTCTAACCCCACTAAAAACAAAGATGAGTGATGGCATACTGTGGTAAAGCGAAGGGGGAAGGAAATTGATTCAAAGGAGACACAAAATGGGAAAAAGCTTACTATTGACAATAATACGATCAAATTAACCGAGAACTTCTTGAATATCCTCCAAGAAAAGGAAAATGGGGACATCGAAGTTGTAGAACCTAGCCAGGTGAACCTGGAAGAACATGATGCTTCAGCAAATCAACAAAATAAAGTGAGAAGCTCAAGGGGGGACAAAGCTCAAAAAGAAAAAAGAAGGCAAGGCTAGCAAAAGACACCAACCAAAGCTCAACGTTAGAAATACAAGAAGTGGAAATGTTGCTATTATTACCAATCCTGAGGCAGAAGTACAAGGCGAAATGTTGAGTTTAGTTATCAAAGATCCCAAAGACATAAAAAAACCATACAAAACAAAGAAAAAGTGTACGGGAGAAGTTTCTATCCTGAAAGAAGTAACACTACAAGGTGAATTCAGAGATTATGATGGAATTATTAGGAAAAAAGAGGCAGATCAGCTTACAAAATGGACCTCTCACTAACAAAACGGGAACTCGCGAAGACATTGTTAGCCAGGGAGCCAATTGGAAAGGAGAAGTAAATACTGAAACTCATGGAATGTATAATAAAAACAAGAAGGTGGATACAACCACCACCATGAACCCCCGGATCAACAACGCATAGAACCTAGAGAAAGAGATGAATATGAAGAAGTTTATCATGATATGGAAGTAATGGAAAAAAGTTTGAGCTTACTGGTACCTGAGAAGAAGTCCAAACCATGTCAAATAATGAGGCCAATAGAGGAATCAACAGATCAAAATTTCATGAATCTGGTAACAATTTAACCTCTCAAGTGAAACAAAACATCAGAGTTTACAACAACCTTTCTCTCAGGAACAATCAGAATCTTGGCAAGATTTATGATCAAAGTCACACCATGACAGAAGAAATCAAGACGCTCAAACTACTTCTTCCCTTGAATATATCTCATGATTGATACACTATCGTAAAATATAAGAGGGATAGGATCAGCAGGATCTCTAGAAAGACTCCAAAAATTTCAGCAACAATATGAGATTCCTTTGATATGTCTACAAGAGCCAATGGTGGACAATTAAAGATGGAAATATTCAAAAGGAAGTTAAGAATGGATCATAGTTACTGCAATTGCTCTAATAAGATCTGGATTCTCTGGACAGTTGAAGTGGACATTACCATCATTCAAGATAAAGAACAACATGTATTGATCAAAGCCACACATCTTATCAATCAGCCCATTTTCTTGACTGTAGTGTATGCTAAGTTCACCGAAGACCTAAGAAGAGAGATATGGAATGATTTGAGAGAAATGGCTAACAATATTCAAGGAATATGGGGTGCCATTAGGGATTTCAATGTTATTACCTCTACCGAGGAGAAAAAAGGAGGTACAAGCTAGAGACTAGAAGAAACCCTTGATTTTTTACAATGTCTTAATGATTGTGGGCTTCAAAATGCAGGCTACAATAGATCGATATACACTTGGTAAGATAGTAGGGATCCTTCTACTACCATATGGAAGAGACTTGATAGATTAGTCTATAACTCTAGCTGGTTTGACTCTATCTCTAACACTTCTGTGACTCATTTTTCTAGAACCATCTCTGACCATGCTCCCCTTCTAGTCAAGATGATAAATGAAACTACCCCTTTCATAAGATATTTTGCATTTCTTAACTTCTGGACTACCTTAAGACTGTACAAGAAAATTGGGAAGGATATATCTATGGAATATGTACATTCTTCATCAAAAAATCAAAAGGATGAGTAAAGATCTCAGCATCTGGTCTAAACTCACTTTTGAGGATATTTATGAAACTCCTAAAAAATTGGAAGAGAAAATCAGAATTCTTGAGGATAATTGTGTGAATAACAACACCCCAGAGAACAGAAGTGAGCTCTCTAGATTTAAGGCTGAATTCATTAGATATCTCAGTATTCAAGATAATATCTTGGGACAAAAAGCTAGAGCTAAATGGTTTGAAGAAGGGGATGCCAAAACTACCTATTTCCACAATATTATGAAAGAAAGGAGAAGAAGGTTGAATATATCAAAAGTTATGGATGAACATGATCAGTGGATTGGAAGAAAAAATAGCATTGCTAAAGCTACTGTTAGGCATTTCAAAAATATGTTTACCCAAGATACTCATCACTCTAATTTTGAGTCTCTAGATTGTATTGAGAAGTGCATAACTGAAGATGATAACTCTATGGTAGCATCCATCGCCACTATGCAGGAGATTAAATATTGCATTTTTT
Organism: Solanum lycopersicoides; assembly: GCA_022817965.1. Taxonomy (NCBI): domain Eukaryota; kingdom Viridiplantae; phylum Streptophyta; class Magnoliopsida; order Solanales; family Solanaceae; genus Solanum; species Solanum lycopersicoides. Next base: position 9,136,696 of record CM040620.1, read on the forward strand.
TCATTGTTAAAGACAGTCTTCAGGTTCAGATGGATTAAGTGGACATTTTTATCAAAGTGCTTGGAACATCATAAGTTATGACCTCTACAGAGCCGTTGAGTCTTTCTTCCAAGGTGCAAATCTTTCTAAGTTTATCACTTATACTTGTTTGAATATGATTCCCAAGATAGACCACCCCCAGAAGTTTACTGACCCTGAGACCTATTAACCTTTGCAATGTATCCAGTAAAGTCATTTCCAAAATTCTCAATAATAGAACATCCAGCTTACTCCCCAAATCTCTAAGAACCAATCTGGTTTTATCAGAGGGAGGGGAATTTATGAAAATATCCTTCTAGCACAGGAAATTATCAATGATATTAAGAAGCTTGCTATAGGAGGAAATGTTGTGCTAAAATTAGATATGGACAAGGCTTATGATAGAGTCTCTTGGGAGTTCCTATGTCAGGCTCTAAAGAGATTTGGTTTCTATGAGTGGTGGACTCAACTGATGTACAAGTTCATATCAAGTAACTGGTATTTTTTTTATTGTCAATGGGAGAAGATATGGATTTTTTAAATCTAGTAGAGGCTTGAAACAAGGAGATCCAATATCCCCATCCTTATTTATCATCAGTGCTGAGTCGCTCTCTAAAATGCTAAATAACTTGTATGATAAACAAGGCTATAAGGGGTTCTATATGAACACTATTGGCCCAACGATAAACCACTTATCCTTTGCAGATGATACTATTCTTGTTTGTAATGGTAGCAAGAAACCTTTTGAAATGACGCTTAAAACTCTGAAAGTATATGAGGAAGTTTCTAGACAACTACTCAATAAGGAAAAAAGTTGTTTTGCAATGGACAATAACACCAAAGTTGCCACTATTAACAGGCTCAAAAACATTACTGGTATGAAGCATCAGTTTTTTTCTATTAATACCTTGTTTGCCCTCTTGATCTCCCACTACTCAGATATGGTAAGCAAGATCATTAACAAGATTAGAGGTTGACAGACTAAATTTCTTTCCACTGGTGGAAGAGCAATTTTGATTAGACATGTTCTCTTGCGATGCCAATCCATCTCCTTGCAGCTACCAACCCTCCCAAAGGTACCACTGAGCTTATAGAAAAGTACATTATTACATTTTTTTGGACAGGGCAAGACACTAGAGGTAAGTATCATTGGGCCTCTTGGAAGAACTTGTGCTACCCTTATGAGGAGGTTGGAACAAACTTCAGAAATCTTGATGACATATGTCATGCTTTTAAAACAAAACAATGGTGGAACCTCAGAACCACAACTTCACTATGGAAGAATTTCATGGAAGCTAAATACTTCAACAATATGCACCTTATCAAGGACTAATGGAGTAGCGGACAACCACAAAGTTGAAAAGTCCTTTGCAACATTAAAGAAGAGGTGGACAAGAACATCAGATGGATCATTGGGAGAGAATACGTGGACTATTGGTATGACAATTGGACTAATATTGGCCCTCTATATCTTTTGGTTCCTGAAAATGTACAACATCAGCATATCCGTATCAAAGATGTCAACATTGATGGAGTGTGGTATTGGGACAAGCTTCATAATTAACCTGTTGTGGACACTAAATATAAATTTAGAGATCTCAATATTGTATTTCATAGCAGCAGAAGAGACAAAGCCATTTGGATCCCTAACACCAATGGAAACTTCACTATTAAATCCTCTTGGAGCAACTATAGTCAGAGAAGTAACGATAATAATTTTATAAAAAACTTGTGGCATGAGGATATTTCGTTCAAAATCTCCTTCCTCAACTGGAGAGTAATTAGAGATAAACTTTCTACTAATGAAAGAGTCTCCAGGTTTGGTATTCAAGTTGATAGTACCTGCTATTGTTGTAACAACAACAATATGTATCATATCGTAGAAGACACTAACCATCTTTTCTGTCAAGGTGACCATGCTAAAAGAATTTGGAGCTTTTTTGCAGGTCCTCTAGGAATCGATCACACCAGAAGGAGCTATAAGATGATGTTACTAAATTGGTTGAACTACAAGTCCCACAACATTTTTGCGACCTATATAACCAAAATTCTTCCTTTAATCATAGTGTGGGAGCTAGGAAAGCAAGATGTAGTAGAAAGTTTGAAAACTTAATGGTATCCTTCTATAGAACCAAGACTAATGTTCTATATACTCTTGTGCAGGTTCTAAAAATGAAGTTTAAAAGAGCTAACTTAGAAGAGTAATGGAGTGCAATCTGCAATGCTTGTGAAGCAAATATTGAGCAAAGAGTTTTTGGAGTTATCAAATGGAACAAACCTCCCCCACATTGTTAAGTTAAATAGTGATGGAAGTTCCTTACGTGGTATATGTGAGGAGGGGGAGTGGTCAGAGACAATGAAGGAATAATTATTTGTGCTTACTCAATACTAGGAACAACCAACATGGCAGAAGCAACTTCAATGTTGTTTGACATAAAATGGTGTGTAAATAATGGACATAGTGTGATCAGTACAGAAACCGACTCTCTCCTCATTATCAAATGCATCAGAAGGGAATGGAAAGTGTCTTGGAGGATTCTACACATCATCAATGAAATCCAAAAGTTAGTTGAAAAGCATGGATTTGAAATCAAGCATTGTTTTCGAGAAGCCAATAGACCTGCTGATAAATTGGCAAGCATGAGCCATAGTTTTGAGTCAATCCATGTTTTCTATTCTCATACTGAGCTTCCCGAATAAGTAAAGGGGCTAGTCAACATGGACAAATGGGATATTCACTCTTTCAGGATCAAAATGAACAAACCATCCCATATCATCTACGATCCCCCATAGGTTTTGACTAAGTATAGCTTAGTGAATTCCCCTCAATGATCATGTACAAAGTTTGGTATGCCAAACTCAAATTGTAAGTTTTCGCATATCAATGATTAATTGAGTTACTTAAGAAAAAAATAAAAAAATTTCTAGAATTACACCAATTGGATGAGAAGATTGTTTTTCTAAATGAAGAATTAAACGAGAAAATCGACATGGAACAACCAGTAGGTTTCATTGTTAAAGGTCAAGAAAAGAAAGTATGTAAATTGAGAAGATCAATTTATAGCCTAAAGCAATCTTCTAGGTAGTGGTATCTAAGATTTCATAAGGAGGTGATGTCATTTGATTTTACCATAATCGATGAAGACTATTGTATCTATGTGAAAAAGTCCAATGGAAATTTTGTAATTCTTTCTCTTTACGTATATAATATTTATTAGCTGGAAATAATTTGGAGTATTTGAAAACTGTCAAGTCATGGCTATCAAATCATTTGATATGAAAGATTTGGGTGAAACAGACTACATATTGGGTGTTAAGATCTAAAGAAATTGTTTCAAGAAATTTTTTATTTTATCTCCAGAAATTTATACAAAGAAAATATTGGAACGTTTTCGAATGAATAGTTGCAAATCCATGGATACTCCTGTCGCAAGGGGTGAACTTTTAAGCCTTGAAATTTGTCCAAAGACTGAAAAAGAAAAGAAAGACATATCTCGAGTTTCTTATTCTAATGTTGTCGAGAGTTTGATGTATGATATGATGTGTACTCGCCCAGACATTTGTTATGCCGTAAGTCTAGTTAGCAGGTATCAATCCAATCCTGGAAGAGATCATTAGAAAGCAGTAAAGAGAATATTCTGATTGCTGAAGGGAATTGTAGATCATACACTATGTTATAGTGGATCTGATTTATTCATAAGAGGTTATACAAATGTTGATTGGGCTGGTGACCGGGATGATCGAAAATCAACATCTGATTATGCTTTCTTACTAAATGGTGGTGTTATTTCATGAAAAACTAAGAATCAAACTTCCACAACTCTTTCAACCATGGAATCTGAATTTGTGTCTTGTGTCTGCAGTACAAGAAGATGTTTGGTTAAAGAGATTCTTTGGGCATTTGAGTATTGCTAAGAATTCTAAGGATCCCATTATTCTATATTGTGATAGTCAAGCAGCTATCGCGTACAAAAATGATCCTAAGTATCGCAAGACAAAATACATCGACATCAAGTATAACTTTGTGAGAGATGTTGTGGCAAGTGGAGAAATAACTTTGCAATACATTCCTACACGTGAAATGATAGTTGATCCTTTTACGAAGGCCATCTCTAGAGACTTGCTTGAAAAACATGTTTAGGCTCTAGGTTTACATATAGTATGATGATATTTCAGTATTGTAAAATGATTTTATTGTTATAATATTCTCTTCTATATAAAACTATTGAACTTATGTTCAAAAGTAATATGCATGAGATATTTGATAAGAAATAAAGTGTGTTAAACTAGTCGCATGATTGGCTCTCTCACACGAGCAATCACCTCTTACGTTGAGAAACGTGAAGAGATGAATTTCACCACCATATTATGACTTATTTATGAGCCAGACAAATGTTGCTCTAAGAAAATGAGTTTAAGGATTACAAGAAAAAGAGAAACTAGGGTTAAACGTCTTGAAGTGTTTCGACCGAGGTTTGGACGATGTTGGATAATTCGAATGATGACACACATACACTAGTATAAGATGAAAATATTATAACATGTGTTTTAATACCACGTGTGTCAAGCGATTACTAGGTCAATGAAAGAATATTCCCTGCTTCTTTATTGTGTAAGGCATAGAAAAGTTAAATTAACTTTTCATTAGAATACCTTTTGACCTTTTATTGTTTCTTTTTTTGATTGGTGTTGCTACTTTGGAGTGTTACTAATAGCCATGAGTGATTCTGCAATGCAGTACATGTCTAGGAAATCAATTGATATGGAATAGATAGATTCGAGTAGAAAGAGATCGAAGATGATTAATTAAATAATAAACTTGTATACACAAGCCGGCTATTGCATTAACCATATTTGTATAGAGTGTAATTAAGTGTATAATGTTAAACATGAACTCGAGTTAATCTTTTCAAGAGGATGAGGGATCGAATAAGTAATTAAGGAAGTTTCGGGATTATAAGTAATACTTGTAACACCCCAGAAATTTTTGCAAACTGAGACTAGAACCGTTCTTCATAGTGAGCAAGATTTTTGTATGGAATTTAAAATTTCTTGAGTGTTAAGTTCACTAGATGTAGCACCTTGAATTCTAAAAGAACTAAATTGGAAATAACAAAAAATTGAAATTTAGAGAGTTAAGCTAAGTATGATTTTTGGGTCAACTTCAAATGACCATAATTCCTACCATAAGCTGATTTTTAGGTGTTACGAAAGATACCTTAGGAAAGATCTTTGAATTATCTTTCCAATACCTTCGAGTTTTCTAAGTTTCGAGTTCGGATGAATGAGATATAACTTTTTGAAGTTAGGCTGTCTAGTTAAGGAAAGTTAGCTGAAAATAGTGAGGGGTATTTTGTTCTTTTCTTTACCAAACATATTTAATTCATTTGTAGTAATATTTTAGGTGTATAATATTATTCGTATCAGTTTAATAATACCAATATACGCCTAGGATTTTATTTGAGAGTTCAAGAAGAGAAAAGAGGAGATGAACAACCGTTCGTCGAGTTTCTTGCGTGTTGTTGAGGATTTTCGCCATGTTTTTTTTTATCCCTAGGAGGTATGTAAGATTCCATAGGTTTGGATTAGTTTACACACACGCCAATCATATTATTTTCAGCGTAATTTCATTCTCAAAAAGTTGAATGACTTAAGTTCTTGATAGGTGTTCTTGAGGTTCATTATAAATATTGTCATGTTGGGGTTTTGATGATTTCTTGAGATGAAAGTGATTTTTTATGGTGTTATTTTTAGTTTATTAGTGTGTATTTAGGTTGGGTAATCGATTAAAAGTGATTTAAACTCGAAAAATGAGAGGCAAAATTCGTCAAAACTTTGCCTGCGGAGAGGTTGGCGCGGCGCGCCCCAGATGTGCCCAAGGGGCTGGGGCAGTGCGCTTGCAGTGCGCACATATGCAGCCTCTGATGTTAGGGGCTGGCTCACTGCGCCCGGAATGCACAGGGTCGCCTTCCCCCACTCTTTTTCCGTCAGTTGTCACGTTTGAGCTCATTTAAAGTGTATCTTCACTCCCTTTGATTCTAATCACTCTAAACTACTTCCAAACACCTATAAAAATCATTCATAAGATGATCATAACCTTGAATTTATAAATCAGATTCAAGGTAAAGTTAAGAGTTAAGTCTTGAGACTTCTTCCAATCAGTTTGAAAATTCTCTTTGAGTCGTTTCACAATTTCTAATAATTTGTTTCAAGACTCGAGAAAATGAGTATGAGAGTGGGGAGAATTAATTCATGAGTCTACTTTAATATCAATATATCCTTCATTTCATGAACCAAATTCTTGAATTTATAATTCACATTCAAGAGAGAGTTAAATATTAGAGTTCAAGAAAGCTTTTGAGTTCAATCGAGAATCCTTGGAGATCAACTATTGATTTTGAAGTAAATTTTGAGGAAGTAGTAAGTGAATGAGAAGATTTGTATACATGAGTTCCATGTAGTTATTTAGACCTTTGAGTCGAGTCGTTCATGCTCATAACTTCCGCATGAACTCCATCAGTTAAGTACCTTTGAGAGGAGTACTTCAAGTTTTAAATCTTGAATAATAAGTTTCTAACACATTTAAGTTTATATTTCTAATCATGGGACTATAACATGTTAACTATTTTGTCCTTGAGTTGAACTGTTCATGCCATAATTCCGCATGAATCCTATAAGTCGAATAGTCTTGAGATGAGAAGTGTCTTTTGAGTCCTCGTGTTGAGTAGTTCATGCTCATAATTCCTCATTAACCCTCCAAGTTGAACATCATGAAATTATCCATAAACATGAGATCACGAACCTTGAATCCATAATCCAATTCAAGAAAAGTTAATATCAAAGTCAAGAGAAGTTAAGAGCAAGTCAAAGTAAAGTTTATAAAGTTTTTAGAAGTCTTTCACAAACGTATTTACTTTGTTTTAAAGACTTTAAGTTCAAGTTGAGTAAAGAGTAAGAGTAAAGTTCATTTATTCAAAGATTATATGAGAACTAAGTATTCCTAAGAGTAGTGATTTTTACATTTAAGATAAGAGAAAACTGAGATTTCGAAAAGAGTTATGAAATATTTTCATATTTGATCAAGATAGGGAACATCAATTCTAAGAGAGATTTTGAGCTAAGTTATGAGTAATTATATCAAACTAAAGAAAGAAGTTTTATTTTAAAGATATGAGCTAAGTATATTTTGGGGAGTAGTAAATGCGAGTTCATATTAACTCAAGTCTCCATAAATCATGTAGTCATCATGGGTATGAAAAGATCATACTTTTTAGATGATTGTTGACACCCAATTTTGGCCTCCACAATATAAATTAGTCATCGAGCCTCTTAAATTTCCAACGATTTAAAATAATTAACTTTAAATATTTTAAATATTTTTCGAGTTATTTTAAGTAATTTTGTCATTATTATAAATTTTAAAATGTTAAAAAAAAATTACATATTCTGTATGATTTTGCATATATTTATTATATTAATGTTTGAAAATCATCTCAAAAATATTTTAGTTTTTACTTAAATATTTTATTAATTAGTTTAGCTAGTTTATAGTTTATATTTTTTTTGAATTAATAGTTTACGATTAAATTAATTATTTTATTTTTGAAGATCGTTAATTAATTGATGTTAATTCATCTTTCTTAAATTTTAGTCAAACTCCCTAAATTAAATTTAATTTGACTATTTCTTAAAATTCCAAGACATAACCCATTTCCCTTAAACCCATTTGAAAACCAAATCTTGGACCCTTTTTTTTTCAATTCCCAGCAGCCCAACTATATTAATTTTCCCAGCCCATTCCCAATCTCAACAAAAGAACCCATCAGCCCCATAATTTCTAACTAAACAATGCTTACAACATACATACACTAACAATATACAGTACCACCCTACCCCATTACTTCATCTTCTTCGCCTGACAACAAGAAAAATCAGTGAGCAGATCCAGCGAAAATCCCTGCAAATCACGAGAATCCCGCAACAAATCACGTCCTCTTCTCCTCTCTCTTTCTTTTCCGTTGAAAATTTGGTACCATGGACAACTTTATTTCTTATCTCTTCAAGATTTGAATTTGAAAATCGACCCCGAATCCCTCTATATAAACCTCCATCTTCTTTAGTGTTGAAGGGGGGCAGAGAAAAATTGTGGTAAAAAAAAAAGAGTTAGAGGAGATCGGATCTTTTTTTGAAAAAAAAAAAAATTGATAGGGAAATTTTTTTAGAGAAGAGAAAAGAAAAAATTGATAGGGAGATTTTTCCATCTAATAATACATGCCTCAAATGTCTTCAAAAGTTTAAGGTCAAGAATTCAAAAAAAATAATAATATAATTTTCAATTTTTCGAGTTCATCGGAATCTTGTGTGGTGGTGGGTGCTCCTCCAAGCTCGTTTGTCTCGGAACGCTGCCACGATAAAGGTAATATCCATTCCATTTTGTATTCTGTATGTTTCAATCTCTAGCATGAATTAAAAAAAATCCAATTGTTTGATGTTTCCTTACTTTTTACTTTTCTTGTTTTTTTCATAAATGGTTGATAATCAAGTTCCTTGGTTTGATGGTGTTATATTTGTTTTTCTTTTACCTAAATTTTTGAGTTTTACAAGTGTTTTGTTTACCATGATAATTTGGGTGCCTAGTTTGTTTTGATTTGTTGTAAACTAGCGTTGCCATCCTAAGAGATTGGTCTCCTACCATTGACCTAAATGTAGCTCTTTGTCATGTAATCTATCAATTTGTTAGGCATCCTTAATTTGTTAAGTGCCAGTTGCTTTATAATTCATTAGTTATGATAAGTTTGGTCGGCCATGATTCGTATTCCCTTAACTATCTTATGTGTTTATTTAGTCAAACTGATTGTGTAGTTAGTCATGCCTATTGTTTAATTGTTTATTTAATGAATAAGCTCTTTCCCTAATCCTTGTTGTCTTTTCCCTTTGCATGAACTTTATTTCGAGATGAGTCTAATAAGGCTCTGTTTTCCTTGCATTATTTCATTGAATCAAATTCAACAACACCTATATTTGAGTTATCCCCGTCAATGTCCGACGATGTCGGAAGCTGAAACAGGCCTCGGAAAGTTCGAAAACGTACATGTTGTATACAGCAGTATACAATGGTATACATGGTGAATATTGATGTACATGTCCAAAAAATCAAAATACAGGTCCTAGAGGTTGAAGTGACCTGTATACATTCGGTATACAGACCAAGATACAGGAAACGAGGCAGATATACGCGTTGTATACATAGATATACAGCTTGAGTATACAAAAACGAGAATTGATTTAAAAATCCAAAAATCAGCAGCTTTGGCCCAATGTTTCTGGGCAGTAATAGGCCCAAAAGGCCCACACTCTTCTCTTCCTCTCTTTATTATTTAATTGTCTGTAGTTATTGCTTGTTATTTTTATCATTTAACTCTAACTTTAGAATTGGTAATTAACTTACTTAAATCCCAAAATATGAGTTAATTTCTTTATGTTGGTTTACTATTTAAACACCTTTTGCAATCATCTATTTTTATGTCAAGTGTATGAGTAAAATTAATATCATTAGTTAAGTCGAATATATTTAAAAGATATATTCTTTAATGTTTTTCACTTAACCATTTTACCATTTTTTAAAAAAAAAAATAAAAAAAAATTATTTGAAGTTAGACGAAGCTTTTATTGTTCTACTAATTTGAAATGGGTTTTCATGCTCAAGTTGATCAATTTGGTTTGATGTTATTATCTTTTAAAATGATTAAAAACAATAATAATCTAATTCAGTTCTATTCACTTATAATCAATTTCAAAAATTCTAATTAAGTTTCTATTTTCTTAAATTAAAAAAAAATAAAAAATTAATCTTTGTTTAAATATTTTCTTAAAGTTGAACGAATGTTGTTAATCATTATTCGTATATTATATCATGTTCCTAAGAATAGTAAAAAAAACAATTAACCTAAGTCATAGGATAACCGCATGTTAGCGGGCGCTTCAAATTCCTTAAAAACCTTCTTGAAGCGTAAATAAGAACCTCTTACCCATTTTCTCTAAATTTATTAAGATTTAATCTGTTAAAATCTTTTTTAAATTAAGTTTTCTTAATTTCTTTAAAAAATTAAGTGGCGACTCTTTTCTAAGTATTTTTCTCAAATTGTTTTATACTTAGAAACATTTCAAAAAGTGATTTTTCTAAAGATAGTAAAATTACGGCGTAACAGAAATGGCGACTCTGCTGGGGATTTAATAAGTTCTAACCATAATAGACTTAGGTTAATTATTAATGTTTTTAGCATATGGTTACTTGTTTGCTTATATTGCATGCCTAATGTCTTGTTTTTATACTTATGTGATATAAATTGTTTATTTGTTATTGTTTTCATAAATTGTATATTTGTTATTGCTTTATAAACTGTCATTCCGTTCATATTTCTCCACTTATTGGAAATTCACACTATCACACGTACACGCGAGGTGTGCTTTGTGCACCCGCAAACTTCTTTCAAAGTTCCTAAAATTAGGAGAGTTGGCATATGCGCGGGGTGTCCGAATCTTTTTCCGCGTAACCGCGTAGCCTTCTCACTCGAGTCGTCCACTCGGGAACCTTGTGTCTAGAAAGCCAAATCTTAGAAAACATAAGATAGAGCTAAAACACCCTCAATTTAAGTCATGCATGCATATGCCTTAGATGGATCGATCAAGGGTATCGATTCAACATTTAAGAAGTCACCCTTACGTCGATGGGTTTCACGACCCAACGACCAATAAGCATGTTTTGTGCAACGTGATAATGATAGACAGATCGAAGCCTAAATTTGACATAGTGAGTTTGGAAGTTATATGTTTATTTTATTTTATTTTTATTTTTTAAAAATTTGTAGATGAATTCAGCCCCTCAAGTGCCCAAAATTAGGATGGTCGAGGGTTTTCCGTACAAATTGAAGACCTGGTGGGAAAATTTTACTCCAAGTGAAAAACTAGCAATGCAAAAAGATTGGGGTGCCTCCCTATGCTATTCAAGGTTAACCCAGACAAACATGTGATTAGAGCGCTGATTCAGTTTTGGGATCCAGACCGTGTTGTGTTCACGTTCAAAGACTTTGAACTAACACCTACATTGGAGGAAATCTATTATTTTACCAGTTTGAAGTATCGAGGAAAAGGTCAAATTATTCCTCACAGTCAATCAGGAAAGAAATTTCTTCGCTACTTAGGACTGAAAAATAAAAAGAAACTTCGATGTTTCGAACATAATTGGGTTTCTCTAGATTACTTATATGAAAGGTATGGACGCTCGAATAGTTACAAAGTGTTCAGGAAAGAATTCTCTTGCACTCTTGTTCATTGGCAAGCTAGACGTCCTATTGCATTTACTGTGGCTTTACTAGGAACTTTAGTGTTTCCACGAGAACATGGTCATATCAGCACCTGCATATGTTCAGTGGCTCGTGTACTTTTTGAAGGTGTTATGGCGAAGAGCTCACTCTAGTTCCCATGATTTTAGCAGAAATATTTCGAGCCCTTGGGAAATGTAAGAGAGGGGAAACAAACTTCTTTGAAGGTTGCAACCTTCTTTTACAAGTATGGGCAATGGAACATTTTCACAAGCGTAAAAATATGGATGACATATGCTTTAGTAACGTAAATCATATTGACAGTTTCTTCGACAGGACAAAAATGTTTGTATCTCCGGTTGGTACTGATGATTGGTATGAATATCTTGCCTCCCGCACCAGTGACCAAATTCAGTGGAAATATCCATTACTCTCGCATTCTCCGGCGTATATCAGATGCAAAAGGTCCTACTATATCGAGCTTATTGGGTTGAAAGGTCTCCAACCATATGCTCCGGTGCGCGTACTTCAGCAATTTGGTCGGGTACAAGTAATCCCTCTTCGAGCCAACATGAGGGTTTCTGAAGTTTCCTTCGGACCAAACTTCGAAGTTCCTAGAGCCATAGAGATACTTCATGAATGGAACAATATTCTCACGATGGATATAGGAAAGGGTCCCGAAAGAGAAATTCCAGAATATCAGGTGTGGCTTCGAGAAGATCGCAACAGCATGAGTCCAGAAGGCGAACAAGGTTTTGAGGATATTGGGACGACGATCTGGATAAGGCATTCTCATCTCGGAACCAAAGCAGTCACCCCTGAAATGTGGGCTCAAATGGAAAGTATAATGCAATATTTAGATAATGCTGGAGCAGGGCCTAACAACGTGGAAGCGTCATCATCACTTCGTCCGCCGGCATGATTGATAACAACATTCAGTCTGAATTTTAGAATTGTCCTTATTTTGTGTCATTTTTATGTATTCTCTCCTTGTGGTTGGTATTTAATGGATATTTTGTCTTTGTGTCCCAAACTCGAGTTGTCAAAATTAATGGCTTGGATCAATCTATCATAATCACATTATGTTTGACGTTTAGGCCTACCTTTGGCATAAAAAGGTCACAAGTCTAGGACGCGATATAAATTGTTTGTGTGCTGCTTGATATAATTGTTGTGTGTTGTGATGTGTTATTTTGTCTAAAAGCAGAATTAATCCACTATTATTTTTAGAGCACTCTAAGCATATATTAACATTCACAACAACAAAGTCCGTCCAAATTATTCTTGAAGTGTCGTTCAAGTTTCTCAAAATTATATTAATCATTTACTCCAAATCTCTCTCTCAAAAAAAAAAAAAATCATCCGCCACAGGAAGGTCGATTTGCTAGAATGTCTGGAAAAGACGTCAACACACCAATCTCATCTAGTGCTTCGGTTAATGAAAGAGAAACTAAAGAGTGGAAGAATTTAACAGCGTTTTATGCAAGTCGACCTTCTTAATTCTATCACAGAAAGATTTATTTCCATTTGAGTCCTCCCGTTCACCCAAAATATTTCCGTGGATTAATCTGCTTGAAGCAAAATGACACTTATGTGTTTATTTTTATGTCATTTTATTTGCATATCTCGTTAAAAACAAAGACTAACATATGTGTCTTTTGAGTGATTTTTCTCTACAGGTAAAAACTGATCTGTGTTGAAATCAAACTGGCAGACCATCCCTACTTTACAAGATCTAAAGCAATCATACCATCCTTCCCTGATCACTCTTTGGATAAAGGCAAAAGCAAAATGACTGGTACTTCTGAAGAAACGGGAATAGTCGATGTGACCATCAGAAATGCTGAACTCACTGATCAGAGTGAGTTGATCTCTCAGTTAATGCAACGGATTGCAGATATGCAGGAAGAGCTTCAACAAACCAAAGATTTGGCCAAACTGGCCATTATCGAATGAACCACCCCTTGAAACTAGAAGACCTCCTCCTTATTTTCCATCATTAAGTTCTCCGTTACCCAACTATTTCCCAACCCATACCACAGGACCCATCACTTCCACTCCTAATCCTCATACCATTGACTTAACTGTATCCAACGCTCCTTACGCCAGCACTTCCTACCAAACACCACCACCAATACCAAATCAGAATCAAGCACCTAACACTAATCACTCCCAAAACCACGCCAATATCAAATCCCACCCCAATCTCCAATAATCCATGTGTAACATTCCAAACTCCACCAGCCAACGCAATCCCTGAACCATGTTCTAGCTTTCCCGTTCAACCAGAATTGGATCACTATGAAGAGATGGAGAAGGAGTGGAGGCTGAAAGAAGAAAAACGTGAGCAAGAAATGAATGTCATGAAGGAGGCCATCTCTGAAGCAGTTAAAAGTGTTCAAACTTCAAGGAAAATCACAGGACTTGAGTATGAAGACCTATGCATGCACCCTAACTTGGAAATACCCGAAGGTTACAAAATTCCAAAATTTGAAACCTTCAATGGTATTGGCAATCCCATGGCTCACCTGCGAGCTTATTGCGACAAACTCGTGGGTATTGGGAAAAATGATGCATTAATTATGAGGTTGTTTAGTCGAAGTCTGAGTGGGGAGGCGTTAGAATGGTTCACATCTCAAGAGCTCCGTCAGTGGTCTACATGGGGGGCTTTGGCCAAAGATTTTTTGGAAAGATTCCAGTTTAATGTTGAAGTTGTCCCCGATAGATACTATTTGGAAAAAATCAAGCAAAAGACCACGGAGGACTATCGTGAATATGCATGTCGCTGGAGGAAAGAAGCTGCAAAGGTACAACCTGTGATGACTGAAAGCGAAATAACCTCTGCTTTTATTCGAGCTCAAGAGCCCGAGTATTATGAAAGGATGTTGCCCATGATGGGACAGAAGTTTTCGGAGCTGATCAGAATGGGAGAAGCCATAGAGGATGGTCTCAAATCTGGAAAGGTTACAAGTCTCACTGCTTTGCAGGCCGCCAACAAATCCTCGACATCCATGGCCACATGATTTTCTAGGAAAAAGAAAGAGGATGTCTCTGTTGTATCTTTTAGCCCAAGGCCAAGGCCACAAAGGTATTTTGGGTATGGTTCTGCCATTGGAAACTCCAACCGATTCTCCACCGCAAATAATTACCAACCACCTCCACAAGATCCACTTCCAATCTACTATGCACAACAGAACTACCAACCATCACCACCTATCTATCAAAATCAACCACCTACTTACCAAAATACACCACCAAATCACCAAACCAATGTACCAGCCTACCAAAGTCCTGGACAAAACAACCCAAATACCAATACTTTACCCCGCCCTAACCTCGAAAGAAAGCCTCCAAGAATTTTCACTCCTTTGGCAGAAACACGTACCCAACTCTTTGAGCGTTTGAGAGCAGCAGGATTGATCCAACCAGTAGATGCAAAGACAATTAATCCCACAACAAAGTTCTTCCGAGCGGATCAACGATGCGCCTACCATTCCGGAGGAGCAGGACATGATAACAGAAGGGTGTATCAATTTAAAACATAAGATTCAAGATTTGATCGATAATAGAGTCATCACTCTTCAGGCCCCTGCCCCCAATGTGAATCTTAACCCATTACCGAATCATGGGGAGCGACCATCAATATGATTGAAAGTGACAAGATTGGCTCGCTATTGGGACCGTCGGTGAAACAAATGTCAACTCACTCATACCAACAGTGGCCTCTTTGACCATAAAGGCCCGTCCAGAGTTTGTTGTAATAACTGCACCTCATCAGGCATTTTCTTTGGCAAAGGAAAGAAACAACGAGCAGCCCAAAGAAAAGTTTGTTGTCCAGGCGGCTACGGCTCAAGGGATGACACGTTCTGGAAGATGTTATGTTCCAGAAGAGTTAGCTCAAGAAACACGAAGGAAGGAGAACCAAAAAAGGCCGATCACAGAGGGTGAGGCTGAAGAGTTTTGGCGAAGAATGCAGCCTAAGGAGTATTCCATTGTCAAGCATTTGGAGAAAACTCCCGCTCAAATTTCTGTTTGGGCTCTATTGATGAGTTCCGAGTACCATCGGAAAGCATTGTTGAAGGTACTCGATGAAGCATATGTACCGACGGGAACAAGTGGTGAGAATCTGGCAACTATGGTTAGTCATGTCATTGGGAGTCACCAAATCTCTTTTCGAGAAGAGGAGTTACCAATCGAGGGAGTGATGCACAACCGTGCCTTGTATATCACTGTCAAATGCAGGGACAAATTTGTAGCTCGAGTATTGATTGATAATGGTTCAGGACTCAATATTTGCCCGTTATCAACCCTTACTCAACTAAATTATGATGTTGGGAAAATCCGTCAAAGTCGCATGAATGTAAGGGCGTTTGATGGTTCACAAAGAGAGACCATGGGGGAGGTAGACTTGTGTATCCAAATGGGGCCTGCAGAATTTGTCACTGAATTCCAAGTGATGGGTATATCCACAAGCTACAATATGTTGCTAGGAAGGCCATGGATCCATGCGGTTGGGGCAATACCATCCACATTGCATCAACTTTTAAAGTTCATCTGGGAGGACCATGAAATTGCCATTCATGGTGAAGGGAGTAATCGTAGTTACCCTGGCTTCTCTGTTCCAATTAATGACGATTCATCTCAAGGTACTGACTTTCACATGGTGGAGATAATGAATGCTGCTTTTGAAGATATAACACCACAAATACCAATGTCGCCGGTTTATAAAATGCTTGCCACAACCATGCTAAGAAGCGGTTTTGAGCCTGGACGTGGGTTAGGCAAGAATTTGGATGGCATATCCGAACCTCTTCCTATCCCACTTAAAAATTTCCGCTTTGGCGTTGGTTATACCCCAACAAAGGAGGAATTATTCGAAGCAGAAGCAAGGAAGAAGCATGACCCTGATCTATCAAAGTCTATTCCAGAATTATACCAGTCATTTACTGCTAAAGCTTTAGAGCCTGAGATTGATGGTCTGGTGGAAGGGATGGGAAGATTGTTTGATGAAGAAGATTGTGCTGTGATCTTGGAAGAATGCACCGCGACACCCGCCATCCGAGATGCCAAACCTGAAGAGACGCTACAGAATTGGGTGGCCACTCCACTTATGATTCATCAAATTGCTTGGTAGAAAAAGACAAGATTCGAAGTTTTACTTTTGAAAATTATTGTAGTTCGGACGAGGACCGAAACAACCCTTTATGTCACTTTATTTTCATCGTAATGTTTTAAAAAAAGGAAATGGCTCACGTTGACATGAGTCATGACCAAAGTTTGTACGCCTTTTTTCCAATGAAAGCCTCGTTTATTTTAAATTGATTATCTTGCCTTTGCAAATTACTCTCTGATATATATATTCAAACTCTTTCTATCTAACATGGTTGATTTATTTTTCTTTTCAGTAAAAATGAATCTAAACTTGCCAATGTCATGACATGTCACGAACACGGTGAACCAAGTAAGGTCAATGAAGATGAATGGGAAGAATATGATGAGGAAACTATGATGCCTGACACCTTACCGAGGACTTAAGAAACCTTGAAGATGATAAAAAGCCCAACCTGGATGAGACAGAGATAGTCAACTTAGGAGATGATGAGTCGGTTAGAGAAACCCGAGTCAGTAGCCATTTGACAGCAATAGAAAAGGAAAAATTAGTCGAGCTGCTCAAACAATACATCGATGTGTTTGCCTGGTCTTATGATGATATGCCAGGATTAAGCACTGATATTGTTTCCCATAAGTTGCCTATCAATTCAGAGTATTGTCCGGTAAAGCAGAAAACCAGAAAATTCAAGCCCGATCTAAGTTTAAGAATAAAAGAAGAGGTCAAAAAGCAGATCGAATCAAAGGTCGTCGAAGTAACCAAGTATCCCACTTGGTTGGCTAACATTGTTCCAGTGGCGAAGAAAGATGGAAAAATCAGGATATGCGTGGATTATCGGGATCTCAATAAAGCGAGTCCAAAAGACAATTTCCCATTGCCAAACATCCATATACTCATTGATAATTGTGCCAAGCATGAGTTGCAATCTTTCGTGGANATTTGCAGCATGGGGCATAGATGTTATTGGACCAATTGAGCCTGCTGCCTCCAATGTCATAGGTTTATTTTGGTCGCCATTGATTATTTCACGAAGTGGGTCGAAGCTGCTTCCTATAAATCTGTGACGAAGAAAGTTGTAGCTGATTTGTTCGCAATAATTTGATGTGTCATTTTGGAGTTCCTGAGTCTCTCATCACAGACAATGGGGCAAACCTTAACAGTCACTTGATGAAAAAGATATGTGAACAATTCAAAATTACCCACCGTAATTCAACTGCATATCGTCCTCAAATGAATGGAGCTGTGGAAGCTGCCAATAAGAACATCAAGAGGATATTGAGAAAGATGATTGACAACTAAATGTTGGCATGAAAATTTGCCTTATGCTTTGCTAGGTTATCGCACCACAATTCGAACCTCAACTGGAGCAACTCCGTATTTGTTAGTATACGGAACAGAGGCAGTGATACCAGCTGAAGTTGAGATACCATCTTTGAGGATTATTCAGGAAGCTGGATTGAGCGATGCCGAATGGGTTCGTGATAGATATGAGCAGTTAACATTGATTGATGAAAAAAGAATGAGTGCCGTTTGTCATGGCCAGTTGTATCAACAGAGAATGATTTGTGCTTTCAACAAGAAAGTAAGAGTTCGAACATTTGAGGTAGGTCAATTGGTGTTGAAGCGCATTTTCCCTCATCAAGAGGAATATAAAGGGAAATTTGCACCTAAATGGCAAGGACCGTATGTTGTCCACAAAGTACTGTCAAGTGGAGCTTTGGTCCTAGCAGAGATGGACGGTAGAGTATGGCGAAAAGCTATCAATTCAGATGCCGTCAAGAGATATTACATTTGAAGAATGTTATTTCTTTCCTTTATTTCCTTGTAATAGCAAATTGTTTGTAATCATTGTCACATTAATCTTTGGAACATTCCTTTGTACTTGAACTACGTTCGACCTGAATTCTCAAGAATGAGATACGTAGGCGGTCTATATGGGCCTCGGTCGTTTCCTTATCAAAATTTCTTATTTTTGACAATTCTCAAGAGGGGAACTACGTATGACTTGATTCCTGCCTCAACGGGATACGTAGGCGCCACAAGGGTTCGGTCATATCTCCCGTAAGTTTTACTATTTTTCTTTACAATAGAAACTGGGACATAATTTTTGAGAGGGACTCAAAAATTCTCAAGAAGAGACTTACAAATTCTCAAGACATAAGATATATTGTGAGTTGCAACTGGGACAGAATTTTTGAGGAAGGCCTCAAAAATTCCATCAAGGGTACTCGGAACGTCAGAGTCAACTTCAAGTACTGCAACGTGACATATTGCTAAGGATATCTAAAAATTCCAACAAGCTACCTATCATGACAGAATAGAATCTGAGACAAAGGGTTTTGTTTGTGTCGTGCATGTCGTGGCAATTAATTGGCAGAGATTTTCTTTAAAACTATCTTTCTAAAAAATTTCATACATAACATGTGTTTTAATTTAAATATGATCTTGTCTTTTGTCTATTGCGATTCGTAGGGTCAACCAAACTTCCAAAGATAGCAAGATAAGAAGCAAGGCGACTGGAAGAAATCAACACAAATCAGTTTGTTTTAAAAACTAACAATTTTTCTGTGAATGCAGGTATATAAGATTGCCTCAAGATCATCATATTCCTCCATTAAATGAATATGGAGAATTCAAAAGGACGAGTAGCTCCCCGAAATTGACAACTCTTCTGTAGAGAAAGAAAAGTCATTTAAGTTTTTAAAAGAAAAGCAGCAGTTCAGAATACGAGCAGCACCACCTTGTTCAAATCTCCAACAAAGAAAGAGTCGAATTAAACAGAAGATGTTCAAAATAGGAACGAGTGAAGAAATAACTCTCAACATGTACAAGCATCTACAAAAATATCAAATTATATTTTTTCAGCATCAACAACTATTGGAAAATATTCACAAATCCCGTTGATATCAGACACGGTAATGTGAACCGCCAAGAGGGCCATCATATGCAAATTGCCAAAAGGGCCATTGCATATTTATATTGCCAAGAGGGCCATTACATATTCAAATTGCCAAGAGGGCCATCATATTCAAATTGCCAAGAAGGCCAATTCATATCAAACTGCCAAGAAGGCATAATCTTTTATTGCCAAGAGGGCTATTACATATCCAAACTGTCGAGAAGTCCATTGCATAATCAAACTGCCAAGAGGACCATCATATTCAAACTGCCGAGAGGGCTATTGCATAATCAAACTGCCAAGAGGGCCATCATATTCAAATTGCCAAGAGGGCCATCATATTTCTATTGCCAGGAAGGCTATTGCATATTCAAACCGCCGAGAGTGCCATTGCATCTTCAACCGCCAAAAGGGACATTGCATAATCAAACTGCCAAGAGGGCCATCATATTCAAATTTGCCAAGAGGGCCATCATATTTATATTGCCAAGAGGATCATTACATATTCAAGCTTCCAAGAGGGCCATTGCATCTTCAAACGCCAAGAGGGCCATTATCTTCAAATACCGAGAGGGCCATTGCATATTCAAACGCCGAGAGGGCCATTGCTCCTTCCAACGCCAAAAGATATACATAATCTTACCAATCAAGCTTCGACAACATCATCCCACCATGGATCAACATTCATCCTTCCAATGGATCATCAATGTAGCAACATCATCTTATCGATCAAGCATCAATATATTCATTATCAAAGTAGCAGCAACATCCTATCAATGAAGTTCGTCATCAACAATATTACATTATCGATAAAGTCATCATCATGTCGCATCATATCAATTCATCATCTATTGTGTCAAAACTGATGGAAATGTGTGCCGAAGAGGGTAAAACATAACACCTCTCTATGTAAATTACAGTTTCTACTAACAAGTTTGTTTCAATATCTGACGAGAGCATCCAAGAGGATGAATTCTCAAATCAAACCACAGGTGCGGATGACATCAAAAAGAATGCAGCACAACGTGGAACTTTTTCTTAGCAGCGAACTGGGACATAGTCCAAAGAGGAGTATCAAACTCTTAGGACGCGAGCTGACGAGCAACTTCCACTACAATCAAACCACACCCCTATCAAAGGCGTGTGAGTTTTTCTTTTAGTTCATCGGTTTCAATTTTGCATCCGTGAAACATTTCACTCTCACCGGAGGCAACTTTCTAATCTGAGTGACAGTGCACCACGAACTTTGGAAATTATGTCCATTTAAGTTCTTACTTATGGATGTGAAGAGCTCCACATTCATGGCTAAGAGGTTGCAAGCCTCTTTTCCACACTCGTTTTATTTGTCACTCCTCCAAAACCAAAGGTTATCTTGCATAATAGATTTCCTTTTCAACTAATCGAGTCGAACTACAAACAGCCTGATTCCCAAGGTTTGAGGATATGTAGGCGGGTTCAATGTTGAAAACTCGGCTGTATTCCAATATTTGTTTTCAAATCTTATTCTCGAGCATTCCGGTCCCTTCATAATTTGGTATCGAAATGACTTTTGAATTCTTTAATAATCGTGTGTTAAATCAAGCGTATCGAACTACAAGTGGTCTGAATTCTCATATAACCTGAGATATGTAGGAAACCCAATACCGGGGTTCGGCCATAATTCCTAAAGCCCATACCAGAATTATTTTTCCCAAAGATGAAGATGTGATCGGTCAAAATTGGATTCGTCAATTTCATTTGCCTCGAATTTCTTTCATCAATCCAAGTCAAACGAGGGACAGCTGTTGACACCCAATTTTGGCCTCCACAATATAAATTAGTCATCGAGCCTCTTAAATTTCCAAAGATTTAAAATAATTAACTTTAAATATTTTAAATATTTTTCGAGTTATTTTAAGTAATTTTGTCATTATTATAAATTTTAAAATGTTAAAAAAAAAATTACATATTCTGTATGATTTTGCATATATTTATTATATTAATGTTTGAAAATCATCTCAAAAATATTTTAGTTTTTACTTAAATATTTTATTAATTAGTTTAGCTAATTTATAGTTTATATTTTTTTTGAATTAATAGTTTACGATTAAATTAATTATTTTATTTTTGAAGATCGTTAATTAATTGATGTTAATTCATCTTTCTTAAATTTTAGTCAAACTCCCTAAATTAAATTTAATTTGACTATTTCTTAAAATTCCAAGACATAACCCATTTCCCTTAAACCCATTTGAAAACCAAATCTTGGACCCTTTTTTTTCAATTCCCAGCAGCCCAACTATATTAATTTTCGCAGCCCATTCCCAATCTCAACAAAAGAACCCATCAGCCCCATAATTTCTAACTAAACAATGCTTACAGCATACATACACTAACAATATACAGTACCACCCTACCCCATTACTTCATCTTCTTCACCTAACAACAAGAAAAATCAGTGAGCAGATCCAGCGAAAATCCCTGCAAATCACGAGAATCCCGGAGCAAATCACGTCCTCTTCTCCTCTCTCTTTCTTTTCCGTTGAAAATTTGGTACCATGGACAACTTTATTTCTTATCTCTTCAAGATTTGAATTTGAAAATCGACCCCGAATCCCTCTATATAAACCTCCATCTTCTTTAGTGTTGGAGGGGGGCAGAGAAAAATTGTGGTGAAAAAAAAAGAGTTAGAGGAGATCGGATTTTTTTTTGAAAATAAAAAAAATTGATAGGGAAATTTTTTTAGAGAAGAGAAAAGAAGAAATTGATAGGGAGATTTTTCCATATAATAATACATGCCTCAAATGTCTTCAAAAGTTTAAGGTCAAGAATTCAAAAAAAAAAAATAATAATATAATTTTCAATTTTTCGAGTTCATCGGAATCTTGTGTGGTGGTGGTTGCTCCTCCAAGCTCGTTTGTCCCGGAACGCTGCCCCGATAAAGGTAGTATCCATTCCATTTTGTATTCTGTATGTTTCAATCTCTAGCATGAATTAAAAAAAAATCCAATTGTTTGATGTTTCTTACTTTTTACTTTTCTTGTTTTTTTCATAAATGACTAAGATATTATGATAGTGTTATTGTGATAATCAAGTTTTTTGGTTTGATGGTGTTATATTTTTTTTTCTTTTACCTAAATTTTTGAGTTTTACAAGTGTTTTGTTTACCATGATAATTTGGGTGCCTACTTTGTTTTGATTTGTTGTAAACTAGCGTTGTCATCCTAAGAGATTGGTCTCCTACCATTGACCTAAATGTAGCTCTTTGTCATGTAATCTATCAATTTGTTAGTCATCCTTAATTTGTTAAGTGTCAGTTGCTTTATAATTCATTAGTTATGATAAGTTTGGTCGGCCATGATTCGTATTCCCCTTAACTATCTTATGTGTTTCTTTAGTCAAACTGATTGTGTAGTTAGTCATGCCTATTGTTTAATTATTTATTTAATGAATAAGCTCTTTTCCTAATCCTTGTTGTCCTTTCCCTTTGCATGAACTCTATTTCGAGATGAGTCTAATAAGGCTCTGTTTTCCTTGCATTATTTCGTTGAATCAAATTCAACAACACCTATATTTGAGTTATCCCCGTCAATGTCCGACGATGCGGGAAGCTGAAACAGGCCTCGGAAAGTTCGAAAACATACATGTTGTATACAGCAGTATACACTGGTATACATGGTGAATATTGATGTACATTTCCAAAAAATCAAAATACGGTGCTAGAGGTTGAAGTGACCTGTATACATTTGGTATACAGACCAAGATACAGGAAACGAGGCAGATATACGCGTTGTATACATAGATATACAGCTTGTGTATACAAAAACGGGAATTGATTTAAAAATCCAAAAATCAGCAGCTTTGGCCCAATGTTTCTGGGCAGTAATAGGCCCAAAAGGCCCACACTCTTCTCTTCCTCTCTTTATTATTTAATTGTCTTTAGTTATTGCTTGTTATTTTTATCATTTAACTCTAACTTTAGAATTGGTAATTAACTTACTTAAATCCCAAAATATGAGTTAATTTCTTTATGTTGGTTTACTATTTAAACACCTTTTGCAATCATCTATTTTTATGTCAAGTGTATGAGTAAAATTAATATCATTAGTTAAGTCGAATATATTTAAAAGATATATTCTTTAATGTTTTTCACTTAACCATTTTACCATTTTTTTTAAAAAAAAATAAAAAAAAATTATTTGAAGTTAGACGAAGCTTTTATTGTTCTACTAATTTAAAATGGGTTTTCATGCTCAAGTTGATCAATTTGGTTTGATGTTATTATCTTTTAAAATGATTAAAAACAATAATAATCTAATTCAGTTCTATTCACTTATAATCAATTTCAAAAATTCTAATTAAGTTTCCATTTTCTTAAATTAAAAAAAAATAAAAATAAAAATTAATCTTTGTTTAAATATTTTCTTAAAGTTGAACGAATGTTGTTAATCATTATTCGTATATTATATCATGTTCCTAAGAATAGTAAAAAAATAATTAACCTAAGTCATAGGATAACCGCATGTTAGCGGGCGCTTCAAATGCCTTAAAAACCTTCTTGAAGCGTAAATAAGAACCTCTTACCCATTTTCTCTAAATTTATTAAGATTTAATCTGTTAAAATCTTTTTTAAATTAAGTTTTCTTAATTTCTTTAAAAAATTAAGTGGCGACTCTTTTCTAAGTATTTTTCTCAAATTGTTTTATACTTAGAAACATTTCAAAAAGTGATTTTTCTAAAGATAGTAAAATTACGGCATAACAATGATCACTCAAGTTAAGCTAGTGGATCCATTGAGTTAAGAGTTCTATCTGATAACAAAGTATATGACAATTTTGATAGTGTGGGCAAGACGTTGTATCACCACTTAGGCTCATAGTGGCGGTTGTCAGTTAGAGAAACTCTCATAGTAGTAATTGCATGATTCCTCAAGGGGTTCTTCTTAGTATGAATGGGGGTATAGGACTTCATTCATGAATTGCACAAGTAGACTTTGAGAGGGAGCATGGTATGTCTTTTATGATATTATGATTATGAGTTAACATCACATTTTAAAACAACTTTTCTTTATATTGCACTTGTTTAAAACTGTTTTATATTGAAATGAGTTCTGCTAAGTATCAAGAGTTGAGTATTTCGAATTGAGTACCTTAAGTTAAGTATCTTGAGTTGATATGTTCTTCATTGAGTCGAGTATCATATCTTCTAAGTTGAGTATATAATATTTGTGTTGAGTAGCTTTGAGTATCCTTGAGTACTCCTTGAGTTGAGTAAGTTTGAAAAGAGGTACGTATGTTTCCATTTTACCAAGTTCAAGCTTATGTTATACTATAGAATTCCCCTTACATGATTCCATGTACTGAGCCATTTGACATGCATCTTCTCATGATGCAGACACAAGTATTAAGTATCTTCAACAGGAGCTTCGTTGATACATCCGAGAGTTTGATTTAGCTATGGTGAGCCTCCTTGCTTTCAGAGGATTTCATTTACCTTTCAGTTATGTTAGTTGTTAGGATGTCATGGGTCTTGTCCTGACTTCCATCTTTATCAGTTAGAGGCTTCATAGATAGTCAGTGTTGTTTAGAAGTTTGTATCATTTATTTTAAATGTTGTAAAGACTTAAGTTGTCTATTCGATGACGAGTTGAATATAATTATTTTTATTAAGAGTTTTTCATTTGAGTTAAAGTTTTGTGTTTCAGTTTCATGATTTTTTTTCCAGTTTTTAAGATTTTTTATGCATAAGTTAGTCTTCCGCTTGTAATCAGTCAGGATGAGGGTCCATTTGGAAACCAACAATGGTCTTTGAGTGTCGATCACGTCCAGGGTATAGACTCGGGTCATGACAATACTATTTTCATATAAATAGTGAGTTTCTTCCATATGTGATTGGATTCCTATTGTGGCTTGTAAAACCTTAAAGGTAAGGTCTTGATGCTCACAGGTCGAACGAACTATTTGTTGTATGAATTGGGTGTCTTGTTAATTTTGTACTGATTTGGGTCTTGTCCATCATTTGCGAAGTGGGAGATGTTAGAATTTGATTTAAATTTCACGGATCATGAATCGCCCATGTGAACCGACCCAATTCGATCTATTTTGTTTTCTCTGAAAATAAGAGGATAACAATAATCAGTTATCTGTTTTTTTTTATAAAAAAAAAGGATTGGGGGAACAATTTTTTTTAACTGTTGCACTCCATTTTAAGAAGGGAATGTTTTCTCTCAAGAAATAAGTGAAGATCATAAAAAAAAAATTAAGAAGCAGAAACAACAAAAGAGAAGAAACAAAAAAGTCTTTTTTTCTTTCTTCTTAACAAAAATACCAAAAAGCATTAAGCTTTGTGAAAACACAGTCTTTGTCTTCTAGTGATTCAAAGAAAGGATTTGGAGCAATACTTTAAGTTCGTGATTTAATCCGCTGCAACAAGGTACATAAATCTTAAATTGTTTCTAGTTTATATACAATTATTACATTGATTTCCAAATATTTTTGGGAAATATTATTTGAGTGAGAATTTGGGTGAAATTTCACCATGTGTTTGGCCATAATATTTGTGTGAAGTAATTGAAAAATTTTTTTTTTAAAAAAAATCAAAATTGTTTGTATGCTAGTAAGTTTATATATATAGTGTCCATGACACTAGATTAATGTGGTAGTTCGGAGTGAGTGCGACAAGTATCATTTCATACGTTGTGAAGTAGATGAAACACATGTCTTTCTTGAGCCAATTATTCATCGTTTTCATCAATAACCATATCATCACTTTCATATTCACTGAGTATTTCATCACTACTTTGGTTTTCACGTAAAAATTATGTAATTTTGCGCAAACAACTACTATAGAGTTTTTATAAAAGATAAAAGTTTTGTATAAAATTTTAATTTTTTAAAGCTCCCAAATAATAAAATTTGGTTAAATACTATTTTTTTCTAGTATTGGAAAATTTGGATTATTTGCCAAATAATGAAAAATTATATACTATTTGACAAATTTCCCCCCAAATTTTACTTGGAAAATCTATGGCCAAATGGGTCCTAGAGTTCTTTTTTTTTCAGTCAACCAATTCTCTATGTTACTCTCTCAAAAATAATCTTCTTCTTTTCTTCAATATTATATTATCATTCTTATTTCATTCTTATTTTCTTATTCCATAATATAAATTCTTTCTTTCTTTCTTTCTTTTTCAAATAAACATTTAATATAATTCTCACATAATGTAATATTTATTTTTTTCAAAAATATAAAATTATATTTTATTTTACATTCTTAAATAACATAAATTGCAAATAAATATTTTGTTCATGATGTTTTGTAGAACAAAAATCCAATTATAACGATGTTATAATAGGAAGTACTATTCTCCTGTAATAATCATGTTTAGAACATGCGAGTTAAATGGGTGGTTCAACATGTCTACTATTACTAGATAATTAAAGGTCCATTACGGGCCCAATATTAAATTTTATATATGTTTATAATAGAAATTTGATTAGTTTTTGGAAAGAAAAATTATTATGATATTTTCAAACAAACATGATAGTAAATTATAATAAAACACAATAGGTGTTTAACAAACAAAAATAATGACCTACTTGATAAAAATTAGAATGAATCATTTCATTCTCTACAAAGTGATAAAATGATGAAAAGAAAGTTATGATTTAGTGTCTTGTCTTAATATTTAATAAAATTAGGAGAACAATTTAGTATAGTAAAGAAAGAACTTTTTCTAGAATAATTAATATCTATGATAAATAAATGTTTTACCTCAAATGAATGAAAATTTAAAAATATTAACAAAAGTTGATATAATATGTACGACATTAATTTAACATGAGGTAGTTTATAGAAATAATATATATAACTTGTTTGAAATGATTTAACTAATGATAAACTAATAGTGACAAATAAATATATGATTTTCAATAAATTATATAATGACATATATATTACGTAAAAGTTTTTGGATTATACATAAAAGAAAAATCAAGTAAATTAGATACTTCAAAAATTATCTTTACAATCCAAATGAAAACAAAAGGAACACCATGAAATTGAAAAATTTTAAGATAACCAAAGGAAAATTTTATTCTTGCAGAGGTTGCTCGGTGGTTGCATTGCTTTTGGATTAGGCATTTGAGAAAAGCAATTGTGATTGATATTAGATTTAACATGTTAACTAATTCATTAGGGTGTTTGAAAAGTGTGGAACAATTGAGTTTTTTCTGAAAATTGGCTATATAAACAAGTCCCAAAGTGATACATCAACTAAGAAATATTGAATTTTACATTTGTCTTAAATTATTTTACAAAGGTGGGGTCATTATATAGAGAATTGATAAAAGAAATGAAGTTCTTAATGTTGAAAAAAAAAACTGCATTATTGATCTTCTTAATAAGAGATCTATGCCAGAGTGTATAATATTTAAGACACAAATTAGTAATAAAGGGCGAGAAATTTATTGGTATACAACATGAGAGATAGATAGATAGATAGATAGATAGATAGATAGATAGATAGAGAGAGAGAGAGAAAGAGAGAGAGAGGATTGAGCAGTGAATGAAATGAAGAATGAGTTAATGTCTATTTATTTGTGTAATAGACTTAGTTCTAGAAAAATCTTATAATTTATAATTTCTAGAAAAGTCATGTAACTTGTGGAGGAAATTTGCCCACTTGAAAAAAATATTTTGAAAAGTTTAAAAATACAATTTTAGAACTTTAAAATGAAATATATATATATATGAAATGTCTATAATTACCCTTCATGATGAGGACGATCAATGGCAATTTTGTAATTTTAAAAATTATTATGGTCAAAGTTCTAAATTTATAATTGTATATATTTAATTGTCAAAATAGTTTTCTAGAAGAATCCAATTTTCCTTTTCAAGAGTCACAAAAAGTTATTTCATATGTGGCCCACAAACTCATTTTATTTTATTTTTAAAAATCAATTTGTATTTGTTTGATTATAATAATAATGTGAAAAATATTTTTACTTTTACACTCTTGACAATTCAAATCGTTCATCTATGTTTTTTACTACTACATATTCAGTATAATCCTACAATCTTCCATGTATGTAATTTCCTTTTTAATTATATATAATATTTTTTAAACATAAGTGTTCATATAGTTTTATTTAACCTATTTTATCTCCCAAATAATATTTATTTTATCTTAATTCCATGTATGTAATTTTCTTTTTAATTATATATAATGTTATTTAAATATAAGTATTCATATAATTTTATTAAACCTATTTTATCTCCAGCATAATATTTATTTTATCTTTAAAAATTATGACTTAAATAAAAAAATAAAAATAGCACAATTCTAAAGAGATAAACAAAGAAGAATATATAGTTGATAATGCAAGAATTGATAAATAATGACCGCATAATTGTAGTTTAAGAAAATACTTAACCAATTTATGGGATAAATTTTGAAACAGTATAAATATATGAAATCAAAAATTAATTTTTCATAGAATTATATATCATATACTTAGAAATTTTCACAATAGTTAAACTACGGATTGACATTCATATAATAGTGAGTTGCACTTTTTAGTCTTGATTTCTACTTCTTACAATCTTGAATTATGATAAATTAGTGTCATTTGTCGAGAGTAAAAACATATTAAATATTAGATTATGAATGTTTTACAATTTATAAATAAATATTTTCTCAATTAATATCAATACTTGAATTTCAGAATTAAGTTACTTTATTACCTTATTTATATTAAAATTTTGATTATTATCGACTAGATATTATTAAAAAAACTATAAAACATTATTGTTTCATTTTAAATTTTGTTAAATAGCAAAATAGTTTTTAAAAAAACTTAACTAAAGTTTATACTCACTCTATTTCAATTTATGTAATGTTTATTTGACGAAGTTTTTTTTAAAAAAAAAGAATACTTCTAAAACTCGTGGTGTAAAACAAACCATAAATGTTCATATGACTATAAATCTTCTTACTAAGAATAAAATGTATAATTAAAAGTCAAAATGTTATTAAATATATTAATACATCATTCTTTTGAAATTGACTACAAAGAAAAATATGTCACATGAATTAAAGTTAAAATGACATAAATTTTCATAATTTTAAGAGTTAATTACATGATATCTCTACTCTTTTTTAAATTACAAAAAAAATCTTAGAATTAAAAAAATTAGATTTATCAGCAGACACGCGGATACATCGGTCATGATATATTGCTATTCAGGAAAACTATAAATTTATTTTGTTATTAGTTCACTTTTTTTTGTGAGTCATTGTAATATCTATTCATTACTCTATTTTACTATTACTTTAATTTAACTCTTAATATTTTTTCTATTCATTATGATTACCAAAAATGCCTACTTTAACATAAAAATACATTATGAATTAATTATTTTCACCTTTATTTTGACTCTAATTAATATACTTAAAAATAAATAAGTATGATAAAATTAATAATATATATTAGATTAAAATAAGAAAAAGATGTTAAAAATAATTTTACAAATAAAATGAATAGAATGATATATTTGTATTTAAGACAACCACGAATAAAAATATAATTTCATTCTAACAAAATTTTATTAAGAAAAATAGCAAGAACAATGAACAATTCTAGAAACATCTTTCTATATATGAAGCGAATGATGATCAAAGGTAAAAATATAACTTCACGCGAACAAAAATCTATCAAGAATGATAACAAGAAAACTAATTAGTTCTAGAAATATTTTTATTTATTTGATTACCATTATCTCATTTTGTTATTACTTCATTTTTTTTAAATGACTTATTGTGATATTTACTCATTACTCTATTTTACTATCACTTTGATTTAATTATTGATATTTTTTCTATTCATTATACTTACTACAAATGCCAGCTTTAATATAAGAATTCATTATTTAAAAAAATATGGTTAGTTACATTTAATTTTATTTTTACCTCTAATTAATATACCTAAAAAGAAATAATTAAATATAATAAATTAATAATATATATTAGATTGAAATTAAAGAATAAACAAAATTAGCTCTGATATTAAAAAAATAATATTTTAAAAAGTGTTAAAAAGTAACTTTACAAATAAAATGAATAGAATGGTATATTTGCATTTAAAGTAAACTAAAATGTTTACTAGATTATAAATGAGCAGTTCTTCATTAAAATATTTAATAAAATTTTTACTTTTATTTGATTTCATACATATTAACCTGAAGAGTTAACTAAAGTAAGTTTGATTTAAATTTAAAATTGACGGGTCAAAATTTGATCCTTTTCTATTATATAAAAATATGAAGTTGAGGACAATCAAGGATAATATGGTCATTTCATATATATTTCATTATAAAATTCTATAAATTCTATTTTTAAATTTGTCAAAATATTTTTTCAAGTGGCTAAATTGCTTGCATAAGTTACATGATTATTCTAGAAACTATAAATTATAATATTTTTCAAGTAAATAGACACTAACACATTCTTCATTTCATTCACTCCTCTATTCTCTTCCCTCTCATGACATATCAATAAATTTATCACCCTTTATTTGTAATTTGCATCATAAATATACATGTTTCGGTATAGATCTCTTATTAGGAAGATCAATAATGCAGTTTTTTTTTCAACATTAAGAAATTCATTTTTAATTAATTCCCTACATGATAACCCTACTTTTGTAAAACAATTATAAGACAAAAGTAAAATTCACTATTTCTTAGTGTGAACACGTCATTTTTGAGACTTGTCCATATAACAAATTTTGATCAAAATTCAATTGATCCACATTTTTCAAATATTGTTATGAATATGATAATGAACCAGTTAACATGTTAAATCCAATATCAATCACAATTACAATTCTCAAAAGGCCTAAGTCATAAGGAATGGATCCAGGGAGCAAGCTCTTAAAGAATAAAATTTTCAAAAAATTCAGAGCATGTTATGACCATTCCTGCTGTTCTCTTTAGACTTTTAAATTTCACGGCATTATTTTTGTTTTTGAATTGTAAAATTAATTTTTGAAGTATTTAATTTATTTGATTTCTCTTTTATGTATAATCCCAAAACATATATGTCATTATCTAATTAATTGAGAAACATATATTTATTTATTATTATTATTTTATCATCAATTAAAATTATTTTAAGCAAGTTATATAGATTATTATTTTAACTACCTTATGTTAAATTACTGCAATATATATGATATTAACTTTTGTTAATATTTCAAATTCTCATTATTTGAGATGAAACAGTCATCCATCAAGTATATAAAGTATATTTAAAAAAAGTTCTTTCCTTATTATACTAAATTATTCTCCTAATTTTAATGAATATAAAGGTAAAATGTAAAGTCATAATTTTTTTTAATCCTTTTATCATTTTGTAAAGAATGAGATGATTTGTTCTAATTTTCATCAAGTAGGTCATTATTTTAGTTTGTTAAACACCAATAAAATAAATTTATAAGTGGACTCAAAATTAATCTACAGATGGATCAGTACGAAATTTTTTAATATATTGAGACTCATAATTTTAATCTATTTTCTTAATTGATTTTTAAATAAAATAGAAAAAGAATATCATTAAATTAATTATTTAATTCGAATATATGTTTGACATGATGTTAAAATAATCACGGGAACATCTGATATTTTATTATTATTATTACTTATCATATTTATTTGAAAATATCAAAAATAATTTTTATATTTGAATTTTTGAAAAAGAATTAAATTTTTGATGTACCTTAGATTGTAGAAACAATTTTTCGCCTTTATTAACTTTGTGCCCTCCTCAACCCCTCTCTAAAGGAGGAGTATAACTTGAAGTCTAGACTATTGAGTATAGTACTCATAAGTAGTTTTTTCTCGCTGTTCTTTGATTTGATCGAATACGTTGTCTTGCTTTCTCTCTCACACACACGTTCTCCATAGTAATAAATTCTGGTACCGACAATCAGCTATCACAGTTTACAGATGTCTAAAACAATGCAAAATCAACATCACTTTATGATAACTTTTCAAAATGTTTAATCTTTTTTTTTTCTTTTTGGAATAGGAAGCAACTCTTTGAAAAGTACAAAACAACGGAATATTCTGGCCATGGACAACATTTTCAATATCCTATGTGATTTATGTGTTCATGGTGCAAACTTCGAAGTACCAACACTGGTACAAAAGTAATACGTTGTGTTAATCATGTAGCATATGATGGTGGATAGTGTAATGAGTCAATGACACATATGCTTGGGTTTGATTTTGTAAGTGTACTAAAGGAAGTAATAGGTAAGTGTAATATATATGATTGTATGTAGGGGTGTAAAAAGAATATCAAAGATTGACCGAACCAATCGAAAAGAATCGTATCGAATCGATTTATTAAATAAATATTATCAATTTATTACATAAATATTTAATAAAATTGTGGATTATTGTTTAAGTGTATACCGTGCCAAACAAATAGGATGAAAATTTTATTTTGTAAAAGAAAATCAAAAAATTTCTGAATCGAGCAATCTTACATGTGTGTCAATATATTTATATATAAATATAAACAATTATATTATATATATATATATTTTTTTTAACATTTTTCAAATATAAATACAACTTAGATCCTACATCTCTGGTGACAATTCAGATTAAACACAAAACAATGACATCATAATTTACGTTGTTGAGCCCGTGCATAGCACGGATAATATTTATCTAGTAATAGGGAAATACCAAGTTTTGATCCGACAACTTCAATGTAAATCAAACTTACATCAGCTCACATATTTAGATTAATATGTTTGAAATCAAGTAAAAGTACAAACTTGATTATATATTTTAATGAAGAACTACTCTTCTATAATCTAGTAAACATTTATAGTCTACTTAAACATTTGTAGTTTACTTTAAAGGTAAATATATTCTCCTATTCATTTTATTTGTAAAGTTACATTAGTACCCAACAGAAGGTAAAGCTGGGAAAGACCACAAGAAGTTGGAGAAGGGACAGGCCTCGTCAACGGAGTTTTCTGATGAGCTTTCTTTCAGAAGGCTTGATTCCGAAAGATGACATGATGGAGGAAGACTTGAGGTTGGTGAGTCAAGCAGTCAGATCCAGGTTAAAGAATAAAGAAAATGATCCAAAATCAACATTAATACATATTAAAGTTTAAACCGACTATATCCAATAGCATATGTACATATAGGCATAATTAGTTACTTCTATTATAATATATTAAGTGCATAAGACAATTTCATGATCAAACATTTTAGACATAGATTATACATAGCCTTATTCATTTTGAAATTGTATCTCTGTTGTCCTTACAGGACCATGAACATAGAGATGTCACAATTCGCTTGCAAAAGGGATATAAAATTTATACATAGCCTTATCCATTTTGAAATTGTATCATCTGTTGTTCTTACAGGACCATGAACATAGAGATGTCACAATTCGCTTGCAAAAGGGATATAAAATTTAGTGCATTGGTAATTGAATCTTAGTAAAGACCCCAACTGGAAAAAAAGGAACCAAATTCCTTACCAGACTATCTCTTTCAACGAAGCAGGCTCAAAATAATACTTATTATTCACCTTGTCATGATTGGATGTAAACCTGAAATGAAAAATTAACCCAATCAATTCAATATGTTTTTTGTCCAAATGTTACCAACTTTTATACCTTTTCACAAATTTTGTGAAGCATCAAGCGCTAAGTGAGGTTGTTCAAGAGTAGAAAGCAGGAGACCAGGTAAAGAACTTACATTATTCACTCTAGTCCTCTTCTGAAAGAGAGAAGAATACATAAAGAGAAAGGAAACTTCTTCAGTTTACCAGCTAGCTTACTTATCGTTAACTTTCTTATATAACTTGTGTTGTTCTGCTCGTGCATAGTCTTCTCCTCTTCTGAAAGAAAGAAGAAAACATAGAGAGAAAGAAAACTTTTTCTGTTTACCACCTAGCTTACTTCCCGTTAACTTTTTTATATAACATGTGTTGTTTCCATTCCCATAAAGAGATACAATCAAAATTCAGTAGTTGCTCACAATGAAGACGTTTTAAGGTTTTGTTGCCATATCTCCTCTTTTCAGATACTGTAAAACACAGATTAAAGATTCAACATCAGAGCTGAGAAGTGCTATGAGGAATAACATAGTTACATAAGAATTTACATGCCTCTGTTGCCTCTTTAATTTTTCTTTGCGACCCCAATGCTCATCACACACAATAAGGAGCAACCCAATGCACATATAAGTGAACTGATAAAAGCAATTCCGACAATGAATTCAATATCAACATCTTACATCATCAACAACAGTCACAATCTAAATCACTGACAATGAAATGCACTATTAATAGCTTTTGGCCTCGTAACATAGAATGTAGCACAAATGCATATTGAATTGTGATTGGTTTGTCGAAGACACTACTTAAGCTTAATAATCAAGACAAAACTAACGAAAATTTATCTTAAAAAGAAAACATCAATTTAGAGAAGAAGAGAGAAACATAATTCAAAAATATTGTTACGACATAAGTAAATTAGCCGTTTGTAAGAAAATTGAAACACACATGAGCACATGGGACAAAATTCACAACATGCATGAAAATATTCCAATAAAAGTTATCCAAGAGGGGGACAAAGCTAACACATACTTGTTTAAGTCCTGTAAGAAACAATGGAATGTCTTACCCTTCATAATAGAAGAATAATCATAAGAGTGGAAAAATACAGTACAACCAAGGATATATAACTTGAAACTTGAATAGGAAAAATCAAAAGAAAGAAAAGAAGATTTTAAATTTGGTAAGAAACAATAAATCACTCAATTATTATCCGGAGACACAGTCTAGCAGAATCGAGAGTGCACATTAAATACAATATAAGCACACAACTGTACCTATGAAAAGAAATAGAATCACAGAAGATTTGAAAAACTTACCCAAATAATTTGAAGAACTGTACCACTGAAGGAGGAAAAACTGGACACAAGGATACATGATATAATATTGTGGGTATTTGGGAAAACACAAGTGGTTTGCCAAATTAAGAAGAGTGTAGTACACGTGGTTTACCATAAATGATGTTCTACAACACAATAACAATATTGCATTAAGAGAGGGGTGGGTATAAGAAGAATGTTTTCAGTTTTTTTACATCATGTCCTACCATTATCTTTTGGAAGTCAATCTTATGTCTACTGCTCTGTGTATACCAGTAGAATCAACACATCATCTAACACTACTATAAATTATATCTCCAGAACCATAACCTTTTTTAAATGTAAAATCGTTCTGTTAGAAGAACAACAATATTGAGCGTTTAAGTAATAGAGGGTCTTATCATTTTTTTATGTAGTTTCACATTTTCTATTTCATATTGAGTTGATTGGTACCTCTAGTAGAATTATTCCCAATTGATAGATGTATACTTTCTCTGATTCCTTCGTACTTAATCTGCAGTATACGACAGATGGAGCAAGCTAGATTAAGAAGTCGGAAATTAAGCAAATTGTTCAATTTATGTTACTATAGATAAATGGTACTTTAATTCTTTCACCACTTATGTAGGAAGTTTCTCTTATTTGAAAACCATAAATCCATTGAAAATAAATCAATGAAGCATATCGCAATCCCAAATTAGTTGGTTTCACTATCAAAATCATCTTTATCCATTCCACTATTCGAGCCAATCTTTAAATGAAAATTTGTTTCTTCTTGTCCGCTTCATATATATCAAAATTATTAACAAGCACGGTAATGACATACTCAAAATTGAAATCTATATCTCATTTTTCTTAACAAGTGTTCCTATTAATTAAATTTAGAGAGACCTAACTAAAACAATTAGATAAAAATTATCAAAAATAATTAGATTAAAATTATCAATCATGCCAAGCATAAATAGCGCGTTGGAAATCCTGTAGCCATTGATCGGCTTGTATGTGAACGCCTTTTTCACTATGCTATGTTCAGCTCCAAGAAAATTTCCCCAAAATCTTGGTTCTAAATCAGCAGATACGCAAAATAAATTTTCAGGTACCCATAAATCATATTTTGAGTTAGAATTTGTCAAGGTAAAAGTTCAGTGTTTGTTTCTAAAGAGAGAAGGAGAGAGAGAGAGGAAGGGCAGGGAAGACATAGAGTAAGATAGCAATGTAACAATTAAATTATAGGCTAAATGACATTCTTACCCTTGGTCATCCTTCACATGCTTTTCTAAATAAGTTTTCTAACCATTCTCCGATATTTGAGGAAGGGCAGGGAAGACATAGAGTAAGATAGCAACGTAACAGTTAAATTATAGGCTAAATGACATTCTTACCCTTGGTCGTCCTTCACATGCTTTTCTAAATAAGTTTTCTAACCATTCTCCGATATTTTCACCTTTACTGCTAGAAATTCACTATACTTCATCTCGATTACTTCCATAGCCCTGCATGAGCAAAAGACAATCAGTTAGAGAAGCTAACTCCCAATCTTTTAAATTACTTTTCATCTTTAGTTGACTCCATCTTCAGGGGAGTACCTACGCAATTTAACATCACAATCAAGAGTAAAATCCATATGCATTAAGATGAAAAGAAAGGGTTAATGACCTCTAAAGAAGTCAAATATATACTCACATAATTTTGAACATCAAGGAGTAATTAGTGAGAATGAACATAAATCCCTCCAGTATCCTCTTGTATAATTTAACTATAGTAGAAATAGTTCAGTATCATCTGTTATAATGTCTAATAAGCTACAAGAATAACGAAATTTTTAAGTAAATACAGAACTTTAATCTTGATAGAACATTCTCTCTATCCAGTTACAAGAATAAAATGATATTGATTAGCCACATGCTTATCTCTCACCCTCATACTCAACAAACAGACAAAGATGCTCAAATATTTACATGATAACACTCATCATCTTAAGTTAACCAAGGAATGTGTTTTGTATTTTTAACCAATATGAATCGACTATTTTTCGGTGTTAGGTTTAAGAAGTTCACTTCAAATATAATTATAGATAACATCTAATCACATGTCTTCTTAATAGAAACCAAAACGCATCAAAAAATAGACACAATATCTATCTAAGTGGGTTTTTATTTGATCATCATATTGGTAATACACATTGCTTCAGGTTTTCTTTATAGCAATTGAACCAACCCTCATGATAGGAAGAAGTTAGACATCTCTAGGCATTAGAATCTCAACGTATCCTTCATATAATCAAATTAAAATCTTAATCTCATATAATGAGAACAGAAATAATAATCTGACTTAAAAGCTAAAAGTCTGGCACAATTAAAGAAAATTTTCATAAATTGCATTCACAACGTCTAGCTAAATCCACATTGGATAAATCCGAAATCTTTCTAAAAATATATATAAGTTCAAAATCAAAGAAAATCGAAATAGGTTACTGAATTTTAAACAAACATTTCGTCAATTGATATAAGAAATAGGTACAGAACATTCGGTTAAATGGTTTTCGAATAAGACTAATAATTATTTCTTATGTAGTAACAATGCAAATAAATAGATTATTGAAACTTACTGTTGAAAGAATAGAACGCAGAATTTAGTTTAGGCTTACTATCACATTACACTTCCAATCAAGAATGGTGCACCTAATATTTCAGAGACCAAACATATTAGTCTGTATCGTACCAAAACAATCTGAATTAGTAAAGTTTGCATCTGAAATAGAAACTCTTTCAGTTACTTCTCAAAACACACAAAAGTATTTATATTGATTTACCCTGCACTAATAAAAGAGGAAAAGCAAATGCTATATTAATAACAGACGTCACATAGTCCCAATGATTTTGTTATCAGCGATAATAATATGATAAGTACTCTCTCAATAAACCATAAAATATTTTTATGAAAATATTAATGTATACCTTTAATAGTAATGTGTCCTTGAACAAATTTCAATGCTTTTGGTATTGCATATAAATGGTCTGAATTGGATCATCAAATTAGCAATACAGACCAAGTGCAAACTAAATAAAACACAAAGGCAAACTGTCTATAATAGATGAGCAACATATCACATGAAGTTGTGCCAAAAAATAAATAAATTGAACAACCATTAATATATTTTGAAAAGTTTGAGAAGTCCACGATATTAGATTAAATACCCAAAAAGAAAAACATAACAATCTATAGGGAAGCATGACAAGTCCGATAAATTTTAAAGTGTCAAAAAGGCACAACAATAACATATCTAGTAAAATCTCACAAGTGGTGTCTAAAGGCTAAAGTGTATACAAACCTTACCATTGCCTCATAGGGTAGAGAGATTATTTCCGAAAAACCCTCAAACAAAATGTAGCAAATGTACCTAAAAAGAAAAAGAAGAAGACAATTTAAAAGAACAATGCAAGGTATTACCATCTTATTGTTTATATATATTTTAATTTGCTTATAATATTTAAAACTGGAATTCGAAAAATGTTCTATCAAATCCTAGCAAATGAACCACAATTTTTCCATTTTAAGAGATTCAAGTGTTATCGAAAGAATCAATCGCAAAAAAAATAAATAGGGCTAAGCCAAATGAAATTAGTACCATTCCAAGTTTTATCCCATTTGGAGGGAACATGAAAGATAAATATTACTTTAAAGTGTATAAATGTTTCTTCATTATTCACAACTAATTTACAATTTGAAAAACTAATTATATTGTAACTAAAAATTTGACCAACTTCATGAACTTTTTAAACCGACAACTTAAAGTTTATTTTGGTCTTTCCTTCTCTCAATAGCCAAAAAAAATGTTGAGCAAACTTGAAAACTGAAAACAACCACGAAATGGGTAAGCCGATGAAGAGAACTCAGAATACTAATGAATTTTTTCGTATTTAGAATATAGATGAAATATATCTTTGAAGAAAAATAAAAGCATCTGTATGAAAAAATAAAAAAAAATAAAAAGGATAACAACCATGAAATTAAGAATTCGAAGAGAACTGAAACTGAATTAGGGGAAAACTGAAAGGAACGCTGACCTGGAATGGCAACGAAATGGCGAAAATTCAAAGAACACTCGAAAGAATGAAGGAATCCATATTTTTTTGAATTCTTGTGGATCCCGTTGGAATCAACAAGATGTTTCCAGATATATCTTGAGGTTTTAGATAGGGGACATAATATTGAAGTGATAGGTTGTAGCTATTTTTTTATCAATATTTACTATTAGCCTTGCATGTCAATATAATTGCAAATATGCCATTGGCCGTCCTAATTCATCACTCTTCTATATAGTAGTAACTAGATGAGTATTACTCCTGCTAAGCACGGGCCCAACATTTAAAATCTTATCATAATTTTATTTCTGTTTGATTTACTATGAAATATATTTGTGTTCCAATGTAGTAAAATATATTTTTAAATTATCGTAATTTTAAAAACAACAATGTCCATTTTAGTAACGAATCATATTTTTTAGTCTGCACAATCGGAATAAGATACAAGCGAGAGACACTATTACTTTTCTTTCAAGTTTCAACAATTAGTTCAATATTAAGTTGAAAACCATTCACAATTTAGTATCCTTAGTCAAAGTTTATCAATTTATACATTATAAGAAGGCAATCGATTATTATTACATCGATATAAAATGCACGACATAAAATCTACTTGCAAAGCAGAGTGCATTGTTATTCTTTAAAAATTAATTGAATAAAAAAAATACTACATGAAAAAACTTGCTATAAGTAACTTTGATTCTCATGCCAAAGGTATAACAGTTTGGTGTAACAGTATATATATAACTTGTTAATGAACAGGGAGTCTAGCTTTGTAATGTTGTGAGTTCTATTTCACCTATAATTAACATCTATCGCAAAAAGTTTCTTTTAATGATAAGAAAAAATAGTTCAATTGCAGAAAATGTGAACTCAAATCAGTTAGTAATCTGTTATTTTCTTATATAAATCTTCATATCACCCATGAATTTCAGCCATGAAATTGAAAACACATTAGATAGAATAATAAAGACATCAGCCTGGAAATTGAGACATAAAATTCAAGTAAATGGTTGATGTAATTAAATGACATAATAAAAGTATATTGTGTAAAAGTTAACAGGTCATTGCATGAACTATCCTGCTTTACAATCACATGTAGCTTTTACGAATGTCAGATCTAATAGACTTAAAACACATAAACTTCAAAGTGCAATAATACAATTAATTTCTCCAATTTCATAAACAATTTTACTGCAAATAGGTATCTTCTAAGTACTCTTCAATTATTGATACTAGTCATACATACGAATATATGTCAGCAAGGAAAATATTGTGGCTACTTTCCCTGCGTATTTCGATTTAACATAATAGGATATCAAATCTAGAAATGTAGTGACAGTGATGAATGGAGTAACAGCACGGTCCCAACGTATAACTTATGATGGACCTAAAATATATTTCAATGAGAAAATTACTAATTTAAGCACACTATAGCTGTCAAATTTGTTCATTATATATTCATGTGAATCTCATATTACTGAATATTGAAGTGAGATACTTATATAGTTTACATTTTTATATGTGAGAGTGTTAATTACATACTATTTTAAATTATACAAAAATAGATGCGTCTTTCATGCTTGATCTTCTGGAACATCTTTGATCAAAATCATATGTTACATTAAAATTGAGGAATTAAATGTCAGCACAAAATCACATAACTTATACAACACATGATATATCTGTTAGCAAGTCTAGGATCTGTAAATAATACAATCTAACTCTTAAAATATAGGCACTAAAAACAGTAGCAAACAATGTAAACTAATAACATAAGCACTATAAATCACATTGCCAAGACATTTAACTCTCAACAAACTCACGTATTCTTTCCTTCTCAACAACAACATAACCAATTTCACAGGTGGGCCTGGAGAGGATAGGATATATGCAGACATTATCCAACCTTCAATATTCTTTCCTTCCCATTGAACAAAAGTGAATTTTATATAAAAAAGGTTATAACAAGATTTTCTAACCCCAAAGATAGGGGCAGATGATCCCTCCATCACTTAAAATTTTCAATTATAGAATGAGCTGGGGACCAAGATCTTCAATTTGCAACATTTTATTTCTGATTAAGCAGGCCTCTAGCAGACTTATTGACAAGTTATAGTTTAAGACTCCAAGGTAACAAGAAATATGTTGTAGGAATGTGAGGAAGCAACTGCTAAGCATTGATGGGGTTGGGAAGTGTATATAGATTTTCTTTTTTGATCTTCTCTAACGTAGATCTGAAAATCATTATTATCAGATCAATGCAAAACTTTTGAGGTAAAGAAATTTCATAGATATGATGGTATTTCTCCTCAATGATTTGGATCAGGGTTATCTACAGGACATATTATTGTGAGGGCGGAGATGCAACAGACACTGATTGGCTGAGGCTTGAAAGGCGTAGTTCTGAGCTAGTCCTTGATTTTGACTCTTTAAAGCAAGAATCGAAAAGCCTTTCCCTATGATCAATGTAATCCATCAGGAAAAATTCAAACAAATCAACAAGGAGAAATCACTGAAGAGACTGGTCTAAAAGTCATATAAATAAAAATAGGCAAACAGTATTACCAAACACGTTTGATTTCACAAGTTTTTAATTACTGACAGTTGTTTCGTATTGTAATTTTTGATTGTATCAATTTAAGGTGGTTATTCCAACAAGATCAATAGAGAAAAGTTAAATCATATTTTAGGAACTAAAATAAACACAATAATTTTCAGCGATAACAATAATTATAACACCAGAAAAAATATGTTTTCATTTAAGTTGATAAATGAAGTACCTATAAAAAGATAACTTTTAACTAACCTGCTATCACAGGAGAAAATACTTTTAATTTTCACGAAAGAATAGGAACATAAGGCATCCACATTGCAACATCAAAATCTTGCAAAATACGACATTCAATGGCAACAACAAAAGAGTGCAAAAAAAAAATGACCGTTTCGAGAACCACAACAAAAGTGTTTCAACTGCAATTCAAAACAATAATAGAGAATGTGTCTAGGGACTGAATCGAATTCAAATAAAATAAATACAACGATAAGTAAATCCTATTTATATTTGTCAATTGCAAAGATGAAATTTTAAACGATGTACAAAATACATCAAATACCTTTTAATTTTTTTCCGTGGGAGAATTTTTCATTTCCATGTTATGTTTGTGGGTGGAAGAATTATATTTGTATGCCATGCATGGATATTCTTTTTTCCCAGAACTAAGATGTTCATTTATCAAAAGTTGTCTGTTGAGCAGATTATTATATCATTACAAATTTCCCTATAAGAAACTCCGAATTCACTGCAAGTGAATCTTAGCCTTACTTCAGTAAGTCATAACTATTCTTTTTTTCAGTCCCCCATGTTCTCCTCTAGCCATTAGGCTAGCTTTTGTCAAATAATGTTATCATTTCTAATACATTTTAAAGTTATCATCCAAAGAAGAAAACAAACAACAAATAGTTCATTAAGACTATGAAAAAACATACAACTCTATCCTATTTCATAATTGTTACCAACTAAAAATAAGTACGCATCTCAATTAAGATTGTGGCATAAAATTCAAAAAAAATGTGTTACACACTAATACAAACAAAAATAAACTTGAGTGATCAGTTACAAATATCAATATTGTACAAACTATAAATGATTGATTCCTAAAACTTGTCTAGTTGTGTAAACTTATACTTGAGAGATAAACGGTTAGAATGGAAACTTCATAATCATAATATACTGGAAAAATCTCAGCTACATTCTCTTAGATAAAATAAAATGCATATAGCATAAAGTAATGTAGAAATCTCAGAATGAACCACGAGTCATCAAGAATCACCCCTAAAAATCATTGCCTATATGAACTTCACAAAGCACAAGGTTTTCCCAAGACAATAAAGGTTACATATTGAAATAGTTTCACTAAAATAGTCTACTTTCAATGAATCATCTCTACACCACCTTAATAACGTTGAGTGTGTACACAAGATTCATATAGAAAAACTCAACTAAGCTGATGTAAATATAAAAAATTAACGTGCTAATCTAACCTCCTTGACATCATAATTGTTAGGACCGAAAATAAGCAGGTGTAAACGCAGAAGCTAGCAAAGCAAACCTCGAAAGACCACGAGTAAGAAGACAACGAGAAATACACCAAAAGACACAAAGATTTAACATGGTTCGATCAATCGACCTACGTCCACAAAGGAGATGAGCAATTCACTATAAATATGAGAGTACAAAATATAGAGAGAAACAACCTCAACCAATTCACTCGGAATACATGGGAGGTTCACACAAGTGATAACGTATCAAGCTTGTGACCCATAAATTCTCCCCCTAACCAAAACTCTCAAAGCCCTTAAGACTACATTGTGAATGCTGAGTAAGTTAGAAGGAACATGTCTCGATTTATAGAGTCCTAAACCTTTTCCTACCAGAAAAAAGGAATAGCCAATCCAAAACCTTTTCCTAAAAGGAAAACCTATTTACGGTAAGAAATCAGGGCAAATAAAACCCAACAAATCTCCCCCTTGGCCTGAATTTCTGACAAAATAAATTTGTCCACCTTCTTCACTTAATCTTCAACAACTTGCTTCTCCTCTCCATAATCTCCTTCACAAAATTTATGTCTCAACACAGAGAACCTCTCTGAAACAATTTCTCCAACAAAATTTTTCATTACTGTCAAAAAGGTTGCTGCTAGAACTACACCCGCCAAGATGAACACCTCTTTCTAATCTGGTTCAATCATCGATTATCGAACCACTGAACCTGATTCCATCATTGAATCTGGCTCTGATACCACTTGTTAGGAC
Organism: Solanum lycopersicoides; assembly: GCA_022817965.1. Classification (NCBI taxonomy): domain Eukaryota; kingdom Viridiplantae; phylum Streptophyta; class Magnoliopsida; order Solanales; family Solanaceae; genus Solanum; species Solanum lycopersicoides. The sequence goes on from CM040620.1 coordinate 9,180,894, forward strand.
CGAAAATAAGCAGGTGTAAACGCGAAAGCTAGCAAAACAAACCTCGAAAGACCACGAGTAAGAAGACAACGAGAAATACACCAAAAGACACAAAGATTTAACGTGGTTAGGTCAATCGACCTACGTCCACAAAGGAGATGAGCAATCCACTATAAATATGACAGTACAAAATACAGAGAGAAACAACCTTAACCAATTCACTCGGAATACATGGGAGGTTCACACAAGTGATAACGTATCAAGCTTGTGACCCATAAATTCTCTCCCTAACCAAAACTCTCAAAGCCCTTAAGACTATATTGTGAATGCTGATTAAGTTAGAAGGAACATGCCTCTATTTATAGAGTCTTTTCCTACCAGAAAAAAGGACTAGCCAATCCAAAAACTTTTCCTAAAAGGAAAACCTATTTATGGTAAGAAATCAGGGCAAATAAAACCCAACAATAATTCCTAACAGATAGTTATATGAATAAGAAAAAAAATATATGAGAAAAGGACAAAAGAATTAATGAAGAACTCACCTTAAATTCAAAGAAAAGAAGACTAAACAAACTTGATATAACAGAAAGATGAACTATCTATGACAAGAGAAGATGAAGAGTTATTTAAAAGTAGGATGGAAATTTCTAGATAGAAGATATTTTGTAATTGAGTGTTTAATATTCAACCAAGTGGAAGGAATTTAATGGACAAGTAAAATATTATATTTTTACATAAACAATAAATTAAATATCATGCAGAATATATTTAAGTATTATGGAGTTATTAATATAAATATATATATGAAAGACGCTACTTTTTATAATCCTGAATTTCTGTACAAGACATCATAATTTTCAAAACTCAATGACAGTATTCTGAGTGTCATCATGCTATTACAAATTTGCGGTTCGTAACATATTTTAGAGTTCCTTTTTTCTTTTCTTTGACTTCAAACCAATTAAAATGTGATAAATCACTTCAGGATGTCGTTACTTAATCTTAACCTATAATGATTCCACAAAAATATTACTATAGTTTAATAAATTAAGGCAGGTAAAATATCACATGTTACTGTGAAATTAGGTCTTAGGCCTAACTCACACCCCAAAAGCTAGCTCAAAGGGAGGACGATTGTCCAAGCCTTATAAGGAATCCACCCATCTCATTAACCACCGATGTGGGACTTTTGTCATTTTTTAACACCCCACCTCACGCCCAGTGATTAGAATCTGGTGCATAGGCAATTTTTGATTTTGGGAGCCCCAACATCGCGTGAGACGGGCCTGCTCTGATACCATGTAGGTTATGGGTAGTGCGACTCTAATTCTACAGCAGTGTTGTAAACTCGTGAGTCAACGTCATTGAAGCTAATCCTTTGACATATTCTAATCGCCAGCTTCCTTCTTCATCTTTCTTATTCATCAACACTTGTTCTGGACACGTTAGTCAGCTCATTGGATATGTTCCAATCGTCAACTTCCTTCTTCTTCAACAGTTACAGATTATGAACTTACAATACTTGACAAGAAAAAGTCCATTAATAAGGAATGATAACATAATCCTTATTATTTACCAAAGTCTATATATAGTAAAATGACAATTATACCCTTTGTCACGACCCAAACCGTCGCGATTGACATCCACACTAACCAACCGGTGGGAGAACCACTACTACAACTCAACACAAGCAACTAAACCAAAACTAAGGCCTTTAAACTACTAAAAATATTAAGAACTCATAAATGAAGTTCTCATAAAACTTTAACAATAAATCTAAATAACTAACTAACTAACAAATGCGGAAGGAATAATCTAGAATCTGCAAGTCAATGTACCAAAAAATCTAAACAAAGATCTAAGTCTAAACAAGAAGGATAAAAAACCCAATTAATTAACTAATCAACTAACTAAAACAAATGTATAACTCCAAAAATGGTGGACATAGACAAAAGAGAATCTCATGGCAGCCCGAAAGATTTGGCTCACCCTTGAATTCGATGCGATAATCTTTAATCTTCTAATTGAGTTCTGTTAATAGGCGCTTGAAGATGCTCTGTACTCAAAAAAAATAAGAGCAAGTACATAATCAATACACAATTAGAGTATACTGGTAGGATCACGCGACTATCCCAATAGTGTAACATAAGTAAGTCAAACAACATTATAATCACATGCATAAATATCAACATCTACAATATTATCAACATGCTTATCAATATACAATTATCACAAATCATTGGTCCTCTCACGGAATCCAAACCCAAACAGTTAGCTTGTCAGAATGTGGAAATTCGATGCCAATGTTATGCCTAATGTGGCAACCGATCCGATATTTATGTCGGAACGTGGCAACCGATACCCGTTAGTTATGCTAAAATATGGTAACCAATCCAAATCACACACCACAATCACAATCACAAGTACATCATCAAGATCATACATTTACATCATGATTTCATGGCAACCATCATTCAACTATTTCATTTACAACATGTGTGATCGATATTGCAACATTCATACATATATAAGTATCAGAATGAATAAAAAACAAATAAAAATCACACAATCATAGAATCACAACTATCACCTACCTCGAACAAGCTTGAAACCCTAAGAAAATTGATTCTTCCCTTTCCAGATTTATTCTGCTTGCTCTTGTCTACAAACAATCAATATAATACCAGAATCAATAAGCAATCACCAATTACCCGGATTACTAACAATTCTTACAAACCCTAGATCAGCCCATGATCCCAATTCTCTAAATTAGGGTTGTTTTCACCATATATTCAAGATCAAAACCCTCCCCCATCATTATTGACCCATTCTATTATGTTTTATGGATCGAAAAATAGATTTGGGGAGTTAAAAGCTTACCTTTAGCCTCAAGAATGGTGAAAAATAAGTAGAAACTACCCAGGGTCGTTTCTTAGCTCTAAAAGTTGAAAAATACAAAATAAGATCATTTAGGGGTTTAATTAACGACTTAATTTGTGCCTGCCTCGCTACAGCGGCCCTCATCCCGTTGTCGCGGCGGTGCCACACCGGCATAAAGTCCCGCTACAAAGACAATTTTAAAACAGAGGTCTCCCCTTTTGAACTTTTGATTTTAAGTCCGTCTCGTTCGCCCAGCGGCCACTATCCCACTATAACGGCACAAATTGTAACATAAATCTCCTTAAATGAATCCCAATCTCCCATCCCTTTTTACAACACACCTCTAACCAACGATGCTCAGAAAGTACCTTTCACGCTAAGATCAATTCCTGGAGATCTACTTATCTAAATTCAATTCCATAAAGTCATACGAATTCTTTATCGAGTTATCTAACCACTAATGCAATCAGAATGTGCTATATATGGGCATGAAAGTCTCTTTCCTTAAGGTATGGATTGACTATGTATTCTCTAAATGTGCATGATGACTTTTAACTAGAAAAACACATGAGTTCAACTAAACATCCCTTTTACATGTTTTAATGATTTTATGAATGTTTTGGTGAGTCCTCAAGTTCGAGGACGGGATTTCATATTTCTTAGTTTTTTGTTGTATCTCATATATTGAGACTTTTGTTGATGTAAAGGGCTAAATCCCAAACTTTGTATCAGTTTATTTTATGAAAAATGAAGTTGGACTTCGATTGTAAAGTTTTAAATTTTTCTGTATTTTTTTTGTCTTATGTAACTTGTATGAGACCTACTTCGGAGTCAAGTACATTGTGCCACGTCTAGGGGATAACCTTGGGCCGTGACAAACTTGGTATCAGAGCATATGGTTTTGGAATAATTTTAGGGTTGATGTCTCATGTACCACGTCTAGTAGATTCTTGTTCATGAGTGTGAAGCATGCCACACTTATGAATCAGAGGCTATAAGATGCTTAGGAATTTTCACTTCTTTCATTACTCATTAGTCATGCCTCAAGAGTCTTAACTCTATAAAGTCCTTTCTTTTATTCCTTTTCTTGTGGATATATGATATGACTACTAGAAGAGCAACCACAAGAAGGATGGAAGAGGAGATTGTGAATGAGGGAGTTCCTCCCCAAGGCAATCAAGCCCCTCCAAATGTGCAAGCTCTCAAGATCCTCAAGGTCAACAAGGGCCTCAAGAACCTATTGATGAGGGATCTATGTCTAATATGGAGATAAGGACGATGATTCAAACCTTGACTAATGTTTTAACACCTTAAGTTACAAGGGATTCTTGAATGCAAGTGAACCCCAATGCAAGTACACCCGCTTCGAGGATTAAGGATTTCACAAGGATGACCCCCCCTACTTCCTTTGGATCCCAAGTGGAGGAAGACCCAGAAGGATTCATTGATGAGATATTCAAGGTGTTTGATTCTATAGGGTTGTCTCCCTAAGAAAAGGCGGAAATAGCTACCTATCAACTAAAAGATATGGCTCAAGTTTGGTATGAGCAATGGAAAGAGGAGAGACCCATAAGAGTGAGTTTGGTAGATTGGGCATCATTCAAATTGGCCTTCCTTGATGGGTTCTTCCCCTTAGAGTTGACGAAATAAATATGCACGATTTCATAAACCTTAAGCAAGGGATTTTGAGTGTGAAAGAGTATAGCCTTAAGTTCACCCAATTATCAAAGTATGCTCCAAACTTGGTGGCGGACTCTAGAGCTAAGATGAATAAATTTATTATAGGGATATTTGACTTGCTAATCAAGGAATATCGTTCGGCAATGCTCATCTCAATTATGAAAATTTCACGTCTTATGGTTCATGCCAAACAAATTGAGGAATAAAAGCTCAAGAAAGTGGGTAGAGAAGTAAAAAGGACAAACAAAGATGATGGAAATTCGTCTAAGTGAAAATTTGAGATCCAAGGTAACCAAGGTTTAAGAAAAGGTTTTCCAACAAAGGCTCCTCTATCCCTCCAAGATTCAGAAAGTATAGGGTTCCAAACCTGAAGCTTCAAGAAGGTAATAGTGGTGGATCTTATATGACAAAGCCTACTTGTGGCAAGAGACATGAGGATAAGTGTCTTGTTGGCATAGATGGTTGCTTCCATTGTTGGAAAGTGGTCATATTGGTGAGCGATTTTCCTGTGTTATAGGTTCAAGCTACGGAGAACAAACAAGCTCATACAAGTGGTTTGAATTCGATGCTTTAAAGAAGAATTGTCTCTATGCTCTGCAATCCAGGAGTGATCAAGAGGGGTCTCATGGCGTTGTTACTAGTATGTTGCAAGTATTTTAAATTAATATTTATGCATTATTAGACCCCTGTGCCACTTTGTCTTTTGTTACTCCTTTAGTGGCTATGAAATTTGATGTACTCTCTGATGTCTTAGAAGCTCAATAGTAGCAAAAAGAGTCTATATGAGTTTTCCTATTTCATTGACTCATAGAGTCACTTTGGTTGATTTGGTAGAATTAGACATGCTTGATTTTAATGTAATTTTGGGCATGGATTGGTTGCATGCATGCTACGGTCCCATTGATTGTAGAACTCGGATAGTTAAATTCCAATTCCCACATAAAACCATGTTAGAGTGGAAAGGGGGAAATTATATTCCTAGAGGTCAATTTTTGTCATGTCTAAAAGCTAGAAAGATGATTGCAAAATGGTGCATGTGCACGTATCAAATTATTAGGGTTATGGATGTTAAATCCAAGGTCCCTTCATTAGAGTCGATCCCCGTAGTGAGGATATTTCTAAAAGTCTTTCAGAATGACTTGCCCGGAATTCCTCCCGAATGGGAGGTAGATTTTGGTATTGATCTCTTACTGGATACTAAACTCATATCTATCCCTCCTTACCGAATGTCTCCGATTGAGCTAAAAGAGTTAAAGGAAAAACTCAAAGGATTTGTTAGATAAGGGTTTTATGCAACCAAGGATATCTCCATGTGGTGATCCAGTATTGTTTGAGAAAAAGAAAGATGGGTCCACTATAATGTGTATCGACTATAGTCAATTGAACAAGGTCACTATAAAGAATAAGTATCATCTTCCGAGAGATGAATTTTTTGATCAAGTCCAATGGGCTAGTGACTTTTCAAAGATCGACCATCGTTCGGGCTACCACCAACTTAGGGTGAGAGAGGTTGACATTCCTAAAACAGCTTTTTGAACTAGGTATGGGCACTATGAGTTTCTTGTGATGTCATTTGGACTAACTAATGTCCTGATGATTCCACGATGTGGACACATTTAGGGAAAATTTTTGATAGGTTTAGTGTCCTCAAATGCATATTTTATCTCTAAAACTCATAAAATACCTTGAGTTTCAAGTATTTAGACTCGAAGAAAGAGACATGGAAAAAATCAAGCAAAAAGGAACAAATGTAGCTGAAAGAATGAACAAGTGAAGGCCTGAGGACCGCCTAACCCGTTCAGCATGTCGCCAAAAGGTCTCAACCTTTCCTTTTATTCCAGTGAGTTGAGCCCCGAAGGAAAGGATCAAATCAATAGTGAAGAGAAGTAATGGGTGTGTCGCCGAGCAGTTTTGCGAAATAGTACTATCAACCAATGATCCAAAAGGTGAATATGTTATAGGCTAATGCAAGACGGCGATAACCATACCAAAGGACGGATCGCTGAGCTGAACGTCTATCCCGGCTTACTACGTCAAGTGGTCCTTCACAGCACAACTTTTTGAAAACTATAAATACTCATTAATATTTTTATCTTAGTATTAAATTTCATAGTTTTGAACAATAATTCTTAGACTTGGCTTCTATTTTCAGTTTTTGAGAGCTTTTGGGAAACTTTGCTCTTCAACCTTGGATATTTCAAGATTATCATCTTGAAGAAATTCAAAGTGGGTGTTGGAAATTCTTCATCCTATACTTGATTGGGCTAAGAAAAAGGTTGTTCTGAAAGGCTGCAACTCGGTGTTCTAGAGAAACCGAGTTGATTTGGGGTAAGTTGCTTGAGAGAGAATTTACCCCACTAAAGTCTAGCCTATTTTAGATATATTCAGCGATGTACTATCAATAGAAACTACCCTTCGGTGTCTTTTATCTCATATTCTGGTCACATCCCAAGAATCATATTTCCCATTAGTCTCTCTTATTGTTTTGACTGTTTTTAGTTATAAATTTTATTACAACACCCCCATTTGTTAATTTACTTTTGTGTCACCCCTCTAATTTACTATGTTTTCATTCGATAGTTTCTAGTAGCTTTGACTAGCATGGGCTGTATTTGTGCTTAGCTGAAATATTCTTAGTACAACTCCATATGGGAACGATCTCAACCCTTTGTTGGGTTATATACTGACTAACGATCATCGACGCTTAATACTGGATAAAGTGTCTTTGATGACGTTGATCAAAATGGCGCCGCTGCCAGGGAGTGGTGTCACTTGAGAATTTTTTTTAGTTAAGTAGAAATTTTGTTCTAGTTCGTCTTAGTTTACTAACTTGATATTTAGCTTTGCGTTTTGCTTGTTTGAGATTTAGAGTAGCGAAGATGAGTATATCAGGAAGTACTTGAGAGCTAATGGAGCACCTTCCATTAGAGGTAATGATGTTCTGGGATAAGATACTAACCTTCAGACATTTAGAAGGTGAACAACTTCATGAGTCGTGGCTGAGATTCTAAAAACTTCTGATTCAGTGCTCAACTCATGAAATTCCTAAAACTCATTCTTCTGAAGTGAAGTGCTTTTACAGAAGTCTCAGTCCAGAAAATAGGATATTGGCTGACCAACTTATCGATGGTGGCTTAGTACAATAACCCTTTGTGGTCGCAGCACGGTTGCTTGACCATTTTATGAAGCCCAACCAAAGAGTGGAAAGGGATATGATTTCACCCACCTTGTTCACTCAGATTCATGAAATGACCGAAAAATTCAAAAAGCTTGACGTCTAGTGCATGAAAAAGATCGATATATCCCTCCATATGAGGGCAAAAATCTGAAAATAACGCAGAAGGAAAAACTAAAGCGATGCTCACACTCTTCCTTAGAAACGTCAAAACTCAAGATAAGGTATTAGAAGAGATAAGGGAGAATGTACTGATGTTATCCAAATGACCAACTCCCACGCTGTACTCATTCGGCTACTAATATCTTAAATAGATAAATTTTTAAAGGAGCTTTATACGAGCCCGAAAGAAAGTTTGCCTAACAAAAGTGAGGCAAATCTTACTAATAGAGCTTGAAGATGACTTGTGTCATGTCACGACGTTAACTAAGGCGTTGTTTGGGAGGCAACCCGAAACCCTTTTTATTGCCTTTTGTTTATTTTAAATAATGGTGTGTTGGTTGTGTAGGTTGAAGTGTAGTAAGTGTTAGGAAAGAAGGAGTTTAGCGAGCAAAATTTTTATTCAGCGGATCGCCGAATATATCGGTGACTGTGATCCAGTCTGTCGTTGGACTAGAGTTGTAAAACTCGCAAAGCCCAAGAAATTATTAGCGTGTCACAAACCTGTCTAGCGATAACACACTGAGATTTGAGACGACTCGGCGCGTCATCGATAGGTTGGGCGATCACAACTAATGTCGACGAATGGGTGAGAACTGGGCAGTCTTTGAAACAAAGGTTTAAATTTATTAAACTCTTTAAAGTTCCCTCACTTTTCATTCTTTAAACTCACACTTGCACCTCCACTTTTGTATCTCTGCATATATATTGTATTGATGTTATTGAGTTGTGCTCGAATTTGGATTGCATAGCCACCTAGCATCTTGAATGCATCTTAATCGACACCTAAGGTTGTTTTTCGAGACCTAAGTTAATTTTATTAAAAATTGTACTCATTTGCAATTACATTACTTTATTGATGTATGTTGAGCCTTTCTGGTAGGATTAAATTTATTTGCCTGTTAGGTTCACAAATTTCACCCGTGATGAGTTAAATAGTTAATTCCCAAAAAATGTGCTCTATAATGGATGAAAGATCGTGTATTATGCATAATTGTCATTGGAACAAAGCCTAATTTGAGTTGTGTATGCCTTATTTTTGTTTTGGGGGTTGCAGGGTTGAATTTGGGAAGTTAGGTCAAAAGTAGGCACGTTGGGTCATTTGGCGAGCTAGGTCGAGCTTGCCGAACTATTTAGCGGTTCGCCTAAAGTCCTCATTTAGCCTTTAATTTAAAGTTAAATTTGATGTTGGATTCTGTAACTTTCGGCAACAAGCTTGAAGTCGCCAAGCACATTCGGCGTCTCGTCAAAAGATCTTTTGTTCGCCCCTTGTCTGCATCCATGTATCCTCTGTGCACTACACTCGGTGAGTCGCCTAAGTGGTTGCGCGACTCGCCAACTGGTTTGGCGAAGTTTTTCTGCATGTGAAGTTTCATGCTTGTTGGACTACTTTCTAACTCTTTCTCGAAGATTTTCAGATATGGCTTGACCGAAAGTAGCTGGAAGAGTTATGTCATCCTGAAAAATAAGAGCAAAAAATTTCAGGTTGAATAAAAAGGCACCAAATCCTCCTACAACATATAATGGAGCAAAAAGAACCAGTTCTAGCAAGAGGATCGATCCTCGGGACCCCATTATTCCCTCGTGAAGACGTGGATTCTTCATGGCTATAGAGTCCTTTTTGGAGGCTCGTGAGTTGGACAATTTCAGTAAGTCAGTTGTCGTTGGATCTTCTGAAGTAGCTCTGGGAGCGATTATACAATACCATGTCGACACATCGGGAATTGATTCCCCGACAGATGGAGAGAGTGCATAGACAAAATCTTATCTTTACCTCCATCTCTGTCTTATTTTTATTTACTTTTAGGATATTTTTATATCATTTGCATTTGAGGACAAATACTTTTTATTTGTGGTGGGGTGAGGTTCACCTTTTGTGTGCTACTTGTGACTCGTGTTTTTATGTGTATATTTTGGTTGTTATGTCTTAAATTGTGTTTATATTTATTTTTGCAGATCTTTAAGCTTGTGGCTCCTTATATTTAAATTGAAAATATTTTGACTCTTTCCACCACCTCTTGCATGTACTTGAATGTGGCTATTCTTAGGCAAATTTGAGTCTCTGTTTGATCAATATTGATTGTAAGACCCCGAAAATGACTTAGGTTAACTAGAGCCTAACATGTTGGTTTTGATGATCTAAGGTCCTAAATAGGTCTATAATATGGTTTAGAGCAGTAGCTAAAGTATTAGGTGCATTGGAAGTCAAACGTCTAGGGATGACTAAGACGTTCGATGACTAAGTTACCTAAATGCCTCATATGTGGTTTTATGTGTTTATGTGTGATTCATGAGGTTTTAAGGTACTTAAATGAGTTATTATAGCATGTATAGGCAGTGTGTCAAGTTTCGTGGAGTTTGGAGGTCAAACGTCCAAGAACGTTCATGAAGTTCGAAAGATATGCCTTGAGATGACCTTGTGTGTCTAAACATGTTTTGTTGAGTTTTAAGTGTTCGTTTTGGATGAAATTTATGTGAGAGGTGTTAAAATCATAGACGATCGTATTTGGGTTGGAAACGTCCGAGAAATTATCCCCAAGGACCAACCAAGGGTCCTTGAGGAAGGACCCACGTTGGTGGCCGAAACTGCCAAAAGGCAGTCCACCTACGGAAGGCAATCGACGGCCAGTGGCCTGGTCGACGCCCCGTAGGTGGTGGTAGTCGTTGGATCCTTACCCAAGGAATACAAGCTTCCATTTTCCAGGCTCTGAACCAATCGACGGTGGACAGAATGGTCCGTAAGTGGGCTTACGCCCCATCGATGGGTCAGTCGTCTGTGAGCCTGTGTTACGCGCAGCTCACTGTTAAGTCCAAGGGTGAATTTGTAAATTCATCCAACTTCCAAATAAGAGTATTGGTGGTTTATTAAGGGTATATTGGATATTTTAAATGTGTATATAAGTGTTTAACACTTATAATATTTCATTCTTCTAAATCAAAACCCTAAAATCCTTTAAAAAAAACCAAATACTCCATTGAAGTCCAAATCAAAGAACAACTTGAAGGTGACGTTTTGAGTGGAAATTCTTCATCAAAGTGAAGAATTATCATTATTGAGGTATGTATTTTGATCCTTGAAAGTCATTTCATCAAGGAGCCCAACTTCAATGATGTTTTCTAAAGTTTTCAAAGATGAATTGTCAAATTTCATGATTTTACCATGGGTTCTTGCATTAATGGTTTTCAAACGTCTATTATGGATTAGATTGGTGTTGTATTGATGATTTTAACCTAAATTACCTATGAACCTATGAAATTGATGAACCTAATATTTTGACTAAATTATGGGTTACTTGATATTGGGTTAATGTTGATGAATCCATGTGTAGTTTCTTATGGACTTTCTATTGATGTAAGAATTGTATTCAATTGTTGTGTAATTGATCTTAGATTGTTGAATCTATGTTGAATTGGTTTAGATTTCATTGATTTCTATAATGGTGTATTGAATTGGTGTTCATGGCCATGGGTAAGGGCCTTATGATGTTGAATTAGGTGATTTGGTATTGGCTTGAAGTGTTGATGATGAAGTAGTGTAAGCTGCCCTATTTCTTCTTATTCAATGTTAATTTTACTTTAATTATGTTATGATTGGTTTGGTCCACCTTTGGTGGCGGTGCTATGTGAATTGATGTGGTCTTGTCGGCTTTACTTTCTAGTACATTGATGATCATGACCTTGTCGCACTACTTGAACTTATATGGCTATTTGTGTAGTTGATTTGATGATGTGTGATCATATCTACCTATATGTGAAAGTATGTGCTAGACTATTGATACTAACTAGGTAATCATGTTATGCTTTGACTATGAGTTAAGTGTGTAGTCTTAGAGTTGATACATGATTGTTTCTAATTTGGCTATATGAGTCTAAAATGGTTAAGTTGATAATGTTAAGGTAATGAATAGGTTGACTTAATAAGGTTAAGGGTCATTCCTAAGAGTCTAAAGTAAGATAGGCTATATGTGTTAAATGAAAGTATGTTGTGTCTTGTTTAGGTAGACTTGTGTCCCTTACTTGATGCTTATGTGAATATGAGATGTCTTGAATTAGGAACCTAAAGGGTCTTAGTCTTGAATAAATGAATATAGGTGAGACCTTGCATGATGATACGAAGGTCATTTATGTGGAACCTTCAACCAAGTGGTAAGGTTATAAATCGTGAAGTAGTTAGCCGTAATGGTATCCTTCATGTAATGAGTGATGGACTTAAGGTTGATTGGATGGAATGGCTTCATATCATACCTTAGGAAAATCGCGATGAGCTTTTTGTCGCCATAGTGAGATATGCCCTAGTGGACCTTGCTTTGGTAAGGTGAATGTAAATGGGTCATGAACTAGATATGAGACCCATTTATATGAACCTTAATGTGAATTGATTTATGAGAACTAAGGCGAGCACCGAGTGAGTATGAGCAAGGGGGAAGTAGTTCTAGTTAAGAAAGAGACTAGAATGCTTAGTATGCCCTTCATATTCCTTAACCATGTGCCTATGTGGGATCTTTATGTTCTACCATTGGCAAGTAAAACACCTCATCGAAGTAGGATAAAACTTTGGATTCCATGCTTTAATACCATGGTCTATGTCGGTTATTGCCTATTCTCATCATATGGGATACCTATTAGCATTAGAGAAGTTCTATGAGGTTTAGGTGGTGGTATGGGACACTATCTAGACATTGCACAATAGACTTTGAAGATGTTAGTAAGAGTCCCTAGGTCTTATCCAAGACCATTATTTGAATGTCCTTTATGTGATGTATGTCTTCTAAATGAACTAATGAACTAATGACTTACGTTATGAAATATGTAAGTGAATAAGTACCTAATCTAGAGTGCCTTAAGGATTCTTTAGTTAAATTGTGAAGAGGGCATAAATGATGATCTTTTCATGGCTTATCTATGGAAGTCTTGAGAATGACTCTAGTTAGGGAAAAGGGTTTGGTGTTGTTGACATGATCTAAGCCTTAAGTAGTCTTAAGGACTATTTAGGTAATCTTGAAGAGGTCAGTCATGGACGTTATTTTCTTGATTTACTTAAGTAGGTCTTTTGATAGCCTTTGGAAGGAGAATGTCATATCATCTATGTGCTGGTGTGTTTAGTGAGAATAATTCTATCCTAGGGAGTCTATAGGATCTCTTGAGTGTGTGTGTAACGGATTGTACGGGCGGTTGCTTCACAACTCACTCAAGTGAGACTTAGAGTCACCTTTGGTAGAAGAATCTTACCTTGATGTTTAAGGTGCTTTGTAAGTGTGTATGTGACTCATTATAAGTAATCTTAAGGGTCATTTAGGCACATCTACAAAGGGTGTATGGGCGGTCTCTTTTTGTGTGACTTAAGTAAATCTTAGGATAGCTTTTAGTGAGGGAATTACACGCTAGAAGATGGTTAATGGAAGGTAAAGTGATTCACTGTAACAGTGAAGGAATTCACTGTACAGTGATTCGAGTTCACTGGAAAGTGTTCTCTAAAAATGTGATATTTTGTTTAATCGTTTTCTTATATGATTCTAAGTTGCTAAATGTTATTCTTATGATGATATTATGATGTTTTAAAGAAAAGATGCATATTTCCAATAAAGTCCGTTTTCATGATTTTTATGCATAATGACATGGGTAGTACATGTGGTTGTACTAATTCCATGCTTTATTTTCTATATAATAGTTCTTGGTAGGTGAAGAGCTTTGGGAAGAAGACTTGGACAAGGAGATCGTTCAAGAAGAGTTGAAGTATGTCCTCATTTGACTCGAGGGCATATATGTCATTTTATGTTTCTTTTATGAAGTTTTGTAATAGACTATTAGTAGTATGTTTTAAATTCGTATGGGCCGTGTCCCAAGTATTGTCGTGTCTTAAGATGATGATTGAGACTTAGTGTTTTCCTATTTCTACATATATAACAGAGTTTAAGACTTCTATATTGTTTTTATGAAAAGTTTTAATTCCGCACTACTTTTCATTATGTATATGCGATGAATGATATGAGAGGCTTGTATGAGACCTCCGAGAGATTACGCCGGTCGCAATCCAAGATTGCACCCTAACTTCTAGGGTGTGGTTTCGGGATGTGACATTGATGACTTGGATAGTGCTTGCAATCGAATGAACATGAATGTGCGGCTACAACGAGGCCAAATAAATTTGCATAGAAAATATGTGAACTCTTTGCATCTCGTTGTGATTAGCCAATTATCAAATTGAGTTTCTTGCAATGACCATTACACACTTGCAAAAGTGTGGAGTCTTGTTTGAATTTATTTTCAATGTGTTGTGTGATGATCTTACCGCGAACCATGCATGATGACACCTAGAATTTGCCCCGTTAGTCCGGTTGCCTAAGTGATGTTAACTCATGATATAATCTTAGGCACAGTTGAAAGAGTGTGAACCAATTTCACATACCTCTTTTGTGGTTTGCCTTGTGAGTGTGCAAACCTCTTTTGAACACCCCTTGAGCCTTACCTTTCTTTGGATGAAACTTGATGAAAACATGACCTCTCTTAATCCTCTACCTATAATCCAATTGATTTGTGGTTGATTGAATAGCCAACATAGGCCATGGTGTAAAGAGAAGGCAAGTCCAAAAGTGCAAGAATAGTCTCCCTTTACCCATGGTGTTGAGAAAAATAGAACTCCTCCTTAAAAAAAGAGAAAGAGAAAAAAATAGAAAATAATGAAAAAGAGAAAGTCATGGAATGAAGTTATGTAAATATAAACAAGAACTGGGGTTCTTCGAACAATCCATGAAAAGTGAATAAAGGGATGACTTGTGAGTACAAAATAAAATGATGAAAGAAGGGAAAAGGAAGTGTTATGAAGCACCGCATCATGAGGATAAAAGTCATTGAGCCTAAATGACCAAACCTATAAGATAAACCCCATTACAAGCCTTAAAAAGACATTTTTGATCTTGAGTGGGCTGAAACAAATGTTGATTGGATAATACGGGCAAATATATGGGTTAAATAATGCATTGTGCTCATCTTTGTGAGTGTGAGCGTTAAAATTGATTCCAAAACTTTAAATTGTATGTCATTGTGTGTCAATATGGAATCATTCTTTACATGAGGGCATTTGATTACTTTGGTTGAGCTTGAACTTGCATTTGAAGCAAGTATCGTGAGCTTGAAAATCTTTGATAATTGTGTGTCACAAATTGAGTCTTTGAGTGCACGTTTGATCCTTTCATGAGTAAGTTGAGTCTTGTTGTGTGCATACATTGAGACATCATTTTTGAACTGTTGAACTTGAGGACAACCAAAAGTTTAAGTTGGGGTGTTGATGAGTCCACGATTCGGACTCATTTCAGGCTAATTTTGATAGGTATAGTGTCCTCAAATGCATATTTTGTCTCTAAGACTAATAGACTACCTTGAGTTTCAGGTATTTATACTTAAAGACAAAGGCATGGACAAAATCAAGCAAAAATAAATAAAGGTAGCTGAAAGAACGAAGAAGTGATTGTCTGATAATCGCTTCACCCATTTGGCGTGTCGCCAAAAATTCTCAACCTCGCCTTTTATTCAGTAAGCTGAGCCATGAAGGAAAGGATCAAATCGACAGTGAATAAAAGAAGTCGGTATGTCTCCCAATGATCCTAAATGCAAAGATGTTGTAGGCTAACACGAGACGGCGATAAGCATACCAAAGGGTAGGCGATCCCGACTAACTGCACCGAGTGGTTATTCGCAGTACAATTTTTTGAAAACTATAAATACTCATTAATATTTTTAGCTTAGTATCGGATTCCATAGTTTTGAATAGTAATTTTTAGACTTAGTTTCTATTTTGAGTTTTTGAGAGCTTTTGGGAAACTTTGCTCTTAAACTTTGGAGATTTGAAGACTCTCATATTGAATAAATTCAATGTGGGTGTTGGAAATTCTTCATCCTAGACTTGATTGAAACAAAAATAAATTACGCAGTTTATGTTACTTTGATTAGGTATCATTTTCTTCCTTTACTTTATGTCTAGCTAAAACCTCAATTCTTAGGGTGTGATTTCGTGGATATGAGTTAAATATATTGTTGGGTGTTGCTTATTGTTAGTATATTCTCTATTTAAATGTGATTTCACTTAGTAGTTATGTTTGAACTAAAATAAGTTGTAGTTGCAAATACGATTTCACCTTAGTGTTTTTGGCTTGCTCGAGAGAAAGGTTTTAAAACTAAGACTATTAAGTTGATAGTTGGTGGCTATTAGTCGTCATGGGTTCAACTTGAGAGAGTGAATCCTAGTCCTTTTACCACACTTTCAGCTCTAGAGAGTGATTGGGCAAAGGCAGAGGTTGTTCTTAAAGGTTGCAACTCGGTGTTCGAGAGAAATCGAGTTGATTCGAGGTAAGTTGCTCGAGAGAGAATTTATCCCCTCTAAAGTCTATGCTAGTTACATATATTCAGTGATGTATTATCAATAACAACTACCTTTCGCTGTCTTTTATCTCATATTTCGGTCATATCCTAAGAATTTTGCTTCCATATTAGTCTCTCTTATTGTTTTTACTATTTTTAGTTGTAAATTTGATTACAAAACCTCATTTGTTAATTGATCTTTATTTCACCCCTCTAATTTACTATGTTTTTATTCGATTATTTCTAGTAGCTTTGACTTGCATAGGATAGATTTCTGCTTAGCTTTCATATTCTCATTACCACTCCTTGTGGGAATGATCCCAACCCTTGGTTGGGTTATATACTAACTAATGATCATTGGGGATTAATACTGGATGAAGTGCCTTTGATGACGTTGATCATGCCCCGCGGTATTTATGGACCTTATGAATATGGTTTTTCGAAAATGCCTAGACATGTTCGTTATTGTGTTTATCGATGATGCCTTAATACATTCTAGGAGTGAGGGCAATCATAGGAACCATTTGAGGACTGTATTTCAAACCCTCAAAGATCATCAATTGTTCGCCAAGCTTATTAAATGCGAGTTTTTGTTGAAATTTTTGGCATTTCTAGGTGACATAATATCAAGCAAGGGTATGAAGGTTGATCCAAAGAAAATGGACTTGGTTAAGAATTGGCCTAGACCTCTATCACCAACCGATATTAGGAGCTTTTTTAGGTTATCCAGGTATTATAGGAGGTTTTTTGAAGAATTCTCCTCTATTTTTTCTCCTTTGACGGCCCTAACACAAAAGAAAGCTAAGTTTGAGTGGACGAAGCTTGTGAGAAAGGCTTCCAAGAATTGAAGGATAGTTTACCTCCGCTCCGGTGTTGACCTTATTGAAGGGTACCGATGGGTTCGTAGTGTATTGTGATGCTTCACGAGTAGTTTTGGGTTGTATCCTCATGCAACATAGGAAGGTTATAGCTTATGCCTCAAGGCAACGCAAGGTACATGAAAAGAATTATCTGACTCGTGATCTTGAATTAGAGGCCATAGTATTTGCCTTGAAAATATGGAGACATTACCTTTATGGGGTCCATGTAGATGTGTTTATCGATCACAAGAGTCTCCAATATGTGTTTACCCAAAAATACTTAAATCTCCGACAAAGAAGGTGGTTAGAGATTTTGAAAGATTATGACATGAGCGTCATTTACCACCCCGAAAAAGCCAATGTAGTAGCAAATGCCTTAAGTCGTATATCCATGGGTAGTGTGGCCCATGTAGAAGATGAGAAAAAGGAGTTATTTCGTGATGTGCATAGGTCGGACCAGTTGGGAGTTCAATAAGTAGATTCTTCAAAGGGTGGTTTCATGGTTCATCATAGCTCCCGGTCCTCCTTAGTGGTTGATGTTAAGTTTAAGCAACACTTTGACCCTATTTTGTCGGAATTGAAAAAATTCGTACTTGGGAAATCCATTGAGGATTTGTCCCAAAGGGAAGATGGGGTACTTAAGTATCAAGGTAGGTTGTGTGTTTCAGATGTTGATACCTTAAGGGGACAATTCTAAAAGAGGTTCATGGTTTGCGATATTCTATTCACCCAGGAGCCACCAAAATGTACCGTGACTTATGGGAGGTCTATTTGTGGAATGGTATGAAGAAGGATATAGCGAGCTTTGTGGCCAAATGTCCAAATTGTCAACAAGTAAGGCCGAGCACTTGAAACCGAGAGGTTTATCCCAAGGTATAGAAATTCTCACTTGGAAGTGGGAAGATGTCAATATGGACATTGTTGTGGATTTGCCTTGCACTCGAAGACAACATGATTCTATTTGCGTCATTATTGAGAGGATGACTAAATCAACCCATTTTATTCCCGTCAAGTTTTCCTATTCGGTAGAAGACTATGCTAAGTTGTACATCAAGGAGACAATGAAGTTACATGGGGTTCCTTTTTCTATCATTTCGGATAGGGGTACCCAATTTACTTCACATTTTTGGAAGGCTTTCCAGAAAGGGCTTGGTACCAATGTTAAGCTTAGTACCTCTTTCCACCCTCAAACGAATGGTCAAGGGAAATGCACCATTAAAACCTTAGAGGACATGTTAAGGGCATGTGTTATTAACTTCAAGGGTGATTGGGATGACCATCTACCATTAATAGAGTTTGCCTACAATAATAGTTACCACTTAAGTATTGTTATGGCTCCACTTGAAGAACTATATGGGAGAAGGTGTAGATCTTCGGTGGATTGGTTTGAAGTAGGTGAATTTTCCCTTATCGGTCCCGAGTTAGTTTATGAGGCCATTGAAAAGATTGACTTATTAGAGATAGGTTAGAGACTGCTCAAAGTCGGCAAAAGTCATATACAGACAATAGAAAGAGGGATCTAGAGTTTGAGGCTAGTGATTTGGTCTACTTGAAAATCTTACCTATGAAGGGTGTGATGAGGTTTGGCAAAAAGGGGAAGCTTAATCCCCAGTATGTGGGCCCATATAAAATTTTGATATATGTTGGGAATGTTGCTTATGAATTGAACTTGCCTAGTGAGTTGGCTCCGGTTCATCCAGTGTTTCATGTTTCCATGCTTAAGAAGTGCATTTGTGATCCTATATCTACCTTTCCTTTATAAGGATTAGGAGTTGATGAGAACCTTTTTATGAGGAAGTTTCAGTTGAGATTTTAGACCGTCAAGGGAAGAGATTGAGGAATAAGAAGTAGTTTCCATTAAGGTTCTATGGAGGAATCATTTAACTAAGGGTGCTACATGGGAGTCCGAGGCCGATATAAAGTCCTGTTATCCTCATCTTTTTCCTTCTACTTCTATTCAAACTTGAGGTAAGTAGTTCCTCTTGAGTTTTTAGTGATTTGGGAGTCATGTGTATTGCATGATTTTTTCTCATGATTTCCTTATGTTGTGCATGTTCTTGTGAGAATTCATGTTTAATATATGTTGCGTTTTCATGATTTATATGTTCCTTATGTTAGTTTACACTTTAATATGATGATTGCATATTTGATTTCATGAGAGGTCGTGTTGAACATGCTTAATTATGTTTTGATAAAATGGCATATTGACTCCATATTGTTGTGTTGAGATTGCTTTGAGTTGGAGAATTTATTTCCTCCTAAGATGATATAAAATGATGAGTTTTATGCATATAGGGTTGTGGATGTTGTCCCTACTTCCTTGTGTTGCATGTATTATGTTGAGATGGAGTTGAAGTTTCCTCCCTATGTGGTGTATTGTTTTGATATTGTATGCTTGTTGGGCTGCTAGTCTTGAGTCTTTAAATTTTTGTAAGGTTTCTAGTGATACACTCAAATTACACCTCCCTAAAGAAGTATAAGCAGTCATATCAAGTAAAGAACCCAACTAGTAGGTTGGGGTTCATCCCACGAGGAAAATGGTTTAGACTTAACTTTAATGGATAATTATTGCTATTTAGTCAAGTTCTTTCCAAAAGCAAGTAATAAAAGGGGGGGGGGGTTGTGACACAAATCTTCGTTAACAATTCTAAGAAAAACAAGTAAATAAAAGCAAAGACTTATTTTTTTTATCAAGTTATGAGAGAAACTAGGGTATATGTGTTCCACATAGGTTCATAACGTCGTATTCCTATCTATAACAATTCTTCCCTAGTGTTTTGCATGCAAAGTGATAAGTTAGGTATCTCTAAATCTTTGGTCCAACATTTAGAGAATTTCACCCCGTACCTTGGTCCGGCTACGTGTGTATAAGCTACTAACCCTTACCTTTACTTCATATTAAGCATCATATTCGATGTATGTCTTAGTTATTACTTCACACCAATCGAGACTAGCCTATTACATAGTATCCCACTAAATCTATGCTGATAATTCTTTTCTTATTAACTACCTCATTGGTCCGGCAAGTAGCAACAAGGCGAGTTCTAACGCGTGCACTCGTTAAAAAGACTAATAAAAGAAAGAATTATCAATACATGCAATAACCTATTTGAGAATTGTTATTAAGCTAGGTTTACTTTGTTAATCACCCATGGTTCCCACAACCCTAGTTGTGGATTTAGTTACCCATGCATATAAGAACACAATTCATAGTTATTAAACAATAAAACATGAACTTACTTTGACAATTCGAAGAAAATCCAGAAAACCAACTTGAAATAACAAGATAACACTTGAAAACCAAATCCGGAAATTGAATTATTGCTATAGTTGCAAAACCCAATCTCTAAACACAAACTAAGAACAATACTAATAATGTCTAACCCCAAAAACGAGGTTTTACACCCTATTTATAGAAAACATTGTACTAAATTAAAATGAAATAAAATAAGAAATGTTGTCCACAAACGCGGCTATAATCAACGACCCCCACAGACGGATCGTCGATGAAACGATGGACCGTCGACTGCCTCCGTCAGTCCAGACTTAGAATCATTTTTCGTTCTTCAGATGGCATCATCTCTGAATCAATCGACGGACCAACATCACGGTTCGTCGATGCATCTACGGTTCGTCGATGCCTTCTGTTGCTCCATCCTTAGAATTTCTCCAACTTCGGGTACTGGGACTATCTCTGATCTCATCGACGATTCAACAGGTTTGTTCGTCGGTCAATCAACGGACCGTCGATCCTCTCCGTAGTCCCACACATGATCAGATTTCTCCGAGTTTCTCCATTATCCTGAACTTCAATCGATGGTCACCATCTCCGGACTATCGATGGAACAACAGACCGTCGATGGCCTTCGTGGGTTGCTTCTGCACTTTATTTCAGATGCCTTCTGCGTTTTATTTCAGGACATTTTTCTTGCAAAACAAACATAAAACATGTTGAAACTACTCCAAAACGGCTCTAGACACACACAACTCTTAAGGAAAAACCATTGAAAACATCGTGAAACCACAGTATATCAACACCCTCAACTTAAATTCTTTGTTTGTCCTCAAGCGACGCACTATGACTCAAAACAACACTTTGTACAAAAATATACTCTTTTAAGCTTTCGCAATCACATGGCTTTCAATCTCGACTTTTCTTTGTTTTAGTGCATGTTTACGCTCTTTAGGTTCGACAAGCTAACTTATGTGGATCAGACCATGACACAAACTCACCATGCACCGATAACTCTACTATTTTGCCTCTCACTAAGGTCCAAAATTTCCGATATTGCAACTATTGCCCTCACTTCAAAAGAAATCCTCCTTTTTCGCACAATGATTTTGACTTTGCGTACAAGGATCTGTATTCAACACTTACACTCAAAAACAAGTTAATACATAGCTAGTACTTGTCGCCATAGGCTTGCCCTTATTTTCACTGCTTGAGTTCACCACACTAGACTTCTAGGATCACAATATGACTTTTTTGGTTTGTAAGGTATGTTCAGGGTCAGTTATGGTACATATGGGTACATTTTAGTGACTTTTTGCCCTCCTTGACAGTACGACCAATCTTCCTACCTTTTCATTGTCTTTTATGCCCTACTTTTCTCCTCTTTTCATCTTTGTCTTGCTTATCCCTTTCTTCTTTGTGGATATGAATTTTTCCTCTTTTTGTTCATTTCTTTTCTTTCTTTTCTCTACTTTTTCCATTTCAACTCATTCCTATTATTTTTTTTCAATTGATAATTTTACCGAGTCACATTGTTTTCTTACTTTCTCTATCTTTTTCCACATTAAACTCTTTTCATACCCAATTTTGGGTCATCACTCATAATAGCTACCCTCAACTTATGGTTTTGCCATGAGTCGAGGTACACATTACCCAAGGTTGGGTCAGGGCCAGGACGAGGTCAATTTCTGTATTAGCCACCCTGAACTTAGGCGTTTGGCCTAAGTTGAGGTGCACATGTCCAAGGAGGGACAAGGGCCAACACATTAAACCCATGGAAGGTGAGTTTGTGAAAAAAAAAGTCTATTATAGGCTCAACAGATTTGGATCAAAAAGGAATAAAAACTTTCATTTGGTTCACTTCATTTTAGGCTAGATGTTTGTTAATTCGAACAAGGGCCTATGCTCCTTTTCTAGTCGTCTAACACAGATAAGGGGGGCAGCGGAACCGGTACTTATCGGTTACGGTCCATTCTGTCCCGGTCCGGTTCGGTACCGGTTATCCCGGTATAGACCGGTTTGGTCTGGTTCCGGGACAGGTAACGGGACGGAAATCGGGATTTGCCGGTCCGTCCCAGTTCCGATAAATCCCGGTTCGTTACCGGTCCGGTCCGGTCAAATTATTTTTAAAAAAAAAAATATGTCTGTTTATAGCCGTTGGGTAACGGCTAGTGGGCCCCCCAACGGCTATTTCACCCATTTTTCAGCCACTTACACCCCCTACCCCCCTAACTTTTTTAATACCCCAAAGTTGTAAAAATTATACTTTAACCCATTTTTTTACTTATAAATACCCCTAAACTTTCATTCTTTTAAATCACAAAATCATCTATTCATCTTCTATACTCTCAACTCTCTATTCTCTAATCTCTAATTCTCTAATATATAATATCTTAAATTCCGGTGGTGCCTTATTTGGTCTTTGGAAATTGGATTTGGAGCTTCAAAATTCAACTTTCAACTTTCCACGTTCGGCTTTCGGCGGTCATAAACGTCTACTTTTTTAAAGTAGACGTTCGGTACATTCGTTCCAACTTTTATTTTACATTTCATTTATATTTAAATAATTATTTATTTTGTGATTTGTTATTTGCATTACATTTTTCATAATATATATAATCTCATGTTTAATATTTTAATATGGATTCCGGTAAAAATATTATTCAAAAAGGAAAGGGTTAAAAAAGTGCAATTGAGCGTCTTAAAAATATGTGTAAATTTACATCCTCCGATAATGCAAAAACCGGTAGTTCTTCTAGATCAAAAACTAAAAAATCTACTATAGTAAGAATAAATACGGATGATTATACACATGTTGATGATACGGTTTTTAATATTGATAGTAATTAAGGATTAGATCCTTATCATGAACATTTACAAGGTCACTTTGGTAATTTTGATGAGGAATTGCCTCGAGATAGTGATAATGATAATGATATTGATGATTATACTGATACGCCTACTTTTGATGATGATGATGATGAAACTGAGCCACCTACGGCTACTAATACTCCCAGTCCAGCTCCTAGTCCCGCTCCCTTTCGTTGTCCTGTCCCTGTTCCCCCCGTACATCCTAGGCCTAAGGTAGAATGTGTTTAAAAAATCGATTGTTTGGCAATTTAAGACACAAAACGAAGATAAAGCACAAGCTATTTGTAATAAATGTAAACATAGATTTAATCATAAAACTGTTGGTAAATCTGGTGGGACGGGACATTTGAGTAGTCATTTAATGTCTTGTTGTAAAAATGAATTTTTGCATGCTAAAGCGGTAGAGGAAGCTAAAAAAAAGGTACCCCCTTCCTGAAAATACAGGAGTAGGCGGCTCTAACATGGTACAAACACAATTAAATCCGTCTAATGTTTCTAGCTCTAGTTTATCACTTCCATATAGTAGAGAAAAAAATCTTGAAGAACTAGCTAAAATGATATGTGTTATGGATTTGCCATTTAGTTTTGCTGAAAATCCCGATTTTATACATTATATTCAAATTGTATATAATCCAAATTTTAAAGGTTTTGCTAGAAATACAATAAAAAAAGGCTGTATTTGATTATCATGCATAATATTTTCAATATCTTTGTTGTTTATTTTATTATAATACTTGTAAAATAGCTATTACTTCTGATATGGGTCGTAGTGTAAACGGTAACGATTATTTGACTGTTACTGCATATTGGATTGATGAAAATTGGTATATGCAAAAAAGAATTTTAGGTTATAAATGTTGTCAAATGCAAAAAACCGGTAGTTATATTGCTCAAACTATTTTAGATATTTTACAAAGCTATGGAATATGTGTTAAAATAAGTAGTATAACCTTAGATAATGCTTCAAGTAATAATGTTGTTGTTGAATATTTAAAACCTACTCTTTGTCCTTTCTATGGTGATAATTATCATATTAGGTGTACTGCACATATATATAATTTGATGGTTAGAGATGGTATACAAATGTATGATAACGATGTAGGAAAGTTGAAAATGCATGTCATTTTATATTTAAATGTCAAGTTAAGTCTAGGCGTAAAGATTTTCAAAATCGTTGTTTTGAAAATAATCTTCCACCTAGAAAAATTCCAAAAACAGTGGCTACTAGATGGAATACTTTATATGAAATGCTTGTAGTCGCTTATGAATATAGAATACCCTTACAAATGGTTTGGAATGCTCATAATTCAGATATTACATATAGACTCGATGATAGTGATTGTCGTGATATAAATGAACTTATAGATTTCTAAAAGGTTTTTACTTAACTACAAAAAGAACATTTGTACTTTATAGTCCATCAATTTGTACTGTTTTGCCTGATATTTGTAGGATTTCTTCTAAATTATATCAATTTAAAAATAAACCAAGATTTCAACAAACCATTAAAAAAATGATTGAAAAATTTAAAAAATATTATATTCCTATTCCTCAAATTTATTTAACCACGTGTTTGTTAAACTCTCTTTATAAAGATGTAGGTGCATCAAAAATGGTTGAAAAAATTTATTTTAACTTAGATATTGATAGTGTATTAGAAGAAATTCCTAGTTGTCAACAAGTTAAAGATAGCATAAAATTTGAAGCTAGAAATCTGTATGATTTATATAATGCTAATATAAATTTATCAAGTGAACATGAACCTCAAAGTTCTAGACGTAGATTTGATGAAGATAATATTGATGCTTATTTATATGATTATCTTGAACTTTTTCACGATAATAGAAATGATTTTGATGCCTATGTTAATCAAAATACAGAACCTACTGAAGATATTCTAGCATGGTGGAGAAATCGCGGCAAAGGATTTCCAAAACTACAATCGATGGCTCGAGATATATTAGCTATGCAAGCGTCGTCAGTAGCTTCGGAAGGAGTCTTTAGTGCAGCAAGGTTTCAACTTGGAGATCATAGGCATTCACTAGCAGCCGATAGCTTGGAGATATCGGTATTATTTCGAGATTGGATTAATGCCGAGAGAAGAAATTTGGGTCGTGAACCACTACCGACCAATTTCAAGATGACGTTGATGAAATAATGCAGGATTATAGTGACGACGAGATTGAAGCAATGTAAGATCTATCTATTCAACCAATTCCCGAACATGTTACTAAAGAAATGTTGAATGATTTATGAAAGGATTTATATGGTGGTACCAACTATTAGTAAAGTATGATAATTCGAGATTTAATTCAAACAAAACCTTCCTAGAAGGTGGCTGTGTAGATTAAATCTTTTAATACTCTACTAATATTTTTATAAATGTAATTGTAATATCAAAATAAATATTAATAAAAATATAGGCTATTCGCCTTAATTTGTTTTATTATTGTTGTATTAAATTTAATTTTTAATATTGTCAATTTTTAATTTTATAACTTTAAAGTTTGAATTTAAAATTTTCAAACTTTAAAAGTTTGAAATTTAAATTTTATAACTTTAAAGTTTAAAATTTAAATTTTATAACTTTAAAGTTTGAAATTTAAATTTTCAAACTTTTAAAGTTTGAAATTTAAATTTTTTAACTTTAAAGTTTGAATTTAAAATTTTCAAACTTTTAAAGTTTGAATTTAAAATTTTCAAACTTTTAAAGTTTGAAATTTAAATTTTATAACTTTAAAGTTTGAAATTTAAATTTTCAAACTCTTAAAGTTTGAAATTTAAATTTTATAACTTTAAAGTTTGAATTTAAATTTTTTTTACTTTTAAAGTTTGAAATTTAAATTTTTAATTTTATAATTATTATAATAAAAATTATATTCAATTAAAAAAATTAAATCTTTAAGTTTTAAATAATTTAAATTAATTTTTTTTAAATTATTGTCGGTCCGTCCCGGTTACCGGTCCGGTTCGGTCCGGTATACTACTGGTTCCCTTGCGGAACCGAGACGGAATAAGTAAAAATTACTGGTTTACCGGTACGGATTCGGTACCAGTTCCGAAACGGTTCCGGTTGGCACAGTGCCGGTTCCGTCCCGGTTCCGGAACTTACCGGTCCAATTCGAACGATTTCGGTACCGCTGCCCCCATGAACACAAATTCCTTTTGCAGGATCAACCGGGCAAGTTCTAGCTTGTACCAACAGTTGAACGCTCAAACTCCTCACACTCTCTTGACACTACATTGCCCTATCATATTTTCACCTATTCATGCAAGCATTTCTTAGGACGGGATATTATTCATACTTAGCCATCATGCTTCATTTTTCATGCTTTTATACTTTGTACAAGTTACGACATGTCGGTTCAACAGTAAAGTAATCAGTCTCTTGGGGCAAAAGAACACAAGAAAGAAAACCCTGAAGAGAGGATTGTGTGTTGGGCTACTCTGACTTCACCCTAACACTCACTTTCCATTTACCCCACCCCCAACAAAATAGCATGCAATGTCCCCAATGCATCAAAAGAAATACAAGTACAGGGTGATAGGTGAAGCAACCCTTGGGTGCATAGCGCCGACGATCAACAAGTAGGCGGGTCTGATTTCCCGGAACCCGCAACATCAGTATTAGGCCCACCCTCAGTGGTGCCAACAACAATCTCTGCACCATCAGTGGTAATCCTCTCACTGGTCTCCAGTCTGGAACTAGACGCCCCAATAACTATCTTTCGAGCCCTCATCTGACAGGTCTCCTCATCAATCAATGAGGCTCTCCTCGAAGCCTCAAGGTCCATCCGCTCATTCTTCCTCGCACGGGCATCCTCTCCCTCAGAAGTGCGGCTACAACGGTGCCTCTTGGCACGACCACGTGGCTCAGGCGGCGGCTAAGTAGGGTTGTGAATAGTGAAACAAACACAGTGTCCTCCGCTAGCTTGAAGGGTGCAGTCTCGGGATCAGTCCCCCTCATCTCCAGAATGTTGTCTACTATCTGGCCGCAAACTCACCACAGCCTCCTGAAGAGTAGTCAAGTCAATGGTGGGAGATGGGCATGCAAGAACCCGCAGCTCAAATGCATCAAGGCTCTGGTGAACCGCCTGAATCTTCTGCTCTGTCTGCTGGGCCACCCTCTTCTCAATCCGGTCCTCAGCCTCGACGATGGACTTTTGCATCCAAGGTTGTATGTGATGAAGTAGGGTGACCATGTAGCCTCTAACTTCTGGACCCTTGCCAATGGGACTAGTGCTGCAGATGGTGGAGTAGACTGAGAGAAACTGTTTGCTCTACTAGCGGCATGGGCAGACTCAGATGTGGTGGTATCAGAGGGCTCTAAAGTGGCAGGGTCAGCCCCTTGGGCTAACTCTACCGTGACCGCCAAGTTCTTACTCAACGGATGCACCACAACTTTGGGCCCTCTCCGCTGTGCCGCTACATTGGCCTCATCCCTGATGAGACCTATATCAACTGTGCCACCCGGAGTGTAGAGTGTATCACAATGTCAAATAGGCAGACCGACATCCCTGCATAGATGGAAGATAAGACACGCGAATGGGTAAGTAGTGGAAGACTTGAAATCCCTCTCATGTATCACCGTGATCAACAGCTTCGCGAAGTCGATCTCCAAACCTGCCACCAAGGTTGCTACCAGTGCCGCTCTATCCCAAGTAACAATATTATCTGGTTCTATCGGAGATAGGCGGTGGTGGACTAACAGCTAGAAGAACTTGACTGTGAAAGTGAGGTTGGACTTTTTTATCAGCCCTTTTGGGTCTAACACCCAATTGGCCCCCTAACCGTTTGATGGATAGATGTTGAGCAAGCCACCTCTTACCTGCCTCTTTCTGCTCCACTGTCCTCTGAAACTGGACACTTTTGACCATCTCCCACCTGTAATCAAACTCTGGAGTCAAGGGGACCCAAGTAATATCGGTGTCATAAATGAAACGGCGGATGGTGACCGGAGAAATATCCACCCGGCAGCTCTGAACTAGCACTGTGGTGAGCGGGTCCTGTTTGGCGGGTCTCGCCCGCCTATTCAAAGAACCTCTGAGGATCGCCACAGAGGAGGCGTAGAACTCTCAAACAATTTCCTCTCTATACGTCCCCAAGCCTGTGGCGGGTAAACAATCTCTGCACATTAGGGACTATGTGAAGACTCACTATAAGAACTCTACGCTCGACCGTCACCAACCGGGTCATCACCCCCTTGTTATTTAGCACCTTGGTGTCCCTGTAGACCTGATACTGACCATCTACGCACCACCAGTTTGGATCATCCTCAACCGGTGTAGGGACATCTGCCTGGGTGCCAGGGCAGACTCTGAGCTAGTAGCGTCATCAGACGAGGCTTGGTGGGTAGGTTCCTCTGATTGAGTGGATCCATGTGATACAAAACCGGAGGCAGTGGCCTCATTCGACCCCAAAGAGTGGGCAGACTCTGATCCTGATGCAGCGTCAGAGCCAGATGCTCCTTCAGAACCCGAGGCATACCCAGACGGTGTGCCGGTCAGTGGGTGCAACTCATCAGATTGGGAGGCAGTGACTACGCCGGACACCACCTTCTTGGGGGTACCCCGGGTGGCTCGTGCAGCTAGTGTAGGGGTGCTGGTGCTTGGGGGACATACTCGGGATCCCTCTCATCATCGAAAGTGTCAATCATCTGACGGGATGGTGCCACGGATTTGGACCTGCCCCTGGAATAAACGATGTACGGTTTGGGGGCCATATGTACCTGTAAAGAAGTTGTTAGTCTCATAGCAATCTTACTACACACTCGAAACAAACAAAACAAAAAAACACTTTTCAGTTAAGACCTGCACTACTGGTTGAGGGGCACTATCTATGGGTCGTCGATGAATCGATGGTCTGTCGATAGGATCCATTGTTGGACACTTAGAATCTATTCAGCTTACTTCTTCAGACCTCTCAGTTCTAGACAACGGATGTGCAGAACGGCCTGTCGATCAATCGATGAACTGTAGTCCACTTCCGTCGTCTAACACTTAAAATAATTTTTAAAATCTATCACTACAGGGTCTCTGAATGAAATGACGAACGTGCAGAATGGTCGGTCGATCAATCGACGCACCGTAGTCCACTCCCGTCATTTCAGACTTAAATAAATTTAAAGGTGTGTCGATCGACGTATCCCTTCGACGGCCCGTCGATCCATCGACGGTTCATCGACGGGGTCTCGTGCTATTGGCCTGAGCCAGCTTTCAGGCCTTGTTTCCAATTCCCCATTTTGACACCTTTGAAGACCCACACAAGTTTACCCAACACATAACAACAATCAAAAGACACTTTCTTCATTCTTAGGGTTTTGATTTCACAAGATTCATGCTTTAATTCATCGATGCTACAAAACCTTTAGTCGGAAAGCCTATCATTACTATCATAAACACATTTTAAACAGATTTCACCACAACTCACTCACTTTCTATCATTTTAAGGGACATTTTGTACTAGTTTCAACAAGCAAAACCAACCATTTTTTGTCCACTGAGTCAAGACTCACTTTCTAATTTTCGTTTCCAACAATGTATGAACGAGAATTTATAAAGCAAAGGGAATCTAAATACCTAATAATCGTAGTGGATTGATTGGGAGGGTGATCCTTGCATGAACCTACGTGCCCGACTTGAACACCGACTGGAGAAATCAATGGGAGCAGTTGGGAATTTTTGGGAAGAAGAGGGTTTTGGGAATTTGGGGAATTTGGGAAGTTTGAAGGAATATAGATATTATGGAAGGAAGAAATATGATGTTTGATGAAAAAATAAGGAAATAAGGGAGGAGAAACGGTTGGGAAAAATTTCAAAAGATTTTGGAGGTTAATGAACGGTTTTAACTTTTAATATTACCGACCGGGTCGGGTTGGATCACTGGAACTTTGGACCAACGAAATCCCATCGACGATGCAACAAGACTTAGAAAAATTTCGAGACATACCTGGATCTATGGACACCATCGACGGTCCGTCGATTGAACGACGACCCATCGATGGGGTCCGTAGATCAGTGCACCAGACCATTTTCAGCAGAAATTTTTAGTTTTGGTCTCTGCATATGTAACACCCATTAAGCTATTCTTTTTGTGTTTTTCTAGACTCTTTTGTGACACGGACCCTACACTAATCTCTAGCCAACACTAATAATATATATAAAAAAAAATATAAAACATAAGGATGAGCAAAACAAAACGAAACAAGAAAATGCGACTATTCCTACAAAGAAGATAGAAACTTATCGTTGGCTAGAGGCTACACCTTGGTTTGCCTCCCAAGAAGCGCTTCATTTAACGTCGCGGCACAACGCAAGATCCTTGATTACTCAGACTTCATCAAGGTGATATGCCTCAACCACTTCATGGACACTCTCTGCATGCCCTAGGTAGATCTTGATCCTTTGCCCGTTGACCGTGAACTTTGCACCCTCCTTATTCTCCAACTCAACCGCTCCATGTGGAAACACTTTAGTGATAAGGAATGGTCCCGTCCACTTGGATTTGAGTTTGCCCGGAAACAAGCGTAGTCTAGATTTGAATAGAAGTACCAAGTTCCCAACCGCAAATTCTCACTTCTCAATCTTTTGGTCGTGGTACTTCTTCATCTTCTCTTTGTAGATGGCTAAACTTTCATATGCTTTTAGGCGAAACTCATCAAGCTCATTTAACCCATTAAGTCTCTGTTCCACCGCTTCATTCCAATCCATATTCAGTTTCTTCATTGCCCACATGGCTTTGTGCTATAACTCGACTGACAAGTGACAAGCCTTCTCATACACAAGTTGGTATGGAGACATACCTATGGGAGTCTTTTATGATGTATGGTAGTCCCAAAGAGCGTCATCAGGCCTCCTTGACCAATCCGTTCTATTAGTATTCACCGTTTTTGACAAAATTTGCTTGATTTCTCCATTTGACACTTCTACTTGCCCACTCGTCTGGGGATGATAAGGAGTGTCCAGATTATGGCGAACCCCATATTTATCCAATATCCCTTTGAACAACTTATTGCAAAAGTGAGATCCACCATCACTAATAATGGCCCTAGGTGTGCCAAATCTGGAGAAGATGTTCTTTTTCAAGAATGCGGTGACACTCTTCCCTTCATTGTTAGAAAGCTCTATAGCTTCCACCCATTTTGAAACGTAGTCCACCGCCATGAGTATATACTTCATCCCATAAGAACTCACAAACGGCCCCATAAAATCAATGCCCCAAATATCAAACAACTCAATCACCAGAATAGGATTTAAAGGGAGATCTTGCCTCTTCGAAATTCCTCCATCTCTTTGGCACTTATCACATGACTTGGCGAACTCGTAATAATCTTGGTGAATGGTTGGTCAATAGTACCCACACTGCAAAATCTTATGTGTAGTCCGGATACCGCTATGGTGACCACCCACAGGCGAGGAGTGACATGACTCCAAAACACTTAACATCTCCACTTCCGGCACACAACGGCGAATAAGCCCATCAGTACAACTCCAGTATAAGTAAGGCTCATCCCAAAAGAACTTTTTCACATCATACATGAAATCCTACCTCTGATGGAAGGATAGGTCCGATGGGACTATATCACTAGCCAGATAATTCACAAAATCGGTGAACCATGGAATCGAATCGTGAGAAGCGGCTAATACATGCTCAGCAGGAAATGTATTATCAATTTCAGCTTTTTCACCCAATTTTCGCATAGCTTCATCCTCTAATCTAGACAAGTGATCGACAACTTGATTTTCAGTCCCTTTTATACTCTTTTACCTCAAAATCAAACACTTGCAATAATAGCACCCATCTAATCAACTATGGCTTTGCATTCTTCTTTTCCATCAAGTATTCTCAAAGCGGAGTGGTCAGTATGCACTATGACCCTTGTGCCAAGCAAATAAAAGCGAAATTTTTCGAACGCAAATACCACCGCAAAAAGCTCTTGTTCAGTCACAGTATAGTTCTTTTGGGTTTCATTCAGGACTTTACTTGCATAATAAATGGGGTGAAGGATTTTATCCCTTCTTGTTCCAATACCACACCAAGAGCAACCCGACTAGCATCACACATCACCTCAAATGGCTCACTACAATCTGGGAAATAATAATGCGCGCAGACACCAACTTCTCCTTTAACTCTCCAAATGATTTGAGATAGGATTCATCAAAATAGAACCTACATTCCTTCTCAAGTAATTTGCATAGAGGATGTACAATTTTTGAGAAATCCTTAATAAACCTCCGGTAAAAGCCTGCATGTCCCAGAAAACATCTCACACCTTTTACAAAGATGGGTGGGGGATCCTCTCTATAACTTCAACTTTCGCTCGATTAACCTCTATCCCCTTCTCCGAGATGTGATGGCCCAACACTATACCTTCTTTCACGATAAAGTGACATTTTTCCCAATTAAGCACAAGATTGCAATCTTCACATCTTTTGAGAACCTCGGTCAAGTGACTCAAACACCGATCAAAGGAGTCGCCAAAAACCGAAAAATCATCGATGAAGAGCTCAATAGTTTCCTCCACCATATCGGAGAATATCGACATCATACATAGCTGAAAGGTGGCCAGTGCATTACATAACCCAAAAGGCATCCTCTTGAAGGAGAACGTCCCATAAGGGCAGGTAAAAGTGGTCTTCTCTTGATCCTCCGGGGCAATAAAGATTTGATTGTACACCGAATAGCCATCAAGAAAATAGTATCATCCTTTTCCTGCGAGTCTATCTAACATCTGGTCTATAAAGGACATAGGAAATGATCCTTCTCAGTCCATGCATTCAACTTCCGGTAAGCCATACAAACTCTCCATCCGGTCACCGGCCTCATTGGAACAAGCTCGTTCCTCTCATTAGGAACTACTGTCATTTCCCCCTTTTTGGGCACACACTTAACAGGGAATACCCAACTACTATCTGCAATAGGATATATGACTCCGGCATCCAACCACTTAATGATCTCCTTCTTTACTACTTCTTGCATGGGTGGATGCAACCGTCTCTGGTGCTCAATACTTGGCTTGTGATCGGGCATGAGTTGGATTTTGTGTAAACAAATACCGGGAGGGATCCCAATAATGTCCACTAGGGGTGTACATCGGTCAGTTCGGTTTGATTTTTTATTTAAAAAATCTAGACCAATTATGTCAGTTTATCAAATCTAAAAACCAAATCAAATCATATAAAGTCGGTTTTTTCGGTTTTGGTT
Source organism: Solanum lycopersicoides (assembly GCA_022817965.1). Classification (NCBI taxonomy): domain Eukaryota; kingdom Viridiplantae; phylum Streptophyta; class Magnoliopsida; order Solanales; family Solanaceae; genus Solanum; species Solanum lycopersicoides. The sequence continues at coordinate 9,214,288 of CM040620.1, forward strand.
TTAGTCGATTCTTTCGGGTTTTCTTGGTTTTTTGGTTTTTTCAGTTTTTACAACTATACCGTATTCGAAAAGCGATAAACATTTTTTCACTTACGTGTGTGATAAACTAAACTTAAAAAATGTGAAGTGAATAGAAATTTTCGAAAATACTGTCGAATTCACATGAGTACAAATTATTGAAATATCAACGTTCATTATGCTAAACTAATAAGATTAAAGGCTAGATGCAAAAAATATTTACAAAATAAATTTTCAACTTCGAATTTGAAAAACTATAACAATATAATTATAACTTCGGATCTTAACAAAAAATAAAATATTTACAATTTTTACAAGTTCAAATTTAAAATAGAATAGATAAACATTGAAAACTACAAACTAACTTAAAATATATTAACAAAGTAAATTATAAATAATATTTTTTAGTTATAAAATAAAATTATATATATATATATATATATATATATATATATATATATATATATATATATATATATATATATATATACATACACATTGAAAACTATAAACTAACTAAAAATATATTAGCAAAGTACATTATAAATAATATTTTTTAACTATAAATAAAATAAATTATATATATGTATATATACAAAATTTTACAAATCCAAATTTTAAATAAAATATATAAAATCAAAAATCATAAACTAACTAAAAATATATCACCAAAGTAGATTATATGTAAATAATATTTTTTATCTATAAATTAAATAAATTATGTATATATATATATATAAATATATGTGTGTGTGTCGGTTTGGTTTGAATTCGGTTTGATTCTTTTCTTTCTAATACCAAACCAAACCAAGAGTGGTCCTTTTTTTTTAATCGCCAAACCAATCAAACCAAACCAAAAGTCAGGTTTTTTTTTTGGTTTGTCGGTTCGATTTGACTTAATGATTCGGTTTGTACAACCCTAATGTCCGCAAGAGTCCAAACAATGGCTCGTTTGAAACTCTTGAGAACTTCTACCAGACACTTTACTTGTTGTACATTCAAATCCGCTGCAATTATTATCGGAAAAATGTTATCTCTCCCCAAGAATACATGCCTCATATGAGGTGGTAGAGCCTTAAGCTCTAATTTTGGAGCCTCCTCAATAGATGGTCTCGCGGGTGGATACTTGCGATGCTTCATATCTAACTCTAATTTCTTTGGTTTGGACCGATATTCATTTCGTTCAATTGCCGCAACCAAAGACCCATACTCTTCAATACCATCACTTGCAAAATCATGATCACTGCCGCTAGAGCCTCGACACCTAGGCGTTCTTCGATTTGTACCTCACACATACTCTCAACCCGATAGGATATAGCAGATACCGTTTGGAGCTCACCACTCTACTTCATGGACCTACAAATGTTGAACATTGCTTCTTCATTGTTCAACCTAAACTTCATCTGCCCTTTCTCCATATCAACCAAGGCACGACCAGTGGCAAGGAACGGCCTCCCAAGAATAATAGAAACCTCAAAGTCCATCTCACAGTCAAGAATCACAAAATCGTCCAGAAATATAAACGAGTCCACTTTCACGAGCACATCATGGAGTATCCCAATGGGCTTTTTCACTGTTTGATCGGCCATCAGTAACCGCATTGCAGTAAGCTTCCGCATTGCAGTAAGCTTTGGGTCACCTAAACCCAATTTCTTATAAATGGAAAGACGCATGAAGTTTATGCTAGCACCTAGATCACATAGTGCTTTAGCAAAATGTAATAATCCGATGGTACATGGAATAGTGAAAGCGCCCGGATCTTCCTTTTTCTGCACAAGAGACCTTGTAGCAATAGCACTACAATGCTGCATTCGGTCATCATCCCCAAAATTTACCGATCTCTTCTTTGTAACCATATCCTTCATAAATTTAGCATAACAGGGTATTTGTTCCAAACCTTCTATCAACGGGACATTGATGGAAAGCTGTTTCAACATGGTGATAAAACACCAGTATTTACCATCCTCAGTCTTCTTCACCAATCTCTGAGGGAATGGTGAGGTCTAGGAATGGGGGTCACTTTCTAAAGTACCTCTACTTATTTCGCCGTTTTGTCCACCAATTCTTCACTAGTTTCCACCACCTTTTCGTCTTTTCTCATATCATCTTCTACGATAGACGACATAGGTGGATCAATATTTTGCTTATCTCCTCGAGTAGTGACTGTCATACAATGTCCATCATTTTTAGGATTTTGGATGGTATTGCTGGGAAGAGTGCCTGGTTGGCGTGGGTTCACAGTAATGGACAATTGGGTCATTTGTAACTCAAGATGCTCAATGGAGACTGCATGTGCATCCACCTTTTTCCCAATGTTCGTTAAATCACTTCTCAATTCCTTAGCATGCTCATCACTAGCATCAAACCTCCTCATCATCTTCTGTAACATATCCTCAACTCGCACCATACTACCTCCACCATCCCTAAGAGCAAATTCCCGATTTTGAGGTGGAACATAGGGACAATTTCTATCATTTTTATTACCATAGTTACCCCGGTTGAAGTTGTTGTCGCGGTTGTATTTTTCATCTCGAACACACTGCCCCTCTCTATTGTAGTTACCATAGTTTTGACCTTGATTTCCTTGACCTTGACGCCAATTCTCCTGATTGGAGCCTTGTGTGTTTAGTCGGAAACCCCCCGTCTGATAATTAAATACATAAGTATCCTCTTCATAATAGTACTCATCCACTGGCGGTCATGGTTTAGTCAAGTAATTCACCGCATTTACCTTCTCTCCACCTCCAGTGACATGTTTCAATACCAACCCAAGCTCAGTTCTCATTTGATCCATCTCTTCACGAATCTCATCTGCCGCCGAATTGTATGTAGCTTGCACTGCAAAGGTATTTCTCCTAGTGTCTGACTTTCTAGTACTCCAAGTCTTATTGTTGCGAGAAATTTTCTCCAACTTCTCTGCGATCTCGGCATAAGTGCACTCACCATAAGAACCCCCCGCAATAGTATCGAGTGCTGCTTTATTGATATCATCTTGACCCTGATAGAAGTACTCTTTCAACGACTCATCATCAATGCGGTGGTTTGGGACACTCTTCACAAACACAGTAAACCTGTCCCAAAGGCTACTTACCGACTCTCCCGGTAGTGCCACAAAGTTGTTCACCTTATCCTTGTGATTAAGCTTCTTGGACACTGGATAGTACTTAGCTAGGAATATATCTCTCAACTGATCGCAAGTGTAGATGGAATTATAGAGTAGCTCAGTAAACCATACTGTTGCATCTCCCGTCAATGATAGAGGAAACGCCCGCAACCTGATGACGTTCATATCCAAATTTGACCTACCTATGCAACTCTTACAAACGGACCTCAATTTGGCTATGTGGGCATGAGGATCCTCTGATGGTTGTCTTGAGTACAAACCTCTCGTGGTGAGCATCTGTATCAAACTTCTCATCACCACCAATGTGTGCCCATGGGGTAGAGAAGGTAGGACAAGGGGTCCATCAGAATTAGTGATGTTCATGTTGACCCTATAGAACTCTTGAGGTCATGGGGATGGAGGCTGCATCCTCAGAGCATCATCAACTGGGTTGTCCGCGACCACTTAGTTATGAACATCAACCGGCAATGGCGGCTGACGAATTACCCCATCACCTAGGTTAGCAGGGTTCTATTGATTGTTCATTCTCCTTAAAGCATAGTTTAGTTCTGGATCAAATGGGCTGAGCGTCTCTCCTCGGCTCCGTGTACTTGGCATACACTAAAACTAGACCTGAAAGAAACAAAAACAAAAGAAAAGTAAAATCAGGAAATTGTTGACTAAACTTTAATAATGTTATTAAAGTTAATCTAAAAGCCACTTTCTCCGGCAGCGGTGCCAAAATTTGATACGCTCAAATTACACGTCCCTAAAGAAGTATAAGCGGTCATATCAAGTAAAGAACCCAACTAGTAGGTTGGGGTCGATCCCACAAGAAAAATGGTTTAGACTTAACTTTAATGGACGAGTATTGTTATTTAGTCAAGTTCTTTACAAAAGCAAGTAATAAAGAGGGGGTGGGGGGTTGTGACACAAATCTTCGTTAACAATTCTAAGCAAAACAAGTAAATAAAAGCAAAGACTTAGTTTGTTTTATCAAGTTATGAGAGAAACTAAGGTATATGTGTTCCCCATAGGTTCATAACGTCGTATTCCTAGCTATAACAATTTTTCCCTAGTGTTTTGCTTGCAAAGTGATAAGTTAGGTATCTCTAAATCCTTGGACCGGCATTTAGTGAATTTCACCCTGTACCTTGGTCCGGCTACGTGTGTATAAGCTACTAACCCTTACCTTTACTTCATATTAAGCATCATATTCGATGTATGGCTTAGTTATTACTTCGCACCAATCGAGACTAGCCTATTAGATAGTATCCCACTAAATCTATGTTGATAATTCTTTTCTTATTAACTATCTCCTTGATCCGACAAGTAGCAACAAGGCGAGTTTAACGCGTGCACTCGTTAAAAAGACTTCTAAACGGAAGAATTATCAATACATGCAATAACCTATTTGAGAATTGTTATTAAGATAGGTTTACTTTGTTAATCACCCATGGTTCCCACAACCCTAGTTGTGGATTTAGTTACCCATGGATATAAGAACACAATTCATAGTTATTAAACAATAAAACATGAACTTACTTTGACAATTCAAAGAAAATCCAGAAAACCAACTTGAAATAACAAGATAACACTAGAAAACCAAATCTGAAATTGAATTATTGCTAAAGTTGCAAAACCCAATCACCAAACACAAACTAAGAACAATACTAATAATGTCTAACCCCCAAAACGAGGTTTTACACCCTATTTATATAAAATATTATCCTAAATTAAAAAGAATTAAAATAAGGAAAGTTGTTCAAAAATGCGGCTGTAATTGACGACACCACAGACGACCGTCGATGAAACGACGGCCGTCGACTGCCTCCATCAGTCAAGACTTAAAATCATTTTTCGCCCTTCAGATGGCATCATCTCTGAATCAATCGACAGGCCAACAACACGGTCCGTCGATGCATCTACGGTTCGTCGATGCCTATTGTTGCTCCATCTTTTGAATTTCTCCAACTCCGGGTACTGGGACTATCTCTTATCTAATTGATGATTCAACAGGACGGTCCTTCAGTCAACGATCCTCTCCGTAGTCTTACACTTGGTCAGATTTCCCCGAGTTTCTCCAATATCCTGAACTTCAATCGACGGTCACCATATACGGACCGTCGATGGAACGACGGACCGTCACCTTCGTGGGTCACTTCTACACTTTATTTCAGCTGCCTTATGCGTTTTATTTGTGGACATATTTCCTGCAAAACAAACATGAAAATATGTTAAAACTACTACAAAAAGGCTCTAGACACACACAACTCTTAAGAAAAAAGTATTGAAAACACCGTGAAACCACGGTACATCATCTAGATCGCCATTTGAGGATGAATATTCCCAAGGGGGAGATAATGTAACACTCGGAAAATTTATAGGTGAAACTAGAGCCTAACGTATGAACCCTATAAGTTTATGTATAAATTGGAGATATAAAAACGTCCAAAAATATGTCTAACTATAAGTTTAAGTGAGGGTTCAAGGAAGGTGAAAGGATTCACCCTCCTTAGAATCTTTCTTAAACCAATGTCTTAGCCAATTTTGACTAAGTATATTTCCAAGAGAGGAGTCAAGAAAGGTAAAATCCTTCACCACCCTTATAAGCTTCCTTGAACCAATACCTTAGTTTTGTACGGGCTATACACGTGAGGGTATGGAAAAAAAGGAGGTCCCCACCGAATGGCGACCACCAAGCGTAGAGGTTGCCTTAAAACATGGCAGTGCAACGTGTGCAAGTAGGGGCTCACTGTCGTGAACTCACTTGTAGACATAGGCCTTAGCTTTAAAAATCTAAAGGCAAGTCCAAGGGAGGGTTTAAGGATGTTACATCAATTCAAGGGCCTTCAAAGATCCCTTGGTAATTGCCTTAGTTTTATTTGGGCAATCCAAGGGAGGCATAAAAATGGGTAATTTCGTAATTTCCTTTTTAGTCCAAATTAAATGGGTTATGTGTGTGTGTGTGGTATAAATAGGCCTTTTGAATACTCCCATGGATATGCCTTAATTTAAAAGCCAAAGGCAAAGTCCAAGGGGAGGGTCCAAGGCTAGTGGACCAGTTCAAGGATCTTAAATGTTTCCTTATGCATTTCCTTAGTTTTTTTGGCTAAGTCCATATGTGCATGGGTATTTTCGTAAATATTATTTTTAAAATAAATTAGAAAGTGGGTATATTTTATAGTATGTCAAAATAACTATATAAGGGATTTTATATTAAAATATCCCCAAAAAAAATCATTTTCACAAACACCCACTTCAAAATAAAAAGTTCGTCTCTTCTCCAATATTCCTCTCTCTAGAGTTCCTTTATTGAAGTAAACCAAGAACTTGAAGATTAGGGTTCAAGCTCCAAGATTTTCACTCTAATTTCGTGGGAAACATCAATTAAGGTATGGGGACCTTGATTCATGGAATACTTTCCTCCATGAAGCCCTCCAACTCTAAGTTTTGAAATTGGGAAATTGTTCATAAAAACAAGGGTTTTAAATCTAGCCATGGGTTCTTCCTATAACGATTTTCTATGAGTTGATTGCTTCATATATTGGATGATTTGATGTTTAATGATTATTTTTATGGTAAATTTCCCATGAACCCGTGTACTTCCCGATGACCCCAATTTCATGAAATTATGATTGGTGTCTTGATGCAATATGAATATGTAGGATTGTGTCTATGTTAAGTTAATCAATTAGTCTTGTTTTATTCATGCTTAAAGTAGTAATTCTAAGCGTGATTGCAAGATATGATCTATGAACCCTAAAGGGATATATGGCTAGGGTTGATGTATGTTGATGAAGGTTATGTATGAATTGTCGATCCACTTGAAAGTGGGGAAGTGATTACTTATCTTGTATCCTATATGTGAACTATTGATCCACTTGAAACGTAGAGGTGCTTATTAGTCATATGTATTGTACTGTTGGGACAAAGTCCTTCTTCCCTACAACCTAGATATGACTAAGTATGATACAATGTGAATACGTATGATATACTATGATTATGGTGGTGTTATAATGATTGAAGGAATAACTATTCTCAATGAAACACCATGAACATGATGTAAAAGGTTTACTCACACACTAATGATTGTAAGGTTGAAAGGACATTCTCACCTAGTGAATCTTTGAGCTACCATGTACCATGATGGTATGAGTTCTATGAATTATTCCATGAACACGAACATAAGTAAAGACATAACATGATTAATAAAGGGAATTAAGCTTAGCACTTAGTGAATTGGAAAAAGAGATGGAAACATTTTGCCTCAGTTAGTACGAGTTTCTAGAAGTAAACTCCCTATCTCATAACTATGTGCCCGCATAGGATTTAGCTAGTGGATCCACCTAGAAGCTAAACATGTTAGTTCTATCTTAGGCAAGTACGATACATCTTTTCGGTATGGGTTCATGACACCAGATTCCATGTAGCTCACCATGGTCTATCTCGGTTAAGGCTATAGCTCTCTACATGACAAGAACAAGATCCATGACATGACAAGAAAAAGAACATGAACATTGAACAAGAACATGAGCTATGTGTTATGATTATTTGAGGGGTTTTACTTAGTGTGAGTAAGGGTATGGGACTTCACTTATGCATTGCACAAGTAAGCTTTGAGAGTGATGGTGGTATAAGCTATAATGACATGATGCTTATGAGTTCATGTATGTTTTACATGAACATGTATTATGAATGTTGAACATGACTGTGAACGAGGAATATGAACATTAACATGACATACATATGAACTATATCCATGACTTCTTCATGAGCTTTGCTTAATATGAGTCGGTGTATGGGACATCACTTGTACATTGCACAAGTGGACTTATAGATGGTTGTGGTATGTGGTTTCTTATGAAATATAGTATTGTGATTCTATGAATGCACTAGATAAAGTGTTATCATGAATGTGGTATATATGGTCATGGAAGTCTCTTTCCTTAAGGTATGGATTGACTATGTATTCTCTAAATATGCATGATGACTTTTAAACTAGAAAATGATTTCAAATAAATGTCTCTTTTTACATATTTTGATGATTTTATGCATGTCTCCATACTTAGTACATAATATGTGTTAACCCCTTCTTTCTTCTACATCTTAATGGGTGTAGGTTCCTGCTAGGTCACTTTCACTCCCTTTAAAGAAGACTTGGATTGCTTATCTCCAAGTTGTGGTGAGTCCTTAAGTTTGAGGAACGGATATCCTATTTCATAGTTTCGTGTTGTATCTCGTATATTGTGACTTTTGTTGATGTAAAGGGCTAAGTCCCAAACTTTGTATTCCTATGTTTAGATGGTAAATGAGACAAAGTCTAGATTTCCTAATACTTTCTTTTATGAAAAGTGAAGTTGGACTTCAATTGTAAAGTTTTAAATTTTTGCGCATTATTTCTCTGTCTATGTAATGATGATGCTAGAGGCTTGTATGAGACCTCCTTTGAGATCAAGTACGTCGTGTTACGTGTAGGATCTAGCCTTGGGTCGTGACAGATTTCCAGAGTTATAATTCCGGAAACCTCCTTGGTTGCCCAGGTAGTTAGCTTCATCATCTAGATCAATATCTTGATCATCACACATGTTTTGTTGTCCCACAACATTTACCTTTTAAGATTTGGAGACAATATGCTTCGTGATCTATTTGGATCCTCATGTGTGCCATGTCTTGATCCCTTTTTTTGTTCTCTCTTCCTTTGTTTTGTTGAGAGTTCAAATGTGTACCCAAGATCTCCCACCTATGCATCTCTAGTGTACTATGCCATGTTGTTCTTTGACACCTCGTCTAACAGTTGCATGCTCTGTGAGACATGCTTCCTCATGAATGATCCTTCGCACACTGCATCAACAACAGGTTTAGTGAACTAGTTTAAATAACTATAAAAATCTTGTTTTAGATGCCTCTCAGTGAGATCATGGTTAGGGAATTTCTTCAACTTTTGGTTGAATCTCCGCCAATATTCATGCATTGCTTCTCATGGTAGTTGCTTATGAGTACTTATTTCATCCTTCATTTGCAGCCATTTTGATTCTGGATAGAATCGTTCCAAGAAAGCTTCCTTAGACCCAGTCCAAGTTCTAATAGAGTCATCTGGCATCTCATTCAACCCGTTAGTTGCTTGGTTAACTCCAGGGATCTCTTGTGACTTGTAGATTGTCGCAAAGTTCATCAAATGCTGGTTTGTATCATCACCAGATGCACCCCTTAACATACCTTTCAAATTCAGCGGTTGAATCATAGTGATGGTGATTGTGAACTTAACACCTGGAGGTAGTGCAAGTAACACGATCGCTCCAGTAGCTCCAGCTCTATCTAAATCAGAATAATCCTCTTCATATGTCATGTGCGCTGGATGTTGAGCTCTACCCCTTGGAGCTATTAGTTGGCGTTGGGGAGGGATTAATCCATCCATTCCTCTATTTTCATCTACCACCCTAGGCTGGTTGTTCACAGTGTTCTGTTGAACACCTCTTGCAGCGGCTTCAGCTTCTAGTCCCAATCTTTGTCTCTGAGCCTCAAGTTCTTGGGCATTTACCATTTTCCCAGTAGTCTTTCGACGTTATGGGTCGTAAGCGATCAATGGATTTCCTTTACTTCTAATATTTGGCATACACAATATAACTCAGCTGAACGAGACAAAGACAAAGAACAAGAGGTAAATTTTGGAAATATAACTACCAATCGAATAAAAGCTAGTAAAACACTTCTAAATTGAAATTCCTCAGCAGCGGCTCCAAAAATTTGATACGTCCAAACTCACACCTCAATTCAGAGGTGTAAATGGTCAATGTCAATTTATAGAACTCAACTTGAGTTGAGGTCTATCCCACAAATAACTTCTTTAAAAAAAAGGTTTCACTGTCACATTTATTTAAATGTCGTTATTAAACAAACAATGAAGGAAAGTAAATTAGGTTTGGTCTAGATTTTATAGTTACTAAAACTTGCAGTAGAAATCCATATTAACGAATAACATAATATCACGTGATAAAGTTGATTCAGTTGATTAAGAGAAACCAGGATCGTGTTCACCATAACGTTAGTTCTAGTGTTCTTTTGTAATTGAGTTTCATGCAATTCAATGTTTACAACATTTATGCAAGTTGATTTAATCAGACCCTTCTCAGTCTGATCAAGCAAGTTTCACTCATGTCCTCTCGGCCCTAGAGTGTTGCTAAGATTGACCCTCGCTTACAATTGTTTGATGTTAAAGTTCTTTTCTCTCGAACTCAAACTTTAACTCCAATTCATCAGGTTAGTTAAGCTTTCTCCTAACTGGTATTTTCTCTAAAAATATGCCAGATTCGGGATCATTCTAATACGCGCACTCATCATATTACAAATATAACGAAAGCTAAAACTATATATTATAACCACATATTGTCTATCACTCGTTTTACGAAATTACAATTAAAATTACGTCATGGATCGCACAACCTCAGTCGTGGTATTTAGCCCTTTATGATTTCATGTAAACAATCAAAGATATTGAATGAAAACATGATAGAAAAGACTTACGAAAATCATGAAATCAACAAATCGCTTTAATAATTCAAGAATTAGAATCCAAACTTCAAACTAATTTCAATGTTCAAACTTGAAAATCAAAAACTAAGAATAATGAAAACTCGTTCGTCGTTCAAGATAGATAAAACATAAAAAAATGACCTAATAAATTCAATTAAGTGTTTTAAAAAGGTCCTGCTTGAAGTAGGACTGAAATTCAGGCAGCTTCACGGATAGCTCTACGACCCGTCAAGGGATTCACGGTCAGTGAAGCCCTCCTGGTCTTTCCTTGGAGCTTACCCCAAAAGTGGGTCTTCAATACTTGACACTAGACAAGGTACTATGGAAAACATCATGGACCGTCAAAAGGACCACGGTCCGTGAAGTTGTTCGTGATCTTCACTTGGAATATCCCAAGTTTGGGTCTTCAATGTCTGCCTACTAAAAAGGGCACTACGAACAGCATCACCAACCGCCATAGGGACCAAGGTCCTGAAGTCGTCTACGATCTTCACTTGTAATTTCCCACACTTAGGCATTTAAATGCTAGCACACTGGATTAGGACAGCGATCAATGCAATGGGTCGTCATGTTGACCACAACCCGTATAGGTTTCTGTGGTCTTAACTTGGCCCCCATCACCTTGCAACATCCCTTAGCCTTTTCATTGTTCCACACCACGACCTACACCACAATCCGTAGTGAAGACCACGACCCATGAGGTTGTCCATGTCTTTACTTCCTTCAGTTCAACTTCACTGACTTGTTCTTCATTTCTCCCTCTTTCACTTTCATGTGTTTCACGTGTACAAAAAATACCAAACACATTATATCCACTTAAATACACTCAGTTCTAGTATTAATTCTCAGTTTTCAAGCATCAAATGTGTCAAGATTTCGCGGCACATCACTTCCTGGTACCATCCAACAGAAGCCACTCACGGCCTATGGAGTGGAGTGGACCACAGACCGTAGGTATAGTTCGTGGATGGGCACCCAAACACTGTCTAAAAGTCTTTGAACCACGGCCTGGACCAACGGACCATTGGTGGTTTTGCGGTCCATGGTCCAGACCCCAAATTTAGGAGTTTTTGACCATGGTTGACGGACGTGCAGGACGGACTTCAGACCACGGTTCATCGATCAGGATCCCTGAGTCATGGCTGGCAGTTAATATGTAGAGGAATTTGGTTCTTTTCTAATTAGTCTAGCCTTATACTATGTCATTTTTCCTATGCCTAGGACCCTATATAAGTGGTTTTAACCCCCAAAACATACCATTAAAGTCATTGTCTCAAATTCACCAAAAGAAAATGGGTTCTTCCTCTTCAAAATATTTCTCTCTCTAGAAGTTGGAAGAAGAAGATTGAAGTTAGGGCTCGAGGTCATATATTCATTCCTCAATTACTTTTGGGATTTGATAGCAAGGTATGATGGATTTTCATCCATAAAATCCTTGCATCCGAGGATCCCTTAAGTTCTCCAATTGAAAAATATAAATTCCCCAATTTTAATTAGGGTTTTGTTCTAATTTGTGGATGTTTGTGAATGTTAATTCAACTAATTGAATTATGATTTATTATGCATGAATTGAGAGGATTACATGTTTTATGATGAATTTACGCGTACCCATGTTTAACCCACATTCTAAGATGAAGTTGATGTAAATGGAGTTTACTCTATGAAAGGAGAATTTTTATGTGTATTCTTATAGGATAAATAAGGTATATTATGAATTTATTTGAGATTGAAGCATATGTGATGATTATCATATGAATTGCTTTGAGAGTTAAGCCTATGTTATGAATTGTTGATTATTGATGTAACTATTGTGGAAGGGATCTTTTCCACCTGATTTTCTTATGTATGAATGTGAAAAGATTTCTCACATTGAATGATTCTAGATTGAAAGGATTGTCCACTTAAAGTGAATTTAAGCTTAGGAACTATGAATATGATGAGGCTACAGGCGAGTACCCTTGTCATATGATAGAAAGACAAAGAGGTGAATACCCATGTCATGTGATGTTGGGACTAGAGGCGACTATCCATGATCCTATAGTAAGATGGACAAGAGGCGACTACCCATGATGCCATAGTAAAATAGAAAAGAGACGACTACCCATGATCCTATAGTAAGAGGGCCATGATCCCAAGATAAGAAGGGATAGAGGCTATTAACCATGTTCCCTTATAGTAAGGTAAGAGACGGTTTCCCGTGTCTTAAAAAGAAAAGGTGGGATATGTTATGATAGGTGATGAACTTGGACTGTTGCTTGAGTTTGTCGTCCATGATGAGCAAGACTAGTGGCGGATTACCCATGCCTTGATTATGTAGGAATTGATGTTACTTCAAGAAGTATTTCTCATACGTAAAATGATTTATCATGTACATTAATTATGCTTTATGACTTATGTTGTCAAACTCTTATGTTATGTTTAAGCAGTTTATCATATTTAGTACTTTTTTATACTAACCCATGCTCTTGTCTACATTTCTTACCGAAATGTAGGGCTCGACATTCCCGACTCTCATCCCCGTGACTAGGATCTATAGTAGAAGAAGAGTTAAAATTGGTGAGTCCTCATTCATCCGAGCATATGGCCACTACTTACCTTATGTTCTTTTCATTTTGAGTTTCGAACATTGATCTATATGGGTTGCGTCCCAAGATTCTATTGTATTAGTTGGTTTTGAGATAAGTGTATTAGACTTCCGCTTCATTTTATAAAACTTTGGTTATGGGTTAAATTATTTTTTAATCTTACCAATTTCTATTATCTTGACTATGAGAGCCAAGTGGATTATATGAGGCATCTCGAGGTCTTGTATGTCATTTTACATCTAGGGGTGCCCTTGGATCGTGATAGCAACACAATACAATTCACAGCCTAAAGTCATGCTATGATCCATCCCATAGCCTAAGACAAAAAAAAGATCAATTACTCAATCAGTCAATCCCGATCTAGGAGAAGAATGACCGAACTATATTGATAGAAATTGAATTGGGGGTAAAATAGTTGAAAAAACACTTAAGAAATTAAAAAGGTAAAATCAGATTTATTTTTTAAAATTGAAAATCATGTATTACAAGCAAGAGGAGTTCGTGGTTGAAAATCCTATTAAAGACAAGCAAGAATCGAGCTTTAAATCAAGAATTTACTACTTTTCAACTTTGGCAGAAAACCCCCAAAATTCACATTTGAAATGCAGTAAATATGAGAAATTTCATAAAAACTTTGTCAAAATCAATTTACCCACAATACAAGGACCTTAAATCCCAAAAATCAGTGAAATTCATTCCAAACCGACCTACAAATCAATAGTTTTTCATTCATTTACTTTAGGGTTTAAAATCTTAACTTAATGGATAGAAATCATGAAATATAAAAGAGGATTCCTTGGAAAAGAGTAAATATGATTAGAAATATGTACCCGATGATTATGGGGGGAAATGAATCAAACACCATCTCAAGTCGACTTTTTTGGCTCCCAAAATGTTAAAATTACGAAATAGGTTCGAATAGATATTTAACTCAGCAATTTCGTCACTAAACTTCATATTTCATAGCTAAAAATCTTTTCTTTTGCCACTAAGAGTGTGCATCAGCAACCTTGAAAACATCCTTTTGAGCCTTGAAACTCATTCGGAATCCTATAAACGCGTACCAATAGTGCAAATTCATCATACAACATATTTTGAAGTCAATGGAATCATCAAATTTCAATAAAAAGATGTATATGAATAAAATACCCCCTAAAAACCATTTAGGCAAAAAAATAACTTTTTACCTAAATATCCAAAGTCAACCATATAAAAATTCTCAACTCAAAAAGAGCAAAATCACCATAAACACATTTGATCACATCGGGGACCACACCAACCATTCCCACAACTCAAACCAAACATGAAAAATCTAAGAGGAAGGGTAAAATGTTCATTTCATAATTAAAAATAAATTTACAAGAAATGAGACAATACATCCACATTCTGCGGCGAATTGAAATTGCGTCATATCGTGCCTAATTCCTAACCTCAATTTCTTAGGAATATGTTTACATTTCCTCATAACCATAATGATCAACCTTTGCACCTCCTAACCAGGGAAACTACACATGTCTAAACTATCTCAATTTCACTTCTCATATCTTATCCTTCACGGGAGTCACTCTCGTCTTATCTCCAATAACTTCATTTTTTATCTTATCTCTTTTGGTATGCTTATTTGATCAACATCCTCAACTCTCACCTCTGTCACTCTCATCCTCTTTTGACCTATGTCACTCTCATCCAGGGTTGGTTCTTGTTTTTGCAAAATAAGGCTTATGCCTTTGGGGGCCGCAATTTTTTATCAAAAATAAACTGTGTTAGAATTTTTATAGAAAAAGTGGATTATTTATGATAAAAAATATATTTTTAAAAAATGTATATTATTTTACTCAGTTTAACATATATTTTCCTTCATTAAAATTAAGAATAAATAGTGAAGAGTGTTGAACAAAGAGAATTACAAATTTTTTATTTCGTTTCAAGCATTACAACAAACATATAGAATGAGGTAATTCGCTTTCATCTTCTTGAATCAGATTATGTGGTTATAACTCTTATCTTTATTTAGTATTTGTCAACTCTACTTATAGGATTATGTTAACAATTCATATAATAATTATCTCACTAAAATGATATTTTTCAATAATGAGTTGATAAAGTCTTACCTAAAATCAATAATTGAAAAAATAACATAGGTACTAATAATTTTCATCTAAATAGTGTAAGGAAAATAAATTTTGAATAAATACGGATACGAAATTTGTTTAAATTTTAGGCCTCAAATTGAAATTTCGCTTTAAGCCTCCAATTAGGTTGAGTCACCCCCTGCTCTCATCCTCTAAAGATGAGGGTTCTTTACTGGCTAACACTATGTTAAAAAGTCTATTTCCAATAAAGATAGTGGGTATAATCATTACTTTATAAAATTTATCTTTTACACTAGGTGACACATTCTTATCACACAAGACATTGAATATAAATCTTTATTATTATGTTTTTTTAGTTGGATCTTATTGACATGAAATTTTTGTTGGTTTTCTTGACACGATTTGTTATGGTGCTTTATTTAAATATTTATTCATTTCCTTAAAAATATTTACATTGCTTATGCATATACTCCAACCATGTCAATCAAAAAGCCTACTTCAATATTTTCTTCAAAAATGACTTATTAAATAAGATATTAATTATGTATCCTCCATATCAAATTGCATCACATATAGACATCCATATTATACGTCTTTCTCATTTAGCAAAGGTACATTTTGTTGGAAGTTACGTTGCTCTTTCATAATTGCCAAATTACGAAACCAGTAATGATGTCTCATTCCATTTATCCAGGGGCGGCTCAAACCCGTTGGTGGCCTAAGGCCAAAATCAAACTAGAGGCCTTAAAAAAAATAAAAAATTATAAATATTTTTTATTTCAAATATATTTTTTCTAGCTTTTTGAGATGCAAAGTTGTTAATAATTTTTGTGTAGTCAATCTCTTCTAATAATTCTTTTTTAATCGATAATAAAGCCAGACAACTTAATCTTAATCTTTCTGAGACATTGTTGATCTTAAATACGATTTTATTATTTTTAATTTTGAAAAACTTCTTTTTGCTGAGGGGACTATTACAGGAATTGCTAACATTATTCTATAAGCAATGTAAGCATTTGGAAAAAAGAATCAAGTCTTTTTATTTGATTGTCTCAATTAGACTATTGTCTTTAACTTGTATGATTTTATAAAGTTATCAACTTTTTTTTTCTTTTAAGTTTTGAATGAGCCAATTCATATTTTCTAGTTTACATATTAAAATCTAACAAATATTTTAAACACTATGTACTATATCAAATAAAATATATAATAAACATAAGATACAAAATAAAAATAATATTAGAAATTAGAATAATATTACCGAATTTAAAATTATGAACACTTGATTTCCAAAATTGAATTGGATTGTTGTGATATATTTTCTTCAAATTTAAAATATCAATTATATTTTTAAAAAAATTAAAATCATCAATAAACAAGTAAATTATTAAGTTTTGAATAACAGAGATGTAAGATTAGAAAAGTGAAAGAGATAAGAAATAGACGAGAGGAAGAGAGAATGATAAAAATACATAAAAATCAAATTATAAAAAGTATAAGATGAAAAAAAAAACTGTACAAATAAAAAAAAAATACACGTTGAGAAAGGTAAAAATAAGTGAGATATCTCATTAATACCGTTTGGATTTGGTCATTTTGAGTCTTTGTTCTTTTTTTTTTTTTTAATTTAATCCTACCTAAGCTAAAAAAAAAGGGAGCCCCTAAAATTGGGGGCCTAAGGCCAAAGTTTTTTTTTTAAACCTTACCAGCCGGCCCTGCATTTATCCTCGTGTGAGAAAGGTCAAACTAATTTTTAATTTTTAATTTTTATCGTAAGAGATCATGATATAAGCAATATTGAAAATAATTCACTCTTTAAGAATACGTAAAAACTTAATTCCGACATTGTATATGGTTGAAAGAGTAAATAAAAATGTCATTTTCTGTTCGCAATTGAGTGCACTCAATATTGAAACCATAATTTTTTGGGCTTACCGTAGCCCGTTATTATCCCCTTATATCCAACAATAATTGTTCACTATACTAAAAACAGTAAATTTTAGGAATAGCAAACATGAAAATCATATTAACACTCTATAGCGATAGTTTTGCTATTTGTGCTCCATAGTCAAACTATGTTTGTTGTGGAGCATTTTATTTTTTATAAATCGCGGTGATTTGTATAAAAATTGTGTTTGTATATGTATATGCTCTTTGTGTTATGCTAGAGTGATGAGCGAGATTGGAAGAGATCAAGGAGTGAGGGCATAAATAGATAGAGGTGAATTGTATATGTATATCGATTACATAAGTGTATATATGTAACTACTATGTATATATATGTATCAATGATTGTGTTTGTATATCACCATAAAATTTGAAGTCGTATACAACTGAATTAAGTTAAAATATTTATATCTGTATATCAAATCTCTCTCTCGCTTCATACAAACACAAGTTACGCATTGTATTATGTATGATTGTGTTTGTAGAGAGGAAGAGAGAAAGGCAAAAGAGAACTGAGCAAGGAAATATTTTATTTGTATAATTACAAGTGTATATGATGGAGAGATATGTATTGGTATTTATATATACAGTCTCTCTCGTTTTATACAAACACAAATTATACATTTGTGTTTGTATAAGTGAGAGAGCCGATCGAGAGGACTGAAAAAGAGGAGAGTGACGAGCGAAATTACAGAGAGAGAGGAGAGGCGGATGACAAGAAGGTTGTTGCGAATTGGAATTAAATTAAATTGTAGTTTTAACGTTTATTTTGAATTAATAGTTTGCTATTGATGTACAATTTTCCCTACTAAAAATAGTTATCCACCAATACTTGTCCAATTCAGAAAATCAAAGAGATAAATTACCTTTATGTCTATTTTACCCTTGCTATCAAATATTACTTATCATCTAACACATTTTTCAAGCATTAAATTATTAAAAGCAAAGGATAATATTATAATATTATGCCATATTATTTATTATTTCTTAAGAGGTGTGTCAAGTCAATAATGGATCACTATTATTCAACAGAGGAAGTGCTATTTAAAATCAAATGCGTGAGTTTTAAAAATTCTACTAATTGATCATTGTTCATTTATGATGAATACGATTTTACCACTCAATTCTGGTCCAAATTTCTGTTATCAATACAATAGGGTAATAGTTGTTTCAATATTTTTTATTAATTACATTAATTTTCTAAATTAGAAAATCACAACTAATACCAGTAAAAGATAACTGCTTCAAATTAGAAAATCAGTATATAACTAAGAATTATTGCAATTACTATTATCCTATCACAATAACTTATGTTGGGTTTTAATTTGTTTGAGATTTGATTGTGAAATGGTATCCACCATTGACGAATCAATAGATTTAGTTGGAAAAAAAAAAGTAACATTAATTAAGGTGGGACATGAAGATTTAATGTATCAGTAAAAATATGAAAATAACTATGACCTTAAAATTGAATGAAAAGGATAAATATAAAAAATGGAGAGATTAAACGATAAAGAGAGAGATATTTCAATGTACATGAACAAATATCATTCTAAAATTGATTGAAAACTGATAAATATATTAAACGATAAATATAACCTATTTGTGAGGGTATAAGAGTAAATATGGCCATTTTTAGTATTTAAATCTTAGGATCTTAATAGTTTCATATAAAATGTTAAAACTAAAAAACCTTACTTACAATTGATGTGGTTTAAAATTTGAGATTCAAATAATTTGTTTTTATCGTAATTTTTTCATAAATATTTTAAATATTTTAAATTATCAATCACTTTGACTTATAATATTTTTATATGTAATTTATTTTTTAAAACTATAATTTTTATGTCTGATCTCACAATCAAATTAAATTATTTGATTTTCAAAATTTAGAATGTATAATAAAAAATTAATTTAAAGAAAGTAATATAAAAAAACACTTTTAATTGTTATGATCTAAAACTAAAATTATGATAAATATATTTAAATATTCTTTCATTTTCGTAATTTATTTCATAAAAAAAGTTAAAATTAAATAATTATAAAAGATAATTTAAAAAAAAAATGAGTTAAATAATTGAAAGAGAGAGAGAGAATAACATGTGTATGTATTGAATGAGCGTGTAGGATAATTCAATATATCTTAATTATTAAGAAATATATTCAATTTGCATGGACCCCCAATTTATGGCGGAACATGTACTGCCACAAAAATATATCTAATTTAAGGTGTCTTATCCAATACCGACCTTTTTATCTTAATTATATTATAAGAAATTTCTATTGCAGGTGTGATTGATGGTGAGGAGTGAGGACCAAATGAATGTGAAATCAGTAATCTATTACCAAGTTGAAAAGTAGTGGAGAAGGTGGATAAACTAATCTATTCAGGTCGTTCGATAGAGTGTATATAAATAATACATAATAGTGTATATTAATAATATTTGTATTAGTTATGCTTTTATTAATTATACAGAAAATATTGTTTATGTATTGTTTGATTTGGATATTAAGAAAGTAAGTATTAAAGAAGATGTTTATTTACAAAAACATCCTCCATAATTATGGTGAAAAAGATGTGAAGTATTGTTTTTGAGTGGTAATTGAGTTTTTAATCATGTTAATGCATGTATAAATCCTTTCTATTATTAATACCTAAAAAATTATGATAATAGTAATGTACAAACTAATGCAAGCATTATTTTTGTTAATACACTCTATCAAGCGACACAAATCATTATTTAATTTGAAGGAGTGTAAAAAAAATTGAATTTATATTACGTAAGGTCTTAGTAGGGGAATACGTTATTTATTAAGTAGGGTTTTATATAAAATACTATATCATTTGATGGTGATAATTTTGTATATTGAAAAGGACAAGCAAGTGATATATCTATTTTCTTCCGTTGGTTCATACACGAGAGGATTAATCTTCTTAATCTTGATCAGAAATAAACAATAACAGTGGTACAGTCTAATTTTATAGGTAGAATTTGAAAAAAAATATTACTGACACATATCTTATTTTTTACTTAAAAAATGACTCTCGACTAAAGCAAAACAAAGCTATCCAAAAAAAAAATATGCAAGCGAAGAAGTTATAACAAAAATACTATATTAAGTAGGTTGAGTTCATCGATGATCTCCTAAAGTTGGCATCAAGATTTACTTAGACACCTCAATTGAGCAATGTTTATTTTAGACAGCTTATGTAGGATCCCGCTATATCATTTTGATTTTTTTTTGATAATATGCAAAAAGTTGAGGGAGAGTGTAATACACTCGTTGATGACTTGATAAACAACAAATTAAATGATTACATGTGTAATTTCAAGCTAAAATTATTTTAAAATCTATTTAGTAAATAACATAAAATTATTATTCTACAAAAATCAATTTAACCCCCCCCCCCCGCTTCCCCCGAAGGTAGTTGTATATCCAACAACAATTCTTTTTATTGTTTTTATCAACTTTTTAAATTGTTTCGATCTCTTTTTCTCTTTCGTTTTAGTGTTTCTTTGTGAAAATAAAAGAGGAAGGAAGAATGAAATAAATAAATATGAAAGATGAGTGTTGATATTCATTTTTTCGGTAAAAAGGATCGAGGAAGGTGATTGTAGATTTAGAAAAGTAATACAATGAAGAAGAAAAAAATGACTTGAAGACGGATAAATTCGACCTCCATTGAAAGAGTTTAAGCATAAAAATTTACGACCCAGACCGTCGTGGTTGACACATTCACACTAACCCTCCGGTGGAGAACAATTACTACAACCCAAACAAACATATTTTATGAAAATTAAGGCATTTAAAGATACGGAAGCAAGTTTAAATGACAATAATGAAGGAGTCCCCATAAACTCCAAGGTTTTAACAAACAACTAACCACACTAACGCGGAAGGACAATTCTTAGAATCAAAAAGTCATTGTACAAAAACTCTACTAATGACAAGTCTAAGAACAAGGGGTACAACCCCGAAACTAAATAACACCTTAAAAGAAAGTATGAGTCCGAAAAAAATGGACTTAAACAAGAAAGATTCATGGCAGCTTAAAAGACTGGCTCACCCTTGAATTCGGTCACGCTCAATTGTCACCTAGTTGAAGTCTATCAATAGCCACATGAAGATGCCTTGTACTCAACAAAGAAAGAGCAAGTGCAGTATCAGTACAGAATCACAATCACAGTGTACCGGTAGGATCACGCGGCTATACTACTAAGTGCAACATACATAAGTCAATACAACATAATAATAATATGCATAAACCGAACGTATAAAATATCATCGTCAAATACGAACAACGAATAATTTCACATTTACCCACATATACAGTTATCTCAAATCAATGGACTTCTCATGGAACCCAAGACAAACTGTTAGCATATCTAAACGTGGTACCCGATCCAATGTTTATGTTGAAAACGTGGCAATCGATCCAATGTTTATGCGGAACATGGCAACCAATCCTCTATTTATGCCGAAACATGGCAATAGGTCCAAATTAGTGTGTCGGAACGCAAGCCAATCACAAGTATATTCTCAAGATCATACAATTAAGTCATGATTCATGGCATTCATCATTCGTCTATCTTATTTACAATTAGTGTGATCTATAATACAGCATTCGCATATAAACACGTATTATAGTGAAGCAAGAACAAACATACATCACACAATCATTAAATCACAACCACCAGATACCTCGAATCCAATCTTGAATCCCCTAAGGTATTTGAATATTCCCGTTCCGAATTATTTTCGTTTGTTCTAGGTCTACAAAAAATTTATATACGCAAGGATCAACAATCAAAGGTCTAATTATCCTGATTATAACAAACCCAGTAACCCTAGACCAAACACAAGATCCTAATACCCAATTTAGGGTTTTGTCCCCAATAGTAATTAACTAAGAATCCAAGTCTACGAATCGAAAAATGGTGGAAAACCTTACCTTTAGTGCTAGAAGAGGTGGAAAACCTTTAATATATAGCCCTGGGTCGTTTCTTATCTCTCACGAATGAACTTTTGTAGAAAATAACGTTTTGGGGGAGTTTTATCCTATTTAAGTCGTGACTGTCCTACTACGGCGGGAACCATCCCGCTACAGTGGCATGCACAGAAACAAAATGTTGAAATTTGAGTTTCAATCCCCCATTTCACCACACACCTTCAACCCTTGACATTCAACACTAAGATCAATTTTGAAAGTTCTACTCGCCCAAAATCAATTCTGGTAAGTCGTACGGGTTCCTTAACGTCTTAGTTATCTACTCATGTGATCGAATTCATAATTACATCACCCATCTATTACAAGATTTACCTAGACTTTAATGACTCAAATTTCGTCCAAATCTGGACTAGGTTGGAGAATTTCAAGTTACTAAAGTTTTTTGGTCCCAATTTTTTCCTATTGGATTTTTTCTGATGACGAAAATCAGGTCGTTACAATAGATAGTAATTTACCTGTCACTCGTCGCTGAGTGATCAACTAGAAAAGATTGGCTAAAGTAAGGTGGAGTAGTATCTAAAACGTCGAATTATTGGGGATACTTGTCTCGCATGTCCTTAGCTTCCGGACATCGTGATCAAGAATTTTAAGCGGTTCTTCCTCATACCGAAGGTCTTGTTTAATAAAACTGAGTCTCACTCTATGATATAATTAATCTTCGTCTCCAACCAAACAATTGAGTACCTACACATCCTTCCATACAATGCATCAATGAAATCATCACCATACTCGAGTGATAATTATTGTTGTATGTACACTTAACTACAACAAGAATATTCCTAATAACCACCAGAGTTGATCATACAGATGTCTACAATATGTTATCAAGGATTTTGACACAAACATTAGGAGGAATCCTTTCTCACATAACCATGATAAAATTCTAAATCAGTACTCGCTACAATTAGAGGTGGACCTGAACCAACCAACACGCACTCATAATACTCAAACAATTCTAGCTCTTATCAACAATTCTTCTCTCAACATAAATTTTCATGAATAAAACTTTAATGTTTAGACATCAAATACTCATCGAGGTATATGCCCAAGCATACAAGCCCCCAACAACACTATCGAAATGTTAAATTTAGTAATTGTAGATTACCTCTCAAGAACAATAGAATTGGACCAGTGATCCCTACGTCCAACCACACATAATCTATATATGACCTCAACTACTAGATAAATATAAAGATTTTCAAACAACCATAAATACGCATGGTAGCTCTTCTATGTACTCTCATAAGTAAGATGGTTCATGTAAAATCATTGAAATAAAAACACCACATAAGTCATCTGAAATAACCAAACCTTTTCAAATCATCCCACTCAACCAAGAGAACATCACAAGATCGGTACACCTGATCCACTATTAGAAATTCACCCACAAAATGAAACACACGTGAGCATAACTAGTGCATCAAACTCACAACCATGTACAAAATGAAACAGAAGATCACATAAGAATTCATCAAATAACACGAAAGGATTTCTCTGAAAACTCGATACCAGACGTTATCATTCATTTTACTCCACATACTCTTCACATCCTTCTACTGAATCTCACATTCTCAATATTAACAACCATCATAACCACTCCAACCATTTACCTTAATCTACACAAACACTTTTAAAATGAAAATATTTATTAGATATTTTAACAATCAAAAGTAATAGATTACTTTACGATTTTACCCAGGTGCAAGTCCTTTCAGAGTTTCAATATAATTAATAATTTCTCACATTTTCAATTACCTTGACAAAATATATTACCATGAATATAGACTTACAATGAAAAATTTGAATGATAAACCCAACTGTATAACACAATTCCCTTATCTATCAACAGTAGCTTATACCTTGAATATATTTATGAAATCATGGATCTTCGCTTATCATAGTCGCATCTCCATCAATATTACAATACCTTTCGCAAAAAAAATCAATCATACTCATTACTAAACTCAAAACAGAGGTAGCCACTTATCATCACACTCAATCTAATGTGTGTTCACTCCTTCTTTAAGTTTTTTCCAATAGTTTTTAACCAATATGACGGACGTGTAATACTATTATCATAGCGACAGCAAAACGAATGAAATCACGCGTCTTTGAACACAATTATCTATCCCTTTTAAGATACCTCTTTAGACTTTGCAATCAAATAAAATATTCTTGCTCTCGCCTCTCTCTAAAGCTTATACTACATCCCACTAGTTTTCTTCATTATGACTCTAGCTCTTTAATTTCTGTTCGAATAATGTCCCACCATATCTTAAAACTTTTCATACAACCACGTTACTCACCGAGTATTAGAAAATCACAACCTTAGATACTCACAAGTCGTAATCACTATACAAAATTTTGCTTAACCAAAAGTTTATTATATAGTTGCATCCCGTCATCATCCATCACGAACTGTTATGACCATTACACTCAGTCAACCTTGACTATCACTCTGAAGTCAACATTTTCATCAAAACGATGTCTCAAACTCAGGTAAACTCATAAAATTCAAGAGACTAACCCAATTTTTATACGCATTCTCTTACTAAAATACATCAATTTCCTTCATCCAAATATTCTCATTGGGAATTTCTTTATCCACAAACTTGTCATTTCGATATCAATCCATTCCTCAATGGATTAAGATAAAATCATCAGTCCTCATTATATTCTTCTTCTTAACAAATAAGATAACAGAACCCCACTTGGAAACACTAGGACGGATGAACCTTTATCAAAAAGATCTTGGATTTAAACCTTAAGCTCTCTTAATTCTGCTAGAGCCATACGATATGGAGGGATGAAAATGGGATGAGTGTCAGTTTCCAAGTCACTGCAGAAATCAATATCTCTATATAGAGGCATACCAGGCAAATTCGTAGGAAACACTTCCTTAAAACTTAGACACCACATGAATCGACTCATTAGAGGGAGACTCAACCTCAACATTCCGAACATGAGCCAAATAAGTCAAACAGGCCTGCCCTACTAACTTCCTAGACTAAATGAAGGATATGATCTTAGCTAGCTTAGGCGTGTACACCCCTTCCCACTCTAATCTTTCCCTATCGTGGATCTCTAGAGTTACCGACTTAGCTTTACAATTAAGACTGGTATAATAAGGGGACAACCAGTTCATGCCTAAGATTATATCAAGTCAGTCATATCCACCATAACCAAATCATCCCAAGTCTGAAAATTCATAAACAATAAGACAAACAGGATATAGAAGGGTGACTATGAATGACTCTTCAATTAGGGTAGAAATATGGTTGAGGGCATTAAGTATATCACAAACCACATCAAAACTTAAGGAAATTGAACTAACACGTACGAATAAGTAGAACCCAGATCACACAAAATAATAGTCATTTAGGCACACACAAGAGTAGCACTAGTGACCACTACATCACACCTCAAAATCATTTTTTCTCGGAAAAGCATACAACTGAGCCCTGTCATCTCAATAGGCAACCTCCTCGCCTGGCTGCACTACTCTTCTACCTATATTGCCATTTCTTGGCCTCCACGGCCTCGTTGTTACCTCCTCGTATGCCTAGGTTTTTCACAATATTATCACACTTTATAACTTATATTTGATTGTTGAACACTGAATTATATCATGGGGGTAGTTTGGGTACAATTCTGGGTCCATGATTGAGACTACGGGGAAATATGGGAGACATGGTTGAGATTCTATCTCTCCATGTCTCGCTTTAGCTGGAGAATTCCCATACTGGCGCTCTCGCTGTGGCAGGAAAAATACTTCCCCAGCAGCCCTAACGGAAACAGTACCCAGGCAATAAATTTTTCTGTAATTTTTCTCTGTTCTAAATCTCCTAACGGTTTTCAGCTTTACTGAGCAATTTAAAATAATCCTCTATACTAGAATAATCATTGTCTATCTCGAGTCAATCCAACAATACACAATCCAACTCATTCTCATTAAATCAACACCATAACCCACACATCCCCCAAGATAAACCCATACACTCAGGCGGTTATTACTCAAGCGCAAGACACGTTCAGATCTTTCTTATGAATCACCTAGTACATTATCTAGACCCTTGCATCGAATTTAGTTGTGACCTTCTTTTCACAACAAGTTTCACGATACTCAATAGTCAAACTTGCATAGTTTCAATCAATTTAGCCAACATATTGCACATATAAAAATTTAGACCCACACTTATTGTGCACATGATCATATCATCACTTTCAAGCATATACAAATCTCACATTCACTGTTAATTCAGGCAATAAGGAACACACATTCACCATTTTAAGTTATAACTCACAGACAAGCCTGATTTCTAAATTAGTTTGTTCCATGGATGACCATTACTAATCATCTAATACAAGAGAAAAAATATAAATTGATGCACCCTGTAACTACTCAAAAGATTATTTATCCGAGACAGTGGATACTTGTTTCAAATGGTGACTCTATTCGACTGTTGGTAGCCTATACACATCCTCACTTGCTAGTGATGGTGTTACCACTTTTGTTGCTCTAGTTCGAACCATAAAGTGAAGGAGGAAAGATATTAATTTGTATCACGCAGATACCAATTGGATTCAAGTCATAGCAAGGAGTAGAAAGAAGTGAGTTTTTCCTAAAGTCCTATTGTCTCTCGAAGAAAAGTACATACGTCTTTGTACCGTTTCGCAAGACTCTATTAGAATCGTTTTGGTATAATGAGATCAACGAATCTAGATCTTTGATACCAACTTTATCACAATCCAGATCGTCGTGGTTGGCACCTAGACTAATCCTCCAGTGGGAGAACCATTACTACAACCCAAACAAACAAATTTTATAAGAACTAAGGCATTTAAAGATACGGAAGCATGTTTAAATGACAGTAAAAATGGAGTCTCCATAAACTCCAAGGTTCTAACAAATAATTAACCAAACTAATGCGGAAGAACAACCCCTAGAACTCGAAAGTTATTGTATCAAAACTCTACTACGACAACTCTAAAAATAAGGGGTACAACCCCGAAACTAAACAACACCTTAAACAAAAGTTTGAATCCAAAAAGAGTGGACTTAAACAATAAACATCCATGGCAGCCTGAAAGAAGTCACTCACCCTTGAATTCGGTCACGCTCAATAGTCACCTAGATGAAGTCTATCAATAGTCACCTGAAGATACCCTGTACTCAACAAAGAAAGAGAAAGTGCAGTATCAGTACACAACCACAGTGTACTGGTAGGATCACACTACTATCCCACTAAGCGCAACATACATAAGTCAATACAACATAATAATAACATGCATACACCGAATATATACAATATCATCATCACTTATGAACAGAGGACAATTTTACATTTATCAAGATATACTATTATGTCAAATCAATGGTCCTCTCATGGAACCCAAGCCCAAACTGTTAGCGTATTGGAACGTAGTACGATCCAATGTTTATGCCAAAACGTGTTAATCTATCCAATGTTTATGCCGTAACGTGGCAATAGATCCCATATTTATATCGGAAAGTGACAATCGATCCAAGTTAGTGAGTCAAAATGCAACACCTGATCTATTCAACAAGTCACAATTACAATCACAAGTATATTCTAAAGATCATACAATTAAGTCATGATTCATGGCATTCATCATTCGTCTATCTCATTTACAGCTAGTGTGATCAATAATACAACATTCACATACATGCACATATTATAATGAAACAAGAACAAACACATGTCACACAATCATGAAATTACAACCATCACCTACCTCGAATCCAAGCTTGAATTCCCTAAGGCACTTGAATCTTCCCATTCTGAATTATTTCCGCTTGTTCTAGATTTACAAACAATTAATATACGCAAGGATCAACAATGAAAGGTCTCATTATCTATATTATAAAAAAACCAATAATCCTAGATGAAAACCAAGATCCTAATATTCAATATAGGGCTTTTCCCACTATTAGTTTCAAGTTAAAACTCTCCCCTAATAGTAATTAACCAAGAATCCAAGTTCCACGGATCGAAAAACTGATTAGGGGAGTGAGATCCTTACCTTTAGTGCTAAGAGGTGGAAAACCTCCAAGAAATATCCCTAGGTCATTTCTTAGCTCTCAAGAACAAACTTTTGCAGAAAATAACTTTTTTGGGGAGGTTTACCCAATTTAAGTCGTGACTGTCCCGCTACGGCGTTACCCATACCGCTTTGAGTTCCAAGCCCCCATATCACCACACACCTTCAACCTTTGACATTCAATAATTATCCGTTCATGCTAAGATTAATTTCGAGAGTTCTACTCGCCGAATTCAACTCCGTAAAGTCTTAGGGGTTCCTTAACGTTTTAGGTAACTACTCATGTGATTGAATATTCATAATTAGATCACCCAGTTGTTACCAAATTTTCCTAGACTTTGATGACTCTGATTTCGTCCAAATCTGGACTAGGTTGAAAAATCCCAAGTTAATACTCAAAAGTTTTTTGGCCCTAATTCTTTCCCCATTGGCTTTTCCCTAACGACGAAAATCAGGTCGTTACAAAAAACTGGTGGGAGGTGGTAGCTTGAAAAATGGAGAAGAAGAGAAAATAAAATAAAAAATAGTTAAACTGAATCTTTCACGCTCTATTGTTGAGTGTATCACACTCACTTTGTCATGTCAGCAAAAAATGTCAAAATGACACAACGAGACCCTACATGATGTGTCTAAATTGAACATCACCAAATTAAGATGTTTAAATGAAATTTAGTACCAACTTTATGGATAACCGATAGATTTGGCCTATTAAATATTAAAAATAAGTTTATTAAAAAAAATAACAACCTCAAAATAGTAAAGTAAAACTTTAAGAATGTTTAAATTGACATATTCTAAGGTACTTTGACTTTTAAGTAGTTTTTAAATTTTTTAGAGGTGTTTCAAAGACACAAAAGTATTTAAAATTATCTTACTTTAGGCTTAAAAAGTAATTAGAGAAAAAAGGTCAAAAGTCAAAATTAGATAGCTCCGCTTTAGATTTTTTGGATTTTAACTTTTAAAGTTAATTAAAAAAAAACTCTTTTTTTTTAGAAAAAATAGCAGTTTAGCTACTTTAGCGTCTTGCTTTGTGATCCTAATATTGTCCTTTTGTAAGAATAGTCGCTTGTGGCTTGATGGTTAGTGTTTCAATAGTTCAATATATATGTCAGAGTTCTTGCTTAAAGTACATATAAAAATTGAGTTGAATTTTGAAATGGGACGAAGAAAATAATAAATATCAGTTTAAATTATGTAATAATTATTATAGATCACAATAAATAGCAACTTATAATATCTTTAAAAAAATTGATAGACTCTCCAAATCTCATAAGTTGAGGAGAAAAGTAAGGATAAACTATTTTTATTTGCATAATTAAACCATCCCCAATTCGAGCTTTCATGTTAATCACATATTTCTCACACATCAAACTCCATCACCATTTTCTCTCTTTCTTCCTTCTTTCCGCCACAAATTTCACCATTAAACCTTTAAATAAAAATCTGAAACAACAATACAATAATTTGAAATTTGTTTTTTTTTTAAAATTATTTTTAAATTCATGTATTCTTAATAAATTTCAATTTATTTTGTCTTCTAAATTCTTTTAAGTTATGATAGAAATTCATTGAGTTAGAGTTTTCTTTCATGGCTAGAATTCTCTAAAGGAGAGGAATGTTTTATATTGTTGCTCTAAAAACGATATGATTTGAAAATTAAAAATGCAATAACTTTGACGAACAAAAGAAAGGTAGTATTTCCTCTATTTTAAATCAATTGAACTTTTGAGGTGCTTCACACCCTTTAAGAAAAGAAGATTGAGACATAAATTAGATATAACTTTTTATTTTTACCCTTATTAATTATTGTTAAATTTATAATTATCATTAGGGTTGCGTATCGATCGGTTCAGCTCGATTTTAAAGTTTATCGGTTTAGTTTATTGGTTATCGATTTGTATAGATGTTAAACTGTTATATAAAATCATGGTTATTGATTTATCAGTTTTTTATCGTTATTGGTTCGGTTATCGAATTAAAGATTTGACACAAAAAAATCATTGAAAAACACTTAGAAACAAGGTGAAAAACCAAATGAAACATGACATGAGTTTACAAGTTACATCTTTACTCAAAAGCAAACATTTTTACATTGTAAAATAACCAAGTGTTTGAGACAACCAAAAATAAAAGTAGAAAACCAAACTCTAAGTCAAGGACTTTATATACAAAATGAAACAAATATAATCATTTGATTTACTATCGGGTTATCGGTTAATCCATTAAGAAAAAACCTCAAACCGTTGAGAACCGATAACTTGATAACAAAAAAATTCAAAATTGTTATCAAACCGCTAAATCAATAACCCAATACTGATAAATCAATAAATTTTTCTTCAGGTTATCGATTTCGGTTTGATTTTGAACAATCCTAATTAACATAACTAAACATTAATTAATAACTAATTTCATTACTAGTTAATAAAAGGTAAAATTAAAAGAACATTCTAAAGTAGTCCTGAAAATTGAACAATCAATTTAATTTAAAAAATGAAAAATATCTCAACAATTCAATTAGTTTAAATTGGAGGGAGTCTGTAATTTGTTGTAAATAGAAAGATTGTTTATACAGTAATTATGATAAATCTTAACGAGGAAGAAGATGAGAAAGGGACTTTTTGGATCATATTGAAATTATTGATGTATCTGGAATATATAATTGATGTTCAGACACATATATATATATATATATATATATATATATATATATATATATATATATATATATATATATATATAGTGTGTGTGTGTATACTGAATAAATATATGTATGTATCTGACACATTATTGAGTTAAAACTATATGTATCTAATTTTATTAATATATCTAATTAACCGTATATATATCTGATAAAATATACATATGTATGTGATAAATAGTTTGTGAATCTGAGTTAAGAAGTCTAAACTTTGTTATATCCAAATAAAGAAGAATGATTTTGATTGTTTTGATATTTTTTTAGGAGTAAAGTTATTGCAAACATGATTTTCTCCTCGGTTAATGGTTTTCAGTCATATCTCTTAATTAAATACACTTGTTAATTAATAATAATTGTTAGTTATATATCTTAATTAGACACACTAATTGATACGAAATACATGTATATTGATAGATAGATGTATCTGAGAACAAAAATATGATAATCTAATATTACAAACTAGTGTGAATCTATGTAATAGATCCTAAGGAATGAGATTTATGTAAATTACTCCAAAAAGTACTCCTTGTATCTTTAATTATTTGTCCATTTTCGCATTGACACACCTATTAATTAAGAAAATAATTATTTATATAGTGAGTTTAATATTTTACCCCTATTAAATATGAAGTAGGTGAATTAAAAACTTAAGATTTTCAAAAAGTTTTACCTTTTTGCAAAATAATTATTTCAGGATATAATAGGTAAAAAATGTGTCATTTCTTGATTTGTTAAAATGAACAAGTAATTAGAAATAACTAAAGAGCAAAATTGGACAAGTAATCAGGAACAGAGAAAGTAACATACAATAGACCTATGTTAGCACGACCTTCTATATCTGGTAATATGAATATGAAAGAAGTACTTCATCTGTCCATCAATAATTGTATCCTATATTATTTTGGAATGTTCAACAATATTTGTCGAGTTTATGAAATCAATGGATAATTTTACACTTAGTAGTATAGTCAATTCTTTATTACATTTTCCAAGACATTTTACTCCCTCTATCCAATTTTGATTGTCATGTTGCACTTTACAAAAATCAATTAGACTAATTTTCAAAGTTAAATTTGATTACATTAATTGAATATTAAACAAAAAATTTTGATATTCAAAAATTATACAAAAAATATTATAAATTATAATTTTTTGCATATCAATAAGATGAAAAATTACGTTCTAAAATATTAGTCAAAATCCTTATAATTTGACTCTTGAAAATGAAATCATGACAAATAAAAGTGGACAAAATCAAACTCACACCAACAATATGAAAATTCAAATAATCAACCAACTGATTACTAAATTTCCCTGTTGAGAAATAGCTTAATGGTTAAGATTGTATAAAACACATATGAACCATTGCAGGTTTCGATTTGATTCTTGACTTTCTCATTTGTACATTATTTTCCAATTTTCGAAAACAACGTGTAAATGGGGTGTTCACACCAATTGAAAATGACATTCATGAATCAATTCAGGATCTCATGCAAGGAATGCGACCACCCTCCATTGCACTTTTGTTTATTAGGATGCACAATTAATTATATATCACCTAATTTTCCAAAATATATATATAATAATCTACTTAGAAAGTTAACAAATAGACGTATATCTTATTCTTTATTCACCTTTGATTATGATATATATTAAATATAAGGAACGAAAAAAAAGATGAACAAGTATGAAGAGCATTCAATAAGTATCATCAGCCATACCTAATAAAGTTGTGGTGAGACACGTTGGTTACCAAGACATAACGTACACCTCAATAAAAGAAGATCAAATAAAAATAATATGCACTACATCCACAGACTAGCCATGGATATATATTGCAAATACTTTTTTGGTAAAAATAAAATTTGGCAAAAATATATTTGACCATCAAGATTTATTTAATTTTTGTGAAATTTTAAAAACTAAATCCCAAAAACTTATTTTGGGTTGTTCCAACTTTATACTCCTATTTTACAAGGAAAATTATTTATTTATAATCATAATTAACTTCTCTATATCTTTTTCGATCATTTGATCTGAAAATGCATGTTTAATGTGAGAGATTGTTTATACATTTCGATTGATAGGGTGTACATAAGTCAACTTGATTTGGTTTTTATTAAAAATTAACTAAATCAATTATGTCGATTTATTGAATTTAAAAAATCAAACCAACATAAAGTTGGTTTTTCAAAATTTTTGGATTTTTTACAATTATAAAAGTGATTGCAAAAGAAATCAAATATATTTTTACCTACTTACACTATATTAAAAAAAATTAGCGACACTAAATTAATGACAATAGTTCAATTGTCGTTAAATATGTATTTTCAAGGACAATTAGCACTCTTTGTATATGTCTCTAAAGTTTTTAGCGACATTGGATCTAATGACACTTAACTAATGTTGATAAAGACTTTACTACTTTTTAATATTGTGTTTATTTATTACCGCTAAAAGTTATTTTTTTTGTAGTGCTATGTGATAAACTAGAACTTAAAAATGTTGATGAATATAAAATATTTTCACTGAAATATCAAGTTAAATATGTTCTATTTATAAGCTTAAATGCTACATTCAAACTGGACACTAAGAAAATATTTATACAGACCATTAACTTTCAATCTGAACACAATACAAAATATTTATAAATGTTTACAAGATCACATTTGAAACAATATATCTAAACATTAAAACAATAAAGTAATTTGAAAGATCTTAACAAAGTAGATGATATATACATACACTATGTCGATTCGATTTGAGTTCCCTTTGATCCTTTTTTAATACCAAAACAAATCAAGAGTGAACAATTTTTTTAACACCACCAAATCAAAGTATAATTCGACTTTTTATTCAATTTGACTTGAATATTCTTGATAATTTTTAGATTATATATATATATATATATATATATATATATATATATATATATATATATATATGTCATATTTTATGTTTAGGTTTAAAAAAAGTTACCGTCAAACACATTTTGAAACTTTAAAATAAATTTTACCTAAATATGATTTCTCAAAAATATTAAAATTCTATGATCAACTGCTAACTTAGTGACCGAATAAAGTGAAAAGTTCTAACAAACTATACTATATAACGCATGATAAAAACAATTTTAAAATAAAAATTAATAATAACTATCATTAAATAATACAACGATTGAAATATAGAAACAGCAAATAATAACCAAAAAATACAAAATAAAGAAAAATTTACAAAATAAAGTAAAAATCAATACCTTCTTCATCAGATAAAAATATTTATATTAAATTAAAGATAAAAAATAAAAATATCATATAGTATGAACACGAAGAAGTATAAAATATGTTAGGCCTTCAAATTCTCGAATTTGGTAAGCAACACCCAACAATTTTCATATTGAGCGAATCATACATTAAACAATAACTAACACGTCTTTATTGTTGTGAAGTTAATAAGTGTACGTACCTGTAATGATTTGGTCGGTCTTTTTTTAAAAAAAAATTAGTAAGGTACCGTTTTATTCTTTTCGATATTGACATTTGAGTCATTTTTGAATGAGTTTTGAAATTGGTTTAGAGTTTTCAGGTAAAAGTTGTTAATTATGAAAATTTTGGAAATTTGAAAGGCTAAAGTTGTTTTAAAAAATGAGTTTTTGATGTCTTTTGGAGTTTCGAGTGTTGGAATGCAATTTCATCGATCTCCTCAATTCTGAAATATGAAATTTGATCTAATAGAGTTTTCAATTTCAGATTCGGAGTCTTTTTTAGGATTTGAGGTCCTAAGAAGGAAATTATTGAGATTTTAGACTTTAGGTTGACTTTGGTCGGGGTTAGAATGCTCGAATTGAATTTCCGACAATTTCATTGGATTCAGGAGATAATTTTAGGGCTAGATGAGATTTTGGCTGAATTTTAAAAATCCCGGGCTTGATTTAGCCTTTTAAGCGTTCTGATTAGTTTTTTGTGACTTACACAGAACTCATGTCAAGGAAACCTCGAATTCGTATTCGATTGTGTTATTGTGTCTGGAACATTGAGTATAGTCAAATTGCATATATGATTGTATGTACGAGATTCCGAATGAATTTCTAGGATCATTTTAGAAATATTTTATGCCTAGTGCGATTCTGGTGTTCAGTTCTAGTGTAGTATTAAATTGTTCATCACGGGCCCACCCAAACGATCGCTATGACTTGTGTGTGTTGTGCATCGTGATCGTATGGATGACCCTAAATATCACTTAGCTCTGTGTGAACTGGTCATCGCGATTACATTTGTCAAGTCGCAATAGCGATGACCAAACCTTAATGAGTTGACTCATTTATTTCATCGTGATTGCAAAGCCTTAGTCATCACGATCGTGATGAGCATTTTATCTTGGGTAGAATCAGTTTTTAAAATTGGTGTTTCAATCCTGTTTCACCTTTTTTTGAGTTTTGAAATTTTGGTGTGACGATTTGAATTCATTTTTTAGAAGAAATATTTGGGTAACGATTTCTAGTCTTAAATCTTCATTTACCCATTATTATTAGTGAAATTAAGTGTTCACATTAAGGCTTTTGAAATGATAAGTTGGGGTTTCTTCAAGAACCCAAGAAGTTGATAAAAATGGTGATTTTGAGCTAATGATTTTCATCAATGAGTTTCAAATGTCTTAGATAATACTTCCAAGTTAAGATTTTTGAATTCAAACCTTATTCTTGCTATTAGGTTTTTTAGTGGATTTGACCTATTTTTTCAAACGGTATGAGATGGATGTCGTTATTTCTAGAATCTTATTGTGATTACTTGTTGAATTAGTTGTGTGACTTTGGATGTTGTTCGAACATGAAAAACTCAAGTCTTGGATTAACTATTGATTGAATTAAGGCCAGTGACTTTCTAAACTTTGTAAAACTTGTAGAATCTTGAATTTTCTTTCATTGCGTATGTTGGGAGCAATTAGAATGAGGTGACAAGTTTAATGATTTCACTTAATTGTTTATAATGGATAAAAATGGCTTAATGAAAAAAATGCAACGTGTTGATCATAATATCTTATGAATTGCCAAGTTGTGAACTCTAACAGGTTGATTGATGAATGTTTTGATGGCATTATTGTATATTTGAATGGCTTGAGTTATTGTCTCTTGTGGTATGCAATTGCTTATTTGCATTGATTTTTATGTATCATGATGAGTCATGTGATGGTTGTTGATGTAATTTATTAATGTCAAGGTCATTTTTGAAAAATACTATTGACGTCGAGGTCAACTTCAGTAAGTGTTATTAATGTCGTGGTCATTACCAACGAGCTCTTGAACTATAGGCGGCTTCCATGAGTTTCGATTGATATTGTGCATGATGAACCTTTAAATTTGTGTTCAATGTACTTGATTATTGTGCCTTGATGAACTTGATACTCGTTATATATCTACTTGAAACTTGTGATTTTCATACTTGATACTTGATACTTGATGATTGTTGAACTGTGACTATTGAATTACGATTATGAGAACTTGTGAACTGTGTATAGTAAATTATTCGGTTGGATTGCTTTCTATGTAGATTGTAGTTTGAGGAGGTTCGATTGGGATGAAAGGAGTACTCGTATTCTAGCCAGTTTTGCTTTATTTATTAGGTTTCTTATTGAGTACCGTTTTGGTTGATACTCACTCATTCCTCTCCACTTGTATAGTATCCAAATATCGTGTGATTGCCCTTCTTCTCCATCTATACCCTAGGCTCTCGGAGGACTTTGAGAGTTAGTTGTTTATCATCTCGGCGGACCCTCTTATTCCTTGATTTATATTTTATTCTATTCGAGTAACAAAGATATTGAGACATGTATTATCTTTCGATCCTATTTTAAAACATTAGTGGCTTGTACACGTAACAACCAGGTTCAGAGTTATATTAGAATGACTAAGATTTCCCTTCTTATGTTATTATCGTTTCACATCCACAACAACACAATAGCATTTCATCAACCACCAATTTAATTTCGACACTCAGGACAATTCACATTACAATATAACATTATCAACACGTTGATTTGTTCTTGATCCACTTTCCGTCACTAGGGTTATTAAATTTGAGCATTTGACCCCATCAGGTTATTTTCATTACTCTCCAACACACACACAAAAAGGAGGATTCAAGATTCTACAAGGTTTTAAAGTTCACTTGTCTTTATCAATCAAAAGTTAATATGAGAGTTGACTTTTTCATTTCCAAACGATATCCAAATTAACATGATCTAATCAAACACATATTTAAAATGAGATTCTGAAACTAACAACAACCATATCAATCAATTTGAATAAATGAGTCAAATCGGCTCAACAACTTGATTCTGGAAATAAAGTTTGAATATGAAATTGCTGCATAAATATGTCATCCAAAGCATTTGGACTCCATAGGTAAAACCATTATGAAAAATGGAGTTATATTTCACCCAAAATAACCAATTCTTCGTAAAATTCAAGTTCTTGCAAAACCCCAAGTTTGAATTTAGATTAGCAAATTAAGTGATAAAATCTTGTCATAATCATGGAATAATAATAAAAGAAAGTTAAAATTTGTTATCCAGTCGAAATTTCTTAAAACCCATTTTGAAATTTCTAATATCGAGATTGAAAACTCAAAAATTAAAAAAATATGATCAAAACCCTAAAAGTTCAGACAAAAAATATTTCAAGTCTCGCTTTCGCGAACTCGGGTTCGGTTATGCGATCATCACGATCGCGAACCCTAAAGCAAACCCCCAACAGGTGACCAGCCTTGCTTTCGCGAGTCGACCTTCACTAACGTAAAGTCATGAAAACGAGCGTTAGACCTTCTGACCATTCGCGAACACGAGGACCACAAATACCAACAAACATCAACCAAAAAAAATATTTCTGAATGGAGCCTCAGGATTCGTTCGGAACTACTTGCCCATAAACCAAATATATTACTTGACTAAACTCGACGTTTTGGACTCAATATAACCATCAAAATACAGATCTGAGGTCTCTTTGATTTAATAAAATTTGCAATGAACAAACATAATGTCTAAAATGATCAAATCAAGCTTGGGATCAATCGAGACCTCCCCTACACCAAAAATCATCCCCCGAATACAATGAAATTTTTGGAAATTCAATCCGAGCATCCGATCTCGAATGCTGATCAAAGTCAATTTAAAGACTAAAATCTTGATAATTTTCAATTCAGAACCTCTAATCCACGAAATGACTCTGAATTTGAAACTGATGACTCTCTTAGACTAAACACCACATTTTCGAACTTATGGAATTGACAAAATTCCATTCTCAAACTCAAAGATTCAAAAGACACCGAAAATTACTTTTTAACAACTTTAGCCTTTTGAAACTCTAAAAAGTTTCACACTTCACAACGTTTTATTCAAAATTCAAAATCAATTTGCAAACCAACCAGAATGACTCAGAATAACTATCGGTTTGAGTAAAATGATAATTTTATAAAAATTTCCAATAATAACCTTCCGGGTCATTGCATGTCTTGTTACACCCCGAGCCTACAGCCTGGACGCGGCCAACACTCGAGAACCATTGTTAATCCAGGAGAACCATTGCTGGCCCCAAACAAATCATTTTCCTAGCTCAGCTCTCAACGGAAGACTTACTCAACAATAACTAAACTCAAAGCAAAACTTTTCTCAATGTATTTAATTAAAAGATATAACTCATAATGTATTAGAACAATGCACCGACAAAAAGAAGGTAACTCAAATCTTGAACATTAACAATAGAAATGAAAAGGACTCCCCAACTACTACTATTTATACAACCTCTAAACTAATACGATGGACACTACAACAAAGACAACTTTTAGCGGCAATAAATAGACACATTAATATAGAGTACTAAAGTCTTTACCGGCATTATTTAAGTGTCATTAGATCCAGTGTCGTTAAAGGCTTTAGGACATATACAAAGAGTGTTAATTGCCGCTAAATATACATATCTAATAGCAATTAAGCTATTTTCTCTAATTAATTGCTGCTAAAGATCATTTTAAAGTAGTGAGAAGTCGGAACAAGACCCACAACATTCTAACAAAATAAAAAATATAAATGGAATCCTTCAGAAGTAAGGAGGCTCATCAAAGCTAACTCGAACTGCAAGTGGTATCAACGAAGCACCTGTTGGTGACCCTAGTTACCAATGTCTGCATCATTAAAGATGCAGGCTAAATGATGTCAGTATATGAAATATACAAGCATGCAAGGGGAACTCTAAAGCACAGACTTAAGCCTGAACTTGATAAATGGAAGAACATACTCACCTCATCTCAACTCAACTCAAGGATACTCAACTCATTACAATATAAAAACGACAATAAAAATGCAGTTTATATAAATCATTTATAATGTAGATAAAAACTCAATGTATTTAAGAATCAATAATAACTTTTATTTGGGAGATTCTCTAACCGACAACCATTACCATGAGCTTTGTGATGATACAACGTCTCACCCACTCTAACAGAACTATCCTATACCTTGTTGGAGTATAAGACATCCTCAACTAAGTGGATCCACTAAGTTATGCTTAAAAGCAATAAGAAATCGTCTAAAAAGTATGACCCTATTTCTATCCATGTTGGCAACATTGTTTATGAGGACTTTGAGTTGTTGGAACTCATCCCCATATCGGTGCTCAATACTACTCCTAATAATATAACTCAGCTCATACGTTTAAAAATATTTCTTCATCCTCAAACTTTAAGATTATTATTCAAAAGGTTCTCTTAAAAGAGATTATACTAAAAACTCTTTATAAACTCATTTGGAAATTGATGTTTCTTTCATTTTAAGTATAAATGTTTATTCTTGGAATACTTAGTTCTCATATATTTATTTTTAAAAAATGAAACTCAACTCTTCTGATCCTCATACTCAAATACTCAAGTCTTAAAACAAGTTTTAAAAGTTTGCAAAAGACTTCTCAAATGAGTCAAAAGAACATCCTCAAACTCTACTCTTAACTCGATCTTGAATTTGTGTTATGAATTTAGTAGTTATGATTTGGATACGTGGATTTCTCAATGATTAGATGTAGTTTTATTATTTATAATTCGTAAGAGAGTAAGTATACACTTTAAAGGACTTAGACCGAGCAAATGACAGAAAATGAGTGGAGGCGAGCGACTCTGGCGCACTGCTGGTGTGGGGCGCCAATTCCTAGACTGCAGAGACCTCATTCTGGCGCACTATTGGCATGCCACGCCAAAAAAAATTTCTTCTCATTTTCTGATCCTAATTCGCCTAAAATCGATCGATTTCCTCAAATTTTCCTTAGATTCAATTACCTAATACAATAACACGAGAATCTACTCACTTTTACTCAAGAACAACCTTCAAAGATCGAAATTCTCTCCTCAAGAATTCATCAAACTCTATAAACAAGACATGAAGAACAACACCTCAAGAACACCCATAAAGAATTCAAATCATTCAACCTCAAGAACGAAATTGCGGATGGAATTCACATAATTGGCGTGTAGGTGAACAAACTCAATACTATGAAAGCTTACATACCTCGAAGGAATCAAATCCTTGACGAAAATCCTCAAATTCGAAGAACGCTTGAACTTTCTCTCTTTTTATCCTCTTGAACTTCTCTCTGAAATCCTAAGCGTGATTTTAAATTATGAAAACTGACCCAAATTAGTTTAGACCCCTAAAAATATTGCTAAAAACGTATAAAGTTGTTGGGGTAAGGAAAAGACCAAAATACCTCTCATTAATTTGGGTAAATTTTCATAATCGAACAGGCTGAACTCAAACAGGCATATCTCCCTCATCCGAACTCAGATTTTAGAAAACTTGATGGCGTTAGAAAGAGGATTGAGAGATTTTTCATTTGATATTTTATGGGCCACCTAACTCATCTTGTACTGAAAGTTACGACCGTTTGAAGTTGACCCAAAAATCACAATTTAAGGCTAACTCGCAAAATTTTCAATTTAGCTCTTTCCAAATTGATTCTTGCTAAAATTAGTTCTTTCTAATAGCAAGGTGTTACACTTCTACTAGAAAAAATATATATATAACTAAGAAGGGTCGTCTCAACAAGTTTAGGCCTAAAACCAAATTTCATAGAGGCCTTTTTTTTAGAGTTGTCACATATAAATTGAATAATTATAACATACTCAATATAATTCTACAAGTGAAGTCTCGAAAAGGTAGGAATTACACAGACCTTGTAAAGTAAGAACGTAAACAATGAAAAAATATCATATAAAGTTAGAATAATAAAATTTGGCTAATTTTTTTAAAAAGCTTAAATAATGATAGTGAAATACGTGTGTTGAACTTATAAGTTAATATAATGATATTGAAATAATATTGATTTATTGTAGTACTTGAAACTTAAAGAATATACCAAAAATAAATTTGATCATTTTATAAACATACAACAATAGATTTTACATAATACAACAGGTTTGACCGTTTGATAGACTTTAGAATATTTAATAAGAGAGAATAAAAATAACAAAGATAAATGTAAGAATAATAATGTAGATTCATGATAATCATCATTAATATATGAATAAGTTAACAAAATAGTTAGCAATGTAAGAAATTAAAGGAGGCAACAATTAACTAAACTCTATACTATTTCTCAATTATTACAATGACCTCTACATTAAATAAAGTAAATGGTCATTAACTAATTATTATATTTTCTACCAAAAAATTCTTTTCAAATTTAGCAATACATCATATATATTTCATCCATTCCCTGTTAATTGAACTTTCGAGATATTTCACAACCTTTAAACAAAGTAGATTAAGATATAAGTTGAACCCTAAAATCATATAATTATTTAGAAAATAAAAAATGCCTCAAAAATTCAATTAAAATATGGAGGGAGTATAAAATTGGGGCCTAAAAAATTTGAGGCCAAAATGATTGCTTTAGTGACCTTAACTAAGCAAACATAATTACTATTTTTACATAATCTAGTAATATGTTATCATAAACTATAGTCGCATTAAATTACGTAACTATAATTAGTCTACAGACATTCGTATACACCTGGGTATAAATACGTAAATTTCCTTCATCAGTTTCAAAGGGAAAATGAACAAATAATTGCCTTCACTAAATTCAAATAGAAATGGAAAATAAGTATATTGAAGAAATTAGAGCACAATTTTTGAGTCAATACGCGTCATCTTTGGAATGGGTCCCATCATATTTAATGTCAGTTTAATTTAGGGTATGATTTGTAGAAAATAGGTCTTTCTCTTGGAATTATTGATAAGGTCTGAATTTTTCTAAATAGAGAAGACAGTCCTCTTAAGCAAAGCTAATTTTGTGAAAAAGTTTTGAACACCATAATATCCTCATAGTTTTCATGTAAGGACCAAAAATTAATAGGATTGAAATCCGATTGCAAAAAATTGTTAATAACTCTAATACAAAGAAGTAAAAAATTGAACTAAAATTAATAACTCTAATAAAAAGAAGTTACTGATTTATCACTTATTGATTACTCCCTCTTTTTCTATTTATAGATAATCATTTTAGATTTAACATATATTAAGAAATTAAATAAGTTTATTATTCTATGATTATTTATGATTTAATTTTTTTTTCTAATAGATTAAATTGATAATTCAATAGTAAATTATATTTATATCATTTGTTGAATAAAGTTATTGGCTTAAAATTTAGTTTCATACTTTTATTTTTGACTCTCGATAATTCTACTAGGTGTCAATATTTGCTTTGAGCAACAACTCATATGCATGATTTTTTTAATTTGTAAATACTATATTTCTAAGTAATTTTCAGTGTTTTTTAAATATCATATTTAAATTATTAAATCAATAACGATCAATAACCAATAAATCGATATCTTAATGGTTCTATAACGATCTAACATATCGACAAACTCATAATTTATAGTTCGATTAAGTCAAATCAATAAATTTAAAAATCAAATCGAACCGACCGATGTAAAAAAAAACAACCTTTCTAATATATAAAATGTAGGAGTTTGCAAAAATTGAATGGACGACAAAACGAATAAAAGAAGTGTTTTTAGTTTATTACTATTAGGTTGACGATTTATATATATATATATATATATATATATATATATATATATATATATATATATATAATATAGTTATTTGGTAAATAGATAACTCATTAAGACGACAGTAATTTACTACTTTTATCTGTAGATAAATGTTAAATACCAGTCTCAATACCTTACGAGTTACTCTCTTTATCTTTATAAACTTCAATTCACACTTTGTATTGACTAAGTTCACAACATCACATTATAAAAAACATCAAAACATAAAATAAGAACCTTATTTCTCTTAAATTTTTTGTGTTATGTTTGTATAGTTTATTTCATGTTAGTCATTATTGTTTTTATTTAATGAACGTTTGTAAAGTTACATTATTGTATAATAGTTATATATTTATTTTACAACCATTTTTTATTGATTAAACCGAAAATCAAATCGTTACGGACCAAAACAATAAACGAAAAATCAATAAAATGCATCTTATATATTAATTTAATATATTTAAAAATGAATAAATTGAATCGATAATCGAACCGAATCGACCCTAATGAAAAAAAAAGAAAATAACTACTCCATTTATTTTGTATTTAAACCGTCCAATTTCATCATCCCAATATACCATAATGTTTTTTATGCATAAAAAAAATCTCATTTTTATTATTCCTATACATGGTATCCCTGGTTCATATCATATATAAATAAGGGAGTTTGGTAAAGGAGCAGAGGTACAGAAAGCTCTTGGGTTTTGCTCATTAACCGCTATTCCAATTTTGACCTTCTCCTTTTTTTTTTCTTCTATTCAATTTATTAATTATAACCAAACAATAACAATACTGATCTTCGCCGGCGTAATTCCGGCCCCGGCAACGTCCCGGCAGAGAAGATATTTTGTTGTTAAATCAGCTTTCTCCATATGACTGAAACTACGATGATTCAAACCCTACGTTATTACCTCTCTGAACATCCTTCAATCGTCGGATTCCGATGGACTGATAGCCAATCATGGGGCAACACGTGGGTTTTCCTGTTCATATCGATATCGGCCTACATTATTTTATCAGTTTTCCTCCATCTCTTCCTCCTCCTCGTCTTCCGTCATCGTCGTCCTCTTCCTCTCGGTCCGATCCCTGCTGTTCACTCTCTTTCCATGGCGTTACTCTCGTTTACTATATTCGCCGGTATCCTCCTCTCCGCTGCGGCAGAGATCCGTGATACCCGTTGGTTCTGGCGGAGGTACAAAACGACGCCGTTCCAATGGCTGCTTTGTTTCCCTATCGGTACTCGTCCATCGGGTCGGGTTTTTTTCTGGTCCTACATTTTCTACCTCTCTCGATTCCTTCACAGTTTGCATACGTTTTTCACCATCATACGTCGTCGTAAACTGTCGTTTTATCAGCTATTCAATCACTCAATTCTAATATTCATGTCATTTTTATGGCTTGAATTCTCACAATCATTTCAAGTACTTGGTATCATATTAACAACATCAATTTACTCAGTGGTTTATGGTTACAGATTTTGGACTGCTGTTGGATTACCGAGTAAGTGTTTTCATTTTGTGAATCACTGTCAAATTGTATTGTTGAGTTGTAATGTAATTTGTCATATTGGAGTACTTTTGCTTCATTTGTTAAGAGGTGGATGTAATGGAATTGGTGCTTGGCTTCTCAATTCAGTACTCAATGCTGCTATTCTCTTCTTCTTCCTTAATTATTATGTTAAATTACATTTGGAGAAGAAGAGAAAAAGTGGAGCTGATAAACAAAAGGATAATTGAGCTTAATCTTAAGCTAGTACTA
Organism: Solanum lycopersicoides; assembly: GCA_022817965.1. Lineage (NCBI taxonomy): Eukaryota > Viridiplantae > Streptophyta > Magnoliopsida > Solanales > Solanaceae > Solanum > Solanum lycopersicoides. Next base: position 9,259,195 of record CM040620.1, read on the forward strand.
GTACTAATAAATATATATATTTCTTCACATTTTTGTAAATTATATGTATAAATTGTGTATTTCTCTTGAGGTGGATACTTGTTTATTTAGTATATATATATATATACATAACTTATTAATTTTGATGATTATTACTACAAGTCATGAACTATTTCAATTTCTGATATTGTTCCAAGGATCAATACTTTCATTTCTATTTCTATGATCTATTGGCTGTTTTATTTGAATGTTTTATTTGAATGGATAAGGTGGAGGAATACATTTAATCTTAATTTATGTATTACTCCCTCCGTTTAAAAAAGAATGACCCTATTTCCTTTTTAGTCTGTTTCAAAAAGAATGAATCGTTTCCTTTTTTGGCAACACTTTAACTTTAACTTTCCACGTAGCATGTTTAAGACCACAAGATTAAAGGGTATTTTGGTACATTTGACATAACTTTAAATTAGAACCATAAGATTAAAAAGTTTCTCTCTTTTCTTAAACTCCGTTACAAGTCAAACTAGGCCAATTTTTTCGAAACGGAGGGAGTAATTTTTATGGTGTTGTCGGTAGATGAGTTCTTGATTTGTTTAAATGATATAGTACTAAAGTGGTTGATGTTTACGATATAGAGTTTTATATTATACAAGTTAAAGAATGAAGAGCCAATAATGGAAGTGAGTATAAAATATAGTAATTCATGATGACCCAAGAAGAAAAAAAAAGGAGCTTGACTTGGTCTTTTTTTTTTTTTTTTTATCATTCAATTTTTCGAACTCACATTGAAGTTTTTAATAAATATGAATCGCGTTCTGCAAGATCTATTTGAATGACACTTTCACTATGATTTCTCCATACTTAGAATTGAAATTCAAAATCTTTGATTAATGGGTGAAATACTTTTACTCATGCATCACAATTCATGTTGGTTCGGTGACTTGGTCAACTTGCTAGTTGCTTAGTCATTTTATTGGTGCTCACCAAGAATGTTGACCTAAATAACATGGGCTATGACTTTCTACGTTGTTATTCAAAGGGTAGGTTGCTGGATTTTGTTCTAAAGGACAAATTAAAGGTAGATTGTTTGGGCCAAACGTGTTTTTTTCTAATAATAATAAATAATTATTTTTAAAAATTAAGATATTTGATCAAACTTCTTAAAAAAAATATGTAGTACTTTTGAATATCAACCAAAAAGAAGGTGGTTCTTTAGTAGTACTTTTTATTTCAAAATCACTTTTTGAATCATAGTCAGGCACAAATTTTGCTCTAACGATTAACATTAATATAGATGCATTTTAAATTGATAACTCAAATAGAAAATGCTATTCTCTAAAAGTATTTTTTTTTTAAATACTCATGATAAAAAAATATTTTTCAAAATAAGTAAATATAATTAAAAGTTTGATCCTGCTAGGTTTCTTCAAGATTGGTTTCTTTCCCAGTTTTTTGTAGGGTTAGTTGTGCAATATAACGAATCATCATCATTCATTGGTTAGGTGAGTGAAAATCCTTAAATTTATAGAGTTCTTCTAATATTTGGATTACAACGAATAGTGGTTTAGGTGACTGTCAATTTTGGGGCTGAATATTTAAATCCTCGTGTTGGTATATAACCAAGTAGTAAAGGTTAAATTTTCCATAAGTAAGTATATGTTTGGTAGTTGGTAATTAGAAGATAAAATATCATTTATATATAAAATTAATATCATATTTGATTTGTATATTTTATATGTATGATAGAAGACGAAATATTTATACATAATAATTACATTCTACCTAAAATAATATATAGATTTTCTCATAGAAATAGTTAAACATTAATAACTAAATCTTGCATAACTAATACCTATATAAAATACTACATATTTTCTTATATAAGTAATCCTTGGATTACTAATACATGCATAACGCGAAATTGCTAATCAAACACCATATTAATTTTCTACATGAATAACTTACCTCGTACTTTTTGTTTTTATGAGAAAAGGGCTAAAAGTATATGTGGCATAAGAAAAATGGTTTAGGTCTTAGTCATCTGTAGCCCCTTAGAGTTGTCTACATATTTCACATAGAAACATCAACTATGACTATTACCTATTGAACACCTAAATAGGTTAAAAAGTATACATATTAAACACAAAATGTTGATGTGGCAACAAAAGTGTTTTTCACTTCAGATGAGCACGTGAAAAAACCTTGAATATTATTTTATTTTTATTTTTTCAAAAAAAACTTAATACTTTTTCCACTTGGCATTTAAATAGTTTATTTTTTTAAAAAATAATTTAAAAGTAATAATAATTCTTCAAACAAAAACAAAAAAAACACAAAAAAAGCCCCCACCCTACCCCTTTCAAGTCATCTTCTTCACCAAAGAGTATCTGTGCACACTGTTCTTTTTTTTCTTCTTTCCATTTCTATTCTATTTCTTTTCAATATTTATTAAAAACAATAAAAATTGAATCGACTAATTGAATTTGAAGGAAAAAAAGAGAGAACATCAGGCTGAAAAAAGTTAACCGATCGATGTTCATTTCAGTCACCTTCAAGCAAATATTACAATTCAAATTAAAATGTAAACCCATTAAATTATCAAAAATAATATCAATTTGATTCAACAAAAAAATTTAGGTCCTCTTAATTTCTCCTTGATATCGATTTCAAGACGATTGAAAAACTCTCTTTCTTCATCACTCCATATCTTTTTCTCTCACATATTAGGAATAAAAAATAATTATAAAAGCAATTAACAAAGATATTGAATTTTGTTGTTTGAGAAAAAAATCTTATTAGGAAGAAGATGAAGAAAAAGGGTTGGGTAGAGTTGGACTTCTCATTTATTTTTTTAAAAACATTAGATGGAAAAATTTATTTGAAATAATTTTCATTCTTTTAACATAATTTTTTTTTCTATAATTGTTGAACCCTACTGCACATGTTATCTTTTAATTAGCCATTTTGTCACATCATAGCAAGTGCATTACACATATGTTATTTTATTACTTATTGTCAAAAGATGTCTAATAGGAACAAATTTTGAATAGATAAAAGTGTTCAATAGGTACCAACCTTAGTTGAGGTGTCTAAGTGAATTATGCGGACAACTTTAAGAAACCGCATATGACTTAAGTCAATGGTTTACAAATATTCCCCTTCCACCTTTTGATATAGAAACATGCTCGTCTTATCTTTTTGGCTCAAGAGTACTACCTTCTAACTAACGATCTTTAACTTGATGACTTTTTCAATTTTAAATATTCACGTGGTCTATTAGAATTTAGCACATATGTTAATTAATTTAAAATAACAATATAATACGTGTATTTCATAGATGGAGTTTAAAATGGATAAAGTGTACAATACTAGAAAACATGTCTGTAGCAACAATTATTTAGCAACAATTAAATATGTGTTGCAATAGATACTCATTCGCAACAGTTATAACCTTTGCAATAGACAACTGGACCTAATGAAACACTTTAAAAATTAAATCGTTGCATTAGTACTACAACCGTTGCCATAGTACCTTTATATTGCAACGGTTCTTACAAACCGTCGCCTTAGGTTCTCTATGGCAACGTATCCGCCAATTATTTTCCCTCCACTTATTTCACTGGACCCACCAACTTTTTTTAAATTAATTGCAAAAACAAAATAAAAGGTAAATATCACATGAGGTCAATATTTTTCTTCAAAGTTCAGACCATTCCCTCGTAGATATCGACGACTTTTCTCTCTTCTATCTATCTGAGGAACCAAGGCAGTCGTCCATGGATTTGCTTTAACCATTAGGAATCTGCAACTTTTAGGTCTTCTTCTTCGTGGGTTGTACATTTCTGCAACTACAGGTATGTTGTATTGAATCTTCTTCAAAGTTCGAAACTTATTAGAAGCTACGATTCTAGACAAATGTGTTTCTGTGAAGTAGTTATTTTTGCTAGAGTTTAAGTTTATAACGTAATCTTATTCTGCATTAGAGTGTGTTCTCGATTTTGGTGAAGATTGAGAAATCTCTGCAAAAATGTTTAGATGGAAATTCTCAGTTTAGGAAGATTTAATGTTATGAAAGATGAGTTTCGATTCTTCAATCTGCATGATAGTTCTTATCTATTGAAAAATCTTTTATTTTTGAACAGGACAATAAAATGAACTGAAGTTTTTTTTTAAATCCAAAAGTCATTGAAGTCGAGCATTAGGGATTTTGTTTTTCTCTTTCGAGTATATTTTTAAAGTTTTAAGTTTATACTTTCTTTCTTCTTGTCTGAATTTTTTAGTGGACAAGCTACAAGTTGGTCATCAAGCTCAACTCACTGCTTAAAAAGAGGTAATGTTTCTGTGTTTCTTTTTTTTTCATTTTTTTTTTTTTAACTTTGATGTACATCTGTATGTCTAAATCTTTTTTCTTCTTAAAAAGTAAGTCATTTCAACATTGAAATAACTTACCTTCAATTAAATGTAATTCGAATCTAGATTTGAAATTTAGATGCATCTTGTGTTTGAATTTTATAATACAACATGATGTAGTACATGTTTTTTGCATTTCTTATTACACTATGATGTCTGAATGCATCTTGCAGCACTTGTTTTCAGTATATGAATATAAAATTATGAAAATAAATAGAAATGTAACATCTGATTTATACTGTTCAGCTATTGTCTATATTAGGTGCAACACTCATTTTTGTACCTCTGCTTCACAAGGTGTTATGGTAGAAAGGAACAAGAAGCTTATGTCCTAAAATTTCTATCTGTATGTAATTTGCTTACTTGACAGTAATACTGTGACTTTTGAGGTCTTGATTCTTTTATGTAATTGAATCTTGAACTTGCATAAAAAACCAAAAAAGAGAATGAAGTAAATCGTAATTACATACTCACATTTGTCAGTGACATGCACATTTATTGATTTAATGTTCTTAACTTATAAATTTTCTTTGTTATAAGTTAAGAGATTAAGAAACCAGGTCATTCATGTTACTTTCTGCCTCAGTGAACTCTATCTCGTCCATTCCTTTTTCAGTGTACCAATGCGAGAAAGCTTTTCTTTTGAACATAGTTGTGTAGTGGTGGTGTGTATTCTTCTTGAAATGAAAACAGAAGTCCGAGGTCGTAGCTTTTTTAATGATTGTGATTAGGGTTGCCAGGTGCTTTCAACTAGAATTACTGGTTAAAGAATACATTGAGCAGACCCCGCGTCTAGTTGGTCATAGAATAAGACTTTGATTATGAAATCAACCTCTTTAATCTTTGAGCACCGAATAAAACTTAAGATATTGAGTAGTTCTTTGTTTTCTCCTTTAATATCCTTTTTTTTGATAACTATTGTATTTTCTGTTTTAAGATCATTTCTGCTTTTGAAATACAGTGAGTAGATCCTTGGTGTAGTTGAGCACAAAATAAGGCTTTGAGTGTTAACAACCTCTCTAAGGTTGCTTCTAGATTTAGATCTTCATGTCTACATTTAACCATACATCCAAGTTCTCTAAGCCCGCTCCTTGTTTTTCTTTTATAAATGTGAAGTTTTACTGTTGAGCTGCTTAGTTTCTTTAGTGGGTTATTGACTTTGATTTTGTTGTCTTTTCATGCTTTTCTTTTATCTTCTTTTTGTGTTGCTTCTAATCATTTCCAGGTGATTCTTTCTCCGTATATGTGCTCTTTAAATGTTGTACATGTATAGTTAGCTTAGAGTGTTGGATACGATTTCCCTTTTATGTGACTTTTCTATTAGTCTTTTTTTTTCCTGATTCATGTTCTATTTTGTGACCATTGCTGATTCTAGAATTTATTTAGTAGATATTGAGTCTGGTTGAACAGTAACTCAGCCTCTCAAGGGGGAGTCGTGCAATCGTGTGCTGCTTAGTTTCTTGAGTGAGGTTGTTGTTTTTGACAAAATAATATGAAGTTTTGTATTTTTTATATGAAATCCATTACATCATGTAAGGGTTTAGATTTTTCAAAATTGTTTGACTTTGATATCGTGTCTTATTATCTTTAGACTGAGTTTTTAGATTTTAAATCTTTTACATATTTACTCTTTTAACTAATTGAAATTATAGGTTAAACTGGTATTGTTAAGTAGACATCTGATTATGTATAACAAATAGTTCAAGAAAAACATACATTTCAGTTATGTTGTTACATAAAATAAGACAGAGCCACTGATCAAAATTTGTTGAATGTAAGTTTTTAAGGGAATCAAATTTATTGGTGTGCTGTTCAAAATCTTCTTTTTTATGTCTTATCTTTGTAATTTGATTTTGGTGTTATATATGATATTCAATATTAAATGGATAGTAGAGATAAAAGTTGGATGGGTCTCCGAAGATCCACCAATGAGTATATCAGTGGTGTGAATAACTTTCTTGATAAAACATTTGAACGAGCTTCCAAAGGAGATGAAATCTTGTGTCCTTGCAAAAGTGTGCTAATTGTAAGTGACACCAACAAAATGTTGTAGAGGATCACTTGGTTGTTTATGGGTTTGTACAAAGGTACACCAAATGAATATTTCATGGGGAAAGTTTTTCCTAGAGAAATAATCCAGATCATAATAAGGAAGGTCCCAACATACGTGTCAATATTGATGTCCTACTTCATGATACTTTTAGAGATGTTGCAGGTGATTTGAGGCTTGAGGAAGTGAGAGAGGGGTTATATGAAGTTGCAAAGAAATTTTATAATTACTGGAGGAAATAAACAAGAGTTATATCCTGGGTGCGAGAAATTCTCGAAACTAAATTTCACCATTTGATTATTCTTGTTCAAATGCATGCATGGTTTGAGTAATGTGGCCTTTGGAGACTTTCTAGACCTGTTAAGAGAGGCATTTCCATTTGCTCATATACCTGAGTCGTTTCACAAAATAAAAAATACGATAAAAGATTTGGGTCTTGATTATGAAAAAAATACATGCAAGCCCTAATGATTGCATGTTATTTTGGAAGGAAAATGAGAAGGAAAATAATTGTTCTACTTGTGGCTCGTCTAGATGGAAGACTGTTAATAATCCCTTGACTAATGAAAGCTCCAAAATTCCTGCAAAGGTACCAAGGTACCTTCCCTTAAAACCTCCTAGACTTCAAAGAATGTTCATGTGTCATGAAACAGCTGCAAATATGAAATGTCATGATACTGAACGATCCAAAAATGGAAATATAAGACATGCGACTGACGAGAAAGCTTGGAAGAATTTTAATTCCTTGCACAAAGATTTTGCTAAGATCCTTGTAATGTTGGATTGGGTCTTTCAAGTGATGATTTCATCCCGTTTCGAACCATGAGTATTTCTAATAGCACATGACATGTTATGTAAATGGATTATAATTTATCGACGTGGATTTTTATGAAATCAAAGTATATGATATTATCTATGATCATTCCAGGTCCATCGTCTCCAGGATAGGATATTGACCTTCAACCACTAATTACAAAATTGAAAGAATTGTGAAAAACTGGGATGGAAACATATGATGATGATTCTAACCAAACTTTTCAATTGCTTGCAACCTTATTGTGGACAATTAGTGATTTTCCAACCTATGCAATGCTTTCTGGTTGGAGCACAAAAGAAAGAAAGGCCTGCCCAACTTGTAATCATGGACATGCTCTCAATATCTCAAGCATATTCGTAAGATGTGTTACATAGGTAATCAGACATTCTTACCTCTTGATCATCCATTTCGAAGAGATAAAAATCATTTGATGGTAAAGAAGATCACAGATCCTCACATACTCCCTTATCAGGCACAGAAGTATTGAAAGAGTTGCGTAAATTCAATAATATTTTTGGAAAGGGTCAAAAGAGGAAGCGTCGTGACAGTGAGGATCCATGTAAAAAAAATATTCATTTTTTTAATTGTCATATGGGAACATAACAAACTGAGGCACAATCTTGATGTGATGCACATAAAAAAAATATTTGTGACAGTTTGCTCGGGACTTTGTTGGATGAAACTAAAAAGTCAAAAGACCATGTAAGTTCTCGATATGACTTGCAAGAAATGGGGATACGAAAGGAACTTCAACCAGTAAAAGATGATACTGGAAAATTTCATTAGGCTAAATCTTGTTTCTCCATGAAACCAGAAGAGAAAAAGTTATTTTGCACTGTTCTTAAAAATGCCAAATTACCAAAAGGTTGTGTTTCTAATATATCAAGATGTGTGAAAGTGAATGAGATTAAAATATCATGTTACAAGAGTCATGATGCTCATTTCATAATGCATTACTTGTTCGAAGTTGCTATTAGAAAAGTGTTGCCTAAAAAGTTTCTATAGCCTTGATTCGATTTGGGAACTTCTTTAGAGTCATAAGTGGCAAGGTGATAAGGCGAGCAGATCTTGATAAAATGCAGTCTGAAATCAATGAGATTATATGTGACCTTGAAAATATATCTCCTACATTTTTTTTATATAATGATAAATTTATCCATCCATTTAGTAAATGAAGTTAAGCTTGGGGGTCCGACACATCTTGTTGGATATATTCCACTGAAAGAAACCTATGTTTCTTCAAGGGGCTTGTTCGTAATCGATTTCATCTAGAAGTATCTATACTAGAGGGATTCATGGCACTAGAGATCGTGAATTTATGTTCCAGATACCTACATGCTGGGGTAAAAATTCAATCGATACCAGTTAGAGGATGAGCAGGAAACTGAAAAAAGGGAGATCATTTGTTACCTATATTCTCTAAATTTGGCCATCCAATTGGAAGGGAGAAAAAAAGCAATGGCAATAATTTTTTTCATGGATCTCCAGTTATGTCTTGATATACATCGATATGTATTGTTTAATATCGGAGATGAAAAAATGAAGACCTTTATCATGTAAGATCTGTCACTTTTATTATAAACTTCAATATTTTTTATATGATAAGAACTTTGAAACATGCTAATTTGAAATATGCTTGCTTGCAGGAAACATAAGACCGTAATTGACAATCATAGTAGATCAAATGCATGGATTAGAGCACATAATCATAGCCAGGAACTTGGTAACTGTTTTATGAAGAAAGTTAAATCAGTTGAAGTGCCTGAACATATACGACAACTTTCTAAAGGGCCTAATACTGTGGCAAAAATATATACAACATATTTCATCAATGGATATCGATTTCATACAATGAAACAAGATAGTCAAGGTAAGACTCAAAACTATGGAGTGACTTTATCAGCAACGACTGATAGTTTTGTTAGTGCTAGAGACCAAAACTCAATTGATGGAGAAGTTGTCTATTATGGAGTTATTCAAGATATCATAGAGATTGATTATTGGGGCTGCTTTAGTGTTGTGTTATTTAAATGAGATTGATTTCGTAATAAAGTAGATGAATATAGATTAACTCGGATATACTTCAACAAGTTATGCAGTACTGAAGATCCTTTTGTACTAGCATCTCAAGTGCATCAAGATTTCTATGTAGAGGATCCAATTGAGAAAGATATTTTTTATGCAAGGACTAAAGTCAATTTATTTGGTTTAGAAAAAGATCAGAATTGCCTAATATTGGAGAAACATTTTTTGGGGAGCCAGACAATGACATTGGAACATCAAATGGAATATCTGATGTTGATTTTGATCCTAGATGGTCGAGAGAATATGTACCTGGTGATGTCATTGATATGCCAACTCATGATCAACATTCATAGTACATGGAAGAAGATCATCTGAACACATCCGAAGAAAATGAGGACTTTGATGATGTCGATTGGAATTAGATGGTGGCTGATGATTGACGAAAGAATTTTTCAACTTCTTATAATATATCTCTATTGCATTTTCTTATATGTACTATTGGTTTGAAAGTCGATTGAAAGAATGTTGATTTTGTCTATTTTATTATTATTATTGTATACTTCTGTCTTTTTTTTTTTTTTAAATATTATTAGAGATTGCTTTAGTGTTATTTTTGCTGAATGAGCTGATTTATTTTGCTTCAGAAATCCTATGTGAATCAGGTAGCAATAAGTGGTGATCTTGATTTCTGCTTCACCCTTTCTCCTTTTTATAGTTCGTTTTTATTGCGACTGTAATCTTCTTTTCGCTGATTTAGTTTTATCTTCTTGATTCTGTTGGGATGTCTAATTCCTTATCTGTATATCTCTATTTTTACAGTAGGTAGTACTTGGTAGTCATGAAACAACGAGAGTTTTCAAGAATAAAGAATAGAGAAGCAAGAGCAATTGTTCCAGTTGGAACACTCACATCTTTGGCGAATCAAAAGAAGTTGTTGCTAGCTAGAAAAAAAAGATCTAATCGCCAAAAATATCAACGTCTAACAGATGTAATTGAAGAACAAGATCGGCTAGAATCACACAGTCCAGAGACAGGAGTTCGTATATAAGCTGACTCAACTAACAATGTAGTGCAACCACTAGAACAATAACTTCAATTGAATTCTACTGCTCTTGAAGTAAATGAACAATGTGCAGAACACGACAAGAACATCCATATTTTATTTATAATATTACTTTTCTTTTTTAATTATAAAATCAAATTACAATACCACTTTGGAAGGGTTATCCTTATTTGGGTATTATTGTAGACTCCTCCACTAAAAAAAGAAAAAGGGGTCAAACAAAGATGTAATTTGTACATGTATGCATGATCGTAAGCTGATTATACTGAATAAAGTTGGTCAGTCAGTTGGTCCTAGTAATGATGTCGTGATAGAGTTGAGAAGCTTTCTCGGTACACTTTCTAGGAATGCGACCCGTTGTCCTCTTGATATAGAAAACTGGAAATCGATGGACACAAAAGATGATTTGTGGAATTATACCAAGTTTGAAGTTTTCAATTCTATGTTAATTTAAATATATTTAAAATTTATTGTACTAACTCAATGTTCAAATTTTCAGGAGAAATATAACATTTCAGAAATCGGTCTTAGATGGACTTTAAAAACAGTTCAAGAAGCTTGAAGAAGGCGTAAGTTTGATATGAAAACACACTATTTTGATGCCTACGCTAATGATCAAATTCGAATGGAAAACAATCCTGATAATGTTCCAACATCTCAATTTAAGGAACTTCTTAAATATTAGGACTCAGAAAAATTCCAGGTATGTCTTACTAGTTGGTAGTGGTTCAATTATGTTAAGTTGGAGTTTACATTATCATTTTCCCTTCTGTCCTTGTTGGATTTGAGAATAACCTGTAATACATGTTTCTTGGTTGAATTTTATTCCTTATGGATTCAGTTACTTCTCTTTTAGTAAGAGAATATTGTGATTAGCTGATTTGGTGGTTATTTTTACTCTTCATTTCAAAAATATTTTAAATTATATAAAGAGTTCGTTTCTTCTATAACTGATCACTGGTAGTGTCTCTTCTTTTTGGGAAATCACTGAGCTTTCATATTTTTTATGAATCACTGGAAAAAAGCTTTCTTCTTCTATAAAAATCACTTGATCATTGTGGAACTTCTCTTCTAGTTGTAAAAAATGTCAAAAACAATAGTGAAAATAAAAAAAAGTTGAAGAATCCATATACTGTTGGCAAGAAAAGCTTTGCTTAAGCTCGCAATGATTTGGTATGAGCTCTTGCTTAGCTTTGCTTAAGCTCGCACAATTTATTTCGAAAAGTTATCGAGTGCACGTGCACCCTCACGAATCAATGTAGGTCCGCCTCTGGTATTAATTATCCTACATTGCTACTAATGTATGAATGCATAATATATATCAAGGCAAAAGACATAAATTTCCCCCTAAACTTATCACGAAAAGTCTGTAACACGCTTATACTATTATGATGACCTATTACACACCTAAAATACTTAAAAGTGAATTAATTTCAACCTGGACGCACACACGATCAGTCACATGATGAAAAAGTGTTTCACACTCGCGTCACGTCATCACCATGTCACTGCCACATCAATAATTACGTCAGATTTTTGTAAAAAAAATCCACGTCACCCAATTTCTTCTTCTTCCCTATACATCATCAAACCCACCATTAAATTACTACCATTGTTGCTATTATCATCAAATTCACTTCTCCACCATCATAGATTTCACCACTCATAATCAAATTTATCGCCGAAATCTTCTCACAATTATTGTAATCATAAAAAATTGATAACAAACATCATAAATTTAATTAATTAACCATTAAAACTACATCACTATCATTGAAATTCATCACAATCATAATCATAAATTCACCATCCACATCAAAATCACGAGTTTCATCGTCATTATCGAAATTAAAAGTCATACCACCACTAATCTTTCACCCATCACCAATCCCACCACAAAAAATTATCACAATATACAAATTTTAATTAAGCTCAAAGAGGAGAATTGTGAAAAGTTGTAATATTTTAATTGTAAAACTTTTAGTCGGACAATTGAAAAATTAGTGCTTGAGTTACTATTACTAATTTTGAAATAAATTTAGAGAGAATTTTTATAATAGAGAAGAAGGATCTATGAATATAGATTAAAAAATTAAATTTCGTGCATAAACCTAAAAACTTTTTACACAAAAAAGGCAGATCTATTTTTTTTTTAATTTCAAATGCTCACAATCAACAAAAACAAACAAAAATAAATTGAATAATCCGTTCTTGACTTGACGAATTTGATATGGAAATAATTTTTGTGATAAGAAAAAAATGGAGGACGAAGAAAGGTAGGGTAAGGTGAAGGAGAAGGGTGGGAGTGGGAAATTTTTTTGTCTTTTTTTTACTCAAATACACCTTTTTTAGTTTTTATTTAATTTTATTTCTATGTCAGCTTCGAGGGTGATATTAAATTCACTTTTGAGTAGTATAAGTGTGTAATAAATCACCTCACTAGTTTAAGCGTATAACAGACTTTTTCCTATATATCAATAAATAAGTACCTCTTTCAACAAAAAAAGAAGAAAAATCTCAAATCAACATTTTTCACTTTTTTTAATCTGAAAATTAGTATTTATGTTCTTATAAAAATTGATTGTATAAGTATAAAATAAAAACATATCATAATTGTAAAGAACTAAAATAATAATAAAGGTAAACTAAATGATAAAAGAAAATATAAGCATAATATTTTAAACACTCAATAAATTAAAAAAGGAAACTTTCACATATAGCCACTTAAAAATAATTAATTACTCTCCATAGCTATAGTTTGATAATTACAATTTGTAGCTACATGTTATATGGAGGAGAGAGGCGAGCGAGACTGGGAGAGAGAGACGAGAGGCGAGAGGCGAGAGAGCGGAAAAAGAGTGGGAGAAAAGTGAATTGTATATGTATATTGGTTAGATAATTGTATATTATACATATGTATTTGTATATATGACAAGAGAGATTGGGAGAGGGAGGAGAGAGGCGAGCAAGATTGAGAGAGGGAGGAGAGAGGCGAGCGAGAAAGGGCAGAGAGTGGGAGAGAGGTGAATTGTATATGTATATAGGTTAAAAAATTGTATATTATACATATGTATCTGTATATTCTGGCGAATTATACATATACAAACGCGACTAATTATACAAACTCGAAGTCAGCTCACGTAATTAATGTATAATGTTAGTCGCGAGTGGTAATTATAGCAAACTATAATTATGATGAGTAATTAAATAGTATAAGTTTGTTTTGTTGCGTAATTTTTCATTAAAAAAGAAAGCTTAATTTTTAAGGCAAAGTAAGGAGAAATAAATAATTTTTTACACATTACGCAATATGCCAATACATGTACTATCAAAAGTTGTAAATATTTTATTTGATGGATCATGTGGATACTAACTGTTTGAACTTTGAACAAATGGCAGTTGTTCAGACAACTCTAAATATTTTAATGTGTTTGAAAGAGACAATCATGTATTTGGAAGTTTTATATTTTGTTTCTTCATTTTCATTTGGAACAGTATTTTGTTTCTTCATTAGTTTAACTTTCTTAATAATTAAGGAAAGTGTAATTTGATGGATCATGTGGATACAAACTCCGTTTGGGTTGATTAAAATTTTAAAAATTTGAGATAAATAGTTTGATTTAGTATTTGAAAAAGTCCGAATGATTTGGAAAAATATACAAAAAATCTAGTTTTTATTAGTTTAATTTGATTTATAAATTTAAAATTTTTACATAAACAATTTAATTTGATATTTAAAATCTGACCCAATTTAGTCATGTATATCTCTATCCATTGGTGTAGTCAGAAATTTTATGAAGATATCCAAACTTTGGATAGTAAGTTTTTACAAAAAAAAAAAACGATGATTTAAATTACCAAAACAAATAATCAAGCTAAGTAATATTTAATTAAATAGTATAAGAATATTTTTATATCACATTGGAAGCCTAATTTAAATATATTATTACATTGTACTCGAGGAGGTTTCATATCCTGAAACGTTTTTATAATAGACTCATTAGAAATAGTACGTAATACTTTTTTTTCTACAAAAGACACTAGATAATTGTCTAAAAACTCATCATACATTCGATTTCATAAGTCATTTTATATATACTTCATTACTGAGAAAACTCTTTCAACAATTGTTCACTAAGCGAAATATAAGTGGTAAAGTTAAAATTTTTTTGTCTCTGTCAATTTTCTTGAAAATTCACTAAGCAAAATATAAGTGGAAATAATTCAATGTTAATTGAAAAAACACTAAGCGAAATATAAATGGATAAGTTAAACTTTTCTTTGTCTCTGTCAATTTTCTTACAAATTCACTAAGGTAAATATAAGTGGAAATAATTCATCACTACAATAAAAATAAGTATTAGCGGCAATAAATATACACATTAGTAAATAGTGTTAATGTCTTTACAGGCATTAATTAATGTATAAATTATAGGAATCACATAGTGTAACATCTAAATTACATCTTATCCCTACTAATTTTCAATTTACAAAAATCCCTTAAAAAATGAGGCAATCGGATACATATATGTCGTCCGGATACATTATATGTGATACATTGTAAACAACTTTTTGTTGAGCTTAAAAAGGAACAAATCAGGTAAAATTATTTTTACTTATTTTAATTTCCTTAATTAATGCGTCTAAATATATTTTTACTTATTTTAATCTCCTTGATTAACGCCTAACTGATTCTTATCAGTCCATATCCCAATAGGTAACAAATTCACAAATATCAAATTTCTAATACATCATCTTCATTGAACAACCATTAATGTCAAAAAAGTGATAATCTTGAAAAATTCGAACAAATTGCTGATAAAAAAGATGAATATATCAATTTTGATTCTGTTGAGATATTCAAAAAATTGGGTGAACGAGGTGAGTTATGAAAAATTGATGAAATCTCTAATTTCTTCTCGTTGTGTTTGGTATATTTGTATTTTGTCCATTCAAAATTGATAAATTCGAAATATATATTTTCATCTTATTGAGTCATTCGGGAGTTTGGAAAACTAACATTAGACATGAACGATATGAAAGTGAAAGTGAAGCAAATGTATAAGGATAAAATAATTTTAATGGGTGTAACGACAAAATACAAAATAAAGCATACTTTTAATTTTTGAATTAAAAGATCTGACAAAAAAAGGTTTGTGATTTTGTAGTATTCTGTTATCAAACCATCTGCTACATTATGTGTTGTATGTTTATACATTATATATTTTGTATCTTGTATATCTTTTGCATATATTAGTGTTTGTATTTGAATTGCAATGTGCCTTTAGTACAATTCAGTACATGTGTTGTAAGTTTGAAAATATATAGTGATTTGTTTGTGATAAATTATTTTGTATATGAATAAATTGGTAAAGCTACATTATTTGTTGCAAGTTGATACATTATATCTTTTTATTAGATACATTATATAATCATAAGCTTTTCCTGTATTTGTTGAATTTTGTGATATGATCTTCTTCTTGTGTTTTTAATAATGTATCGGATACATTTGATGTAAGTTGTAAATGTATCGTTCTATAGGAAGGTGTCGTAATAACTTAATTTTATGAATTGTGTCAATTTCTCTTTTTATAAGACACAATTATTATAGTGCGTACAATATAGATGTGAATGTATCTTGTTGTTTTGTTGTGCTTTCTTGTATAATATAAATGTGATACATGAGTTAGTAGCAGTTTTGTTAGGTATCTGGTATAATTGCAATTATGTATTGGTAAATTCACGAGTCTATTTTGAAAGAATTGTGTTGCCACTGAGATACAAGAGGATGCCTAGACGATCAAGAGGAAGAAAAATGCAGATGAAAAGCTAACAACAAACACAAACTGTTGTGGACGTTGTGGGCAAGAGACGAACTTGTATTTATTTTCTAAAGATGATTGACATAGACTTTTTAATAGATTTTTTTAGAATACATTGATGTTTCACTTTAAAAAATTTAATTCAATAATTTTCAACTATAATAAGTATAGACACTTCAATGTATTATGTTTTTATGTATTTTCGATACAATATATCGAAATGTTGCTATTATAAGATATACATTTATTTATATTTGTGTTCAATTATGATTGATGATGATTTATAACATTGTCAAATTATTAGCATTTGTAAATATGATAGAACGTACATGTAATGAATGATTTTGTTGAATTTTGATAAATAATGTATCTGATACATCATGTGCGAAAATAGTGTAACTTAGCTTTATCAGTACTGTATCTCCATAATAATGCTTCATATCTTGTGTGAAGATAATCAGCTCGGAAATCATTTGAAGTGATGTTGATTTCGTTACTAAGGAACTCAACAAAAGCAGCTACAAAAAGTGAATCATCATGAAAAACAAATCAAGTTAATTATATGATACATAATTATAACTATAAAATATCTTAATGTTTAGTTGATACATAATGATAAAAAAAAAAGTAACTAATTTTCAATACAAATTGATAAATTTGACAAATATTCATATTTGATACTAAATGTCCACTAATTGAACATGATATAAAAATTGTTCAACACTTAAATATACAAATAATGAATAACAGTAGTAACTTGCAATGTGTCTTATGTGTGTGTTTGATACATTTTAATAAATTTTGTGTATCTGATACACTCTAACAGTGCATGTTTTGAATGATACAACAATTAACATTATTTTTGTATCAATAACTTCGCATAATTACAACAGCTCCACATATGATACAAAAATATCTGCTATGAACATTATTTTCGTATCAATAATTTCAAAAAATTACAACAACTCCTCAAATAATGAATAAAATTAGTATAATTAAATAAATCTCATAGTGTAAGACCATAAATTACATCTTATCAATTAATTTGATATACAATGCTTTATCTATAGAATAATAAAATTTATGTATCAAGTGTATTTATTGAGTAATGTGTACAACACATAATCTTCTAATTTAAATAAGTCTGAACAAAAATTAAACACTACAGATACGTAACAACAATTGATACATAGTAGATTATACAATTTGAACAAGACATATTGAGCGTGATGAAATTATAATGTATCATAATATTGAAAAGAAAACATTATACATTAATTTTAAAAAATAAAAATAACTAGATACATTAAAAATCAGAATCCATATATATATATAAAAAAAAGACGAATAAGAAAAAGTTAAAAAAAATCCAACAATCTGATCTGTTTCTCCTTCTCAACATATCGATAATGTAATCATATTGTTGATGCATTGTGGTAGTTCATTGGATTCACAATAAAACCTTGTCAATATTTATCATAGCATGTCTACGACATTTTGGAGGAGGACGAGATGAACCCTAAGATCTCATATTAGTATTAGAAAAATTTAGTTGAGTAACCCCAATACTAAATGAATCCGTATATATTAAGAAAAAATCTGGAAATAAAATTGAAAGAAGACAATAATGGAGAAGAAAAAATCCTACCAATTCACATGTTTGAAATTGATTAACTTGAGAGAGAGAATTCTTTTGAATATCAAATTAATTTGAAAATTATAACTGCTAAGAATGTGGAGTGAATTTAGGGAGAGAAAAAAAGAGTAAAAATAGGAATAGTAAACGTGGGTTTTGCCTAATTGATTTTGATGTATCAGAAAATTTAAAGAATTAAGAGAAATAAGGGATTTATGAAATATTTCAAAAAAGTAGGGAAAAATAGAGAATAAGGTAAGTAAAGTTGTGTATATAAGTAATTTATACTTAATTAATTGACATTAGATTCAATGCCGCTAAAGCCTTTAGTGACACATACAAAGAGTGCTAATTGCCGCTAAAAATACATATTTAGCGGCAATTGCTAATTAATTACCGCTAATCCTCATAATTTATGTAGTGAATGTTAATTGAAAAAAAGAAATCCTTATTGAAGGAGAGATTCGAAATTGGGTGACTCAAGACAAGATTGACCTATTTACCACCAAGCTACTGAACATTATTTATGTTAATGTTACGCATGTTTATTCATCTTTTTAACTTTAAGAAGGTAAAATAATCGCAGGAAAAGGAAAACGCTCATGCGGGGCAAACTGAGACCGCGAATGGGACTGCGACAACTCTAAAGTGTCCAAAATACAATATATATCAATTTCAATCAAAACTTTACGTATATATCATATAAATTTTTGACAAACCCGCTCCTAAATCTTTGAATAGATAAAGAAATAACTAGCCTTGTTATGCATAAATTACGTAATATCAAATAGTATTAATAATGCTACTAATGTAAGCAGATATCCAGATTCTAGTAGTCTTTCGGACCATTTTACTTTTTTTTTTTCATCTCAAAAATAGTATTTATGTACTTATAGAAATTTGATTATATATATATATAAAAGAACATATCATAATTGTAAAGAAACAAAAAATAATAATAAAGGTAAACTAAATGATAAAAGAAATAATATTTAAACACTCTTAAAAGAAAGCTTAATTTTTACGGCAAAGTGAGGAGAAATAAATAATATTTTAACATTACGCAATATATGTACGTACTATCGTCTATCAAAAGTTGTAAATATTCTTTTTGATGGATCATGTGAGTACAAATTAAATTGTTTAAACAAATATCAGTTGTCTCTAAATGTTAGATATTTTTATTTTAATGCATTAGAAATAGACACTCATATATTTGGAAATTTTATATTTTGTTTCTTCATTGGTTACATTTAACTTTCTTAATAATTAAGGAAACCGTGTCATTTTCTCAGCTCCGTTTGGATATATATTTTGAAAGACTTTTTCTACATAAATACAATAATAATTTATTCTTTTTATCATGAAATATCATTACTAGTTTTTAAGGGTTTCTTGAACTTCCAAAATTGATATGGGTCAGTTCCTGCGTCGATTACGATTTTTTTTTTTTTAAAATAATGGGGAAAACTTACATAAATATACTATAATAAAAAAATATTTATCATTTATAGCAATAATATTTTTTTTTCACTTTATCGCTTTTAATTCATTTATAATACAAGTTTAATTCATATTACAAAGAATAATTTTTTATTCACATATAATACAAATTTTAATGATAAATAATTCATTTATCACACATTTTAATACACTTATAATTCAATGTGTCAAATTTTTACCAAACTAACATAATATACTTTAAAAATAATTATAATTCATATATAATTCATATATATTGCATACATAATTCACTTTTAATACATATTGCATATTTAACATAGCAATGCTATAAATGGTAATAAATAAAAAATATTGCTAAGATCAGTAATTATTTATTAAAATATATCAATTCATGTAATTTTTTCCTAAAGTGCATATTCAAATATAAATTTTAAAATTTTAATTATGTTTTATGTTTCAACTAAATCTATATTCAAATGATAGCTTATTAAAAAGTCAAAAAGAAAATCAATTTTTGTTTTAACTTTTGTTTAACATTTAAAACCGTTACAACAAATAATAAATACCTAGCTTATAATTATATATTTATTAACAGACTCAAATAACAGTCTTTTTTTAAAAAAAAGATCCCTCAATTATAGCGGCGCAACGAAGTGAGAACAAGGGGATGTAGCAAAGCTTAATTTGCACGATATGTGGTGTGAAATGAAAGAATTTGAATTGGTGTTTGAGGAAGGTGCATGCCCCTTTTCCGTGCTAAAAGAATAAAAATGGTTTATATAATATTATATTTATATAAATAAGAGGTACCAATATAATAAACAGCCTGCTTGCCCTTAAGTTCTATCTATATATCATTACTTTATTACAATACTTTATTAGTATTATTACTATTTATAAGACTCTAGGAAGCAGGTAGGTGGTCATTAACATGGTTGCTTCTTAGACATGGACAATTTGACTTTTTTTTTTTTTCATTTTAATTTATAATATATAAAAAAATTGATTGACTTTCATTACTACAAAAATTAGCAAAAAAACGACAGCCAAAAGTGATGGACTGTGTCACCTTTTAGTCAAAATCGACGAAAAAGCGATACAATCAAGTTTGTCGCTTTTTTGCTCGACATTTTCTAAAAAGCGACAGACTGCATCGTTTTTTAAAAAAATATTTTCTTGAATAATGCGACTCCGTTTGTCGTTTATTTTTAATTTATAATTTTTTAAAATCCTGAAAAGTTGTAAAATCCCGCCTTAGAAAGAGCTAAATTTAGGAGTGTGTTTGGTATCAAGGAAAACATTTTCCAATTTTCTCATGTTTGGTTGGGACAAAAGTTTTGGAAAATATTTTCCAAATCAACTCATTTTCCTCAAAATTAAGGAAAATGACTTCCCTTCAAAAATTAAGGAAAACATTTTCCAAAACTCTCCTCCAATTTCAAATTACATTTTTTTGGGGAAAAACATCAATTTTAAAAAAATATTTTCAATTTCAAATTATTATTTTTCACCCGATCCCTGACTCTCCACCACCACCACCGGCCAACCCCCCCAACCCCAACCCCTCCCTCTCCCCAAAAAATTAATTTTATTTTTTAAAAATATTTTCAACTTAAAATTTTATTTTTAAACTCCTACCCCCCCCCCCCGGTCAGCCCCCACCCACTCCCAACCCCCAAAAAATTAATTTTATTTTTTAAAAATACTATCAACTTTAAATTTTTATTTTTTCACTCCTACCCCCTCCCCTGCCCCCACCAACTACCCCCACCCCACCACCACCACCACCCAAAAAAATAGTAAAAATTTTATTTTTAAAAAATATTTTTAATTTTATAAATTATTTTTTACTCTAGTAAAACTAAAAGATATCTCTCAAAAACTTTTTTCATTCATAAATCAAACACAAAATCATTTCCGAAAATATTTTCTACTCACCAACCAAACATGAGAAAATAAGTCCAAAATCTACTTGTTTTGCATGAAAACATTTTCTAGGAAAACATTTTCCATGGAAAACATTTTCCTCCATACCAAACACACCCTAGAAAGAACTAATTTGAAAAGAGCTAATTTGAGATTTGTTCAAGTTAAGTTTAGATTGTTGGTTTTGGGTCAAATTCAAATTGCCATAACTTTCAGTTAGGATGAGTTAAGTGGCCGATAAGATATCAAATGAAAGGTCTTGGAATTCTTTCAACGCCACCGCGTTTGCTAAATTTCGTGTTTAGATGAGGGAGATATGCCCGTTTGAAGTAAGCCTGTCCAGTTAAGGAAGTTTATCCGAATTAATGAGGGGTATTTTGGTCTTATTCTTACTCCACCAGCTTAAAACATTTTTAGTAATATTTTAAGGGTCAAAACTGATCTTAGTCAATTTTCACAATCCTAAATACGCTTAGGGTTTTGAGATAAGTTCAAGAGGAGAAAAGAGGAAAGGTTCAAGGTGTTCGTCAAGGTTCTTGAGATTTGTGAAGAAATTTCGTCAGAGGTTGATTAGTAAGAGGTATATATATAATCTCTCATAGTGTTGGGTTCGTTCACCCTACGCCAATCATGTGATTTCAAATCCGTAATTTCGTTCTTGAGGTTGGATGACTTGAGTTCTTGATGAGTTTCTTGAAGTTTCATTCTTATATCGTCAATGATGAGTTTGATGAGTTCTTGGGATGAATTTTAGGAGTATGAGGGTTGTTTTTGATAAGATTTTGTTTACTTGTGTTGGGTATTCAAATCTAAGTTAGTTGGGAAGAAATCAGTTGATTCTAGGTGAATTAGGGAAAAAAATTGAAGAAGAAAATTCGTTGGAATGTTTCGAGGAGGGGATGGGGCGGTGCGCCCCAGATGCGCCAAGGGGGATGGGGCGGCGCCCCAACAATGCGCCACATTTGAGTCTCTAAAGTGTAGGGGCTAGCCCGCCAGCAGTGCTCCAGGATAGCCTGCCCCCAGTTTTTTCCCGTCGTTTGTTCTGTCTAAGTTCTTTTGTAGTGTACCTTTACTCCCTTCTATTTTTACTACTCTAAATTACATTTAAACTTCAACAAATCCTTCATAAAATGAATCATTGTCACTTCCCGAGCCTACATTTAGGGCGAGATTGACACTCGAGAACCATTGCTGGCCCCAAGCGAAACGTTGACCTGACTTACAACTCAGCGGAAGACTTTAGTCAACATTTAAAATAGCTCAAGAGATAAACTAATGTACTAGACTCAGAATGTTATAAATGAAACAGTCAATTGGCCAAAGAGGCAACTCAAGTCTTTAAACATTCAAAATTGAAAATGGAAAAGATTCATGAGCTAACAATATCTAAATATATATGAAGCCTCTAATAACTGAGATGGACGTGGGGACAGGACCCACAAAATCCTAATAAAACTAGAATGATAAAACAAATAAAAGGGATCCTTCGGAAGCAAGGAGGCTCACCAACAACTTTGAAGCTCAACTGGATCAATGAAGCGCTAGATGCTGATCGTGGTTGCCTGTATTTGCATCATAAAAGATTCATGCCAAATGGCGTCAGTACATGGAATGTACGAGCATATGAGGAGAATTCTAAAACAAGACATAAGCTTGAAAGGAAAGTTAAGAAACTTACCTCGTCTCAACTCAACTCAACTCAACTCATTTCAGTATAAAGTAGTAATAAAGATGCAGTATAAAGAAAAAACATTAAAACATGTAGATACCAATTTAGTGTATTGAAAAACACAATAGTAACTTAGTTTTGTGTACGAAAAATACAAGTAATTTTTGGGAGATTCTCTAACCGAAAACCATCACTATGAGCTATGTGATGATATAACGTCTTGCCTCACGCTGCCAGGATCTTCCTATACTTTATCGGAGTATAGAACCTACTACAAAGTGGATATTCTAGTCTATGCTTAAAGCATTAATGAATCACCTAAAATTATAACCCTTTCTACTCATGTTGGATACACGGTTTATGGAGACTTTGAGTTATTTGAACTAGGCCCCATATTGTTGCTCAATACTACTCCCAAAAACGTAACTACCTCATATGTTTAAAACATAACTTCTATGTGGTTTGAAATTATTACTCAAAAATCTTTTTTTTTTTAAAAAGAGATGGTATTATGGTTTGCTCATGAAAACTATTTTGAAAATTGACATTTCTTCTCATCTTAAATGTGAATACATTTACTCTTTGGGAATACTTAGTTCCCATATAATGTTTCGAAGAAATGAACTCGGCTCTACTCTTTGTCAAACTCAATGTTTAAGTTTTAAAAAAAGTTTTAAAACGATTTTAAAAGACTTTTGAAATGACTCAAAGAACTCTTCAAATACTTGACTCTTAACTCTACCTTGAATTTGAATTATGAATTCAAGTTTATGATTGGTGATAGGAAACATATCGTGATGATTAAGACTGTTTTTAGATAGTTAATCATGAGAAACGATAAAAATAAACTACCTGGGAACAAGTCCGCGACGCGGAGGTAAATTTCAATATTTGGTGGCGAAATAATTTTTAAAAAATGGAGTTCGCGTCCTCTCGACGACTCGAAAAGAAAATTTGTTCATTGGGGGAGCAAGTCCGTGATACAGACTTGCATGCCAGATTCTGCCAGGCTTTTTCCTACCTATTTTCTAACCCTAATTCTCCTAGAATTGAATGGTTTCTTTCCCAATCACTTAGAATCAAATACCCAACAATAGTACACAAGAATATACTAAAAAACAACCTTAAAACTCATATGATTATCTCAATAACTCATCAAAAACTTCAACAATCAAGATTATGAAAAGAAACTTCAATGAACTCATCAAGATCTCAAATCCTTTACTTTCATAAATGAAATTAAGTTAAAATAGTCATGATTGACATGTGGGTAAACAAACCCAACGATATGTGAACTCACATACGTCTTAGGATCGATTCCTTGGCCAAACAACCTTCGAATTTGCACGAAAACTCCAAGAGCGCCATGACTTTTCTTCTTTTCTCCTCTTCTCAATACCCTAGGCTATATTTGTTTGGGAATGCTGAACCAAATCAGTTTAGACCGCTAATTAATTACTAAAAGTGAATTAACCTGATTGAATAAGGAAAAGATCAAAATACCCCTCATAAATTTGGGTACCTTTCCTTATCTGGAGAACCCGACTTCAAATAGTCATATATCCCTCATAAGAGATTGAAAATTAGCAAACCCGGTATATTTGGAAAGATGATCCCAAGACCTTTAATTTGATATCTTATTGTCCTTCTAACTCCTCTTGTACTGAAAGTTATGGTCGTTTGAAGTTGACCCAAAACTCATACTTAACATAATATGCCAAAATTTCCAAATTTACTATTTCCAAAGATAGTTCTTTCTAAATTTAGTTTTTTTTCTAGGGAGGGATGTTACAATATCTCCCCTTAGGAACATTCTTCCTCGAATGAGATCACTCTAAATAGAACTAAGGGCGGTAGCATCTAACACCCAGCTCAAACACTCAACATCCAAATCTAACACATTCAATATATCAATTAAATAGTACAAGGAAGAGAATTAGTACCTTGATTAGGAATTTCTCTACACTCAAGAGATGTGTGTATCTCTTTTCATATCTTCCTCCGCCTCTGATGTATCTTCCTCAACAAACTTATTCCTCCATAGGACCTTGACTGATTCTACATCATTGGTTCTAAATATGCGAACCTGATGATCTAGAATTTGAACGTGAATCTCCTCGTAAGATAAGTTATACTTAATACCAATATCTTCAGTAGGTATAATAATTGAAGGATTACCCATACACTTCTTCAACATAGAAATGTGAAACAACGAATGAATTGTTCCTAACTCTTACGGTAGCTCCAACTCATAAGATACATTACCAACCTTCTTCGATATTCTGTAAGGACCAATATATCGGGGACTAATATTCCCTTCTTACCAGACCTCATTACACCCTTCATGTGTTAAAACTTCAATAACACCCAATCATCTACTTCAAACTCTAAGTCTCTTCTCCTAACATTAATGTAGGATTTCTGACGACTCTGTGTTGTTTTCAACCTCTCTTGAATAACTTGCACTTTCTCTATTGCTTGATGAGAAAGTCATGTCCTATCAACCTTGCTTCACAAACCTCAAAACATCCAATAGGAGATCTGCATCTTCTCCCATAAAGAGCCTCATAAGAAGCCATCTCGATGCTAGAGTGATAACTATTGTTGTAAGCAAACTCAATGAGAGCTAAGTGATCATCCCAATTACCAAATCAATCACACAAACCCTCAACATATCTTCTTAAGTCTGAATTGTGTGCTCTGCTTGACCAATAGTCTGAGGATGATAGTACTCACGTTCACCTTCGAATCCAAACCTTTCTAGAAAGACTTCCAGAATTATGCAGTAAATTATGCACCTCTATTTGAAACAATCGACTTTAGGACTCTATGAAGTCTAACTACCTCTTGAAGGTATAATTTGCCATATTCCTCTACTGAATGAGTGGTCTTTACCGGTGAAAAGTGGGTTGATTTTGTCATTCGATCTACAATCATCCAAACAGAATCATGTTGCATGCGATACCACAACAAGCCAATAATGAAATATATATTAATTATCTCCCACTTCCATTTTGGAATCTCTATATTCTGAGCCATGCCACCGGGCCTTTGGTGCTCTACCTTAACATCTTGACAATTTGGGCATTTAGCAACGAACTCTGAAATACCCTTCTTCATGCTACTCCATCGATAGACTTCTCCCAAGTCACGATAAATCTTTTTGGAACCCATATGGATAGAATCTTTGGAGATTGAGCTTCCTCCATGATCTTCTATTGGAGTTCATCCACCCTTGGTACACACACCATACCTTGATACCTCAATACACGATCTCCCCCTTGTTCAAAAGCTATTATTTTTTGCTTATGAACATTTGCCTTCAATTCAAGCAAAATATGATCTTGGTCTTGTTTCTCTTTCACTTCAGACACTAATGACAATTCAACCCCATTCATCACCACTGCTCCACCTTCATTGGAATCCAACAAGCGGACTCCCAAATGTGCAAGTCGGTGCACATCCTTGGCTAATTCTTTATTTTCTTCCTCAATATGGGCGGTGCTACACATGGACAATCTACTCAAAGAATTATCAACAACATTAGACTTACATGGGTGATATATAATACTCATGTCATAATCCTTGAGTAATTATAACCACCTCCTATGTCTGAGATTAAGCTTTTTGTGATTGAATACATGCTGAGGACTGTTGTGACCGGTGAACACATCCACATGAACACCATTAAGGTAGTAACACCATATTTTCAAAGCGAACACCACAACAATCAACTCTAAATCATGGGTTGGGTGATTCTTCTTGTGAACCTTGAGCTATATCGAGGCATAGGCTATAGTCTTGCCATTTAGAATCAATCCACAACCCAGTTCCACTCTGGATGCATCACAATATACCACAAAACCATGTGTACCTTTTGGTAAGGTCAATATTAGGGCAATAGTCAACCATTTTTTCAATTGTTGAAAGCTTCTCACAAGCTTCATACCTTTGAAACTTAACTGTTTTCTTAGTCAACTTGGTCAATATGATGAAATGGATGAGAACCCCTCTACGAACCTTCTATAATATCTAGCCAACACTAAGAAACTCCTAATATCTATTTGGAGATGTGGGTCAAGACCAATTCTGCACTGCTCTATTTTCTAAGTATTAACTCAAATTCCATCACCGAAAACAATATGACGTAAAAATGCCATGGATTCAAGCCAAAACTCACACTTAGAGAATTTAGCATACAACTTGTATCTTTTAGACTTTGGAGAACTACTCTGAGATGACTAGCATGATTTTCCTCATTCCTCGAATATATTAGAATGTCATCAATGAATACGATAACAAAAATATCTAAATAAGGCTTGCATGCTATGTTCATAAGGTCCATGAATGTTGCAGGCGCATTAGTCAAACCAAACGACATGACCAAAAATTCATAATGACCATAGCGGGTCTTGAATGTTGTCTTAGGATTGTCAATTTCCCTTACTCTCAACTGGTGATAGCCTTATCTGAGGTCTATCTTAATAATAACAAGTGGCACCCTGAAGTTGATCGAAGAGATCATAAATTCTCGAAAGAGAATACTTATTCTTGATAGTAACCTTGTTCAACTGACGGTAATCTATGCACTTTCTAAGAGAACCATCTTTCTTTCTCACGAATAAGACCGGAGTGCCCCAAGGTGAGATACTTTATCGAATAAAACCCTTCTCAAGTAGATCATTCAACTCTGTTGGAGACATTATATATGGTGGAATAGAGATAGGGTGAGTATCGGGAAAAATATATGTACCAAAGTCTATTTCTCTCTCATGAGGGACTCCGGAAAGATCATCTGGAAAGACTTCTGTAAACTCTCTTACAAATGAAACTGACTGAATAGGCGGTGTCTCAAAACTAGAGTCATTAAATTGAACTAACGGATAGACAAAACCCTTGGAAACTAACTTTCTCGCCTTAAGGTACGAAATAATGCGACCCTTAGGCACTGCGGAACTACTCCTCCAATCAATAACGGGCTCATTAGGAAATTGGAACTTAACAACTTGAGTTCTACAATCAACCGAGGCATTGTTGACACCCAATTTTGGACCTCTACAATGTAGATTAATAATTGAACTTCGTCAATTTCGAACGATTTAAAATAATTAGTTTTACAAGTTATTTCAAAAAGTTTTGTAACTTTTATATTTTTTTAAATAATATATATGTTCTAGATGATTGTGTATATAATCATTAAATTTTATAAATATTTGAAAATCGTCTCAAAAAAATATTTTGTGTCTTTTAATTAAATATTTGGTTATTAAGTTTAGTTATATAATAATTTATATTTTAAATTATTTAAGTTTTCTCTTAAGCAAATTGTTTTGTTTCTTTAAGAGTAAGAAGGTCATTAGTTAATTTGTATTAATTCGTCTTGTTTATGTTTTGACCAAATTCATCGATTAAGTTCGATTTGGTTATGTTTGAATCTCGTTTGGGATTTAATTACAATTTTTATCCAAATCTTTCAATTTGTTTCAACTCTTTGAAAGACCAACTTTGGACCCTTTCTTTAATTTTCAGCAGCCCAAGTTCATTTTTCAGCCTACCAAAGACAACCCACTTTTTTGGCCAATCTAATTCCTACTCTTAATATATCGACCCGGCCCATTCCTTGTTCACACATTTCTAGAAACGAGGATAAAACAGAGGCAGCAACCAAATGGTATTATTCCAACGGTGTGAAGGCAACAACACGTGAGCGACACCTGCTCGATTCCAACTCTAATAGCGAGCAAACGGTGTCAGCTTCACGGTGAATACATGGCGTCAATACGCGTGAATCAGTACGCAGAAGGCGGTACTCTGCTTTTCCTTTTCGTCTTCTACAACGTTCCTCTCAATGGTACACTTCCAGCAACAAAAGCACGTGCTATGATCGCATTTTCTTCCTTGGGCTGTGAGATCGCTCCACTTCAAGCGCAAGGACACCCAAGTCCATCCCAGCCATCTACCTCCATTCTATCAGTTCAAAATCGTGAGAATCATGGGAAATATTCCAGGTTTTGGATAAAATTTTGGATTTTTGAATTCCAAAGTTCATGGGACTTGAACCAAACTTCTCATCTTCCCCCCCCCCCTCACAAATTTTGAACCCTAGTTTTCTTTTATAAATAATAGACTTTGAAGAGGCATCAAATACACAGATAAATAGTTTTATAAAAAAATTGATTTAGATAATAAAAGCTTTAAGATTCAACATAAGGTTCTGTCCTTGAAGTCTTCATTCAATTTTTCTGACAAAGCTTGTGAAGTCATCTCCTGCTCGTCTAATGTAACACTCTGAAAGTTCAAAACCTAATCTAGAGAGTCACATGTGTAGCCAAGACTTGTAACACTCTTATAAGGCCTAAAATAATGTTTATAAATAATTTGGAAAGTTTTAGAGTCAAAACGTCAAGAAATGTCCATTACGTCTGGAGACTAGTTAAATAGGTGCTAGTGTGCCTTAGCCTATTTCATGGGGTTTTAGGAGTCAGAATTTGATGAAATTTGGTGAAAAGGTTTTAAACATGAATTAGAGATTGTTTAGGGTTGAAACTTCTGGGTACGACTCTCCAAGGACCACCTTAGGGTCCTTGAGGAGGACCCTTCCAAAATGCCCGAAAGCTATCAAATGACAGTGGCTACCTATGAGACGAGTCAACGAGTCGACGAGCCGTCATCAAATCGACGAGGCGTCGATGGCACTATAGGTGGATCCTTAGAAATTTTTCAATAAGCCCCAAAAAAGGCTCCCAGACACCAACGACAACGTGCAGTACGGGGGCGTAGACTAACTTACGGACCGTAGGTTGGGGTCTCGTAGGTCATGTCTGGTTTTGCTGTCCCATTTTTAATGAAGTCAATTAAATTAGTATTGTTTAGGTGGTTAATTAAGGGTTAGGAGTGTCTAATTAAGTTAATTATGGGACTATATAAAGACCTAAACCTAATTAAACTAACCTAACTCACTTCAGTTCCCAAACCCAAATCCTCCACCTTCTCATTACTTTCTCTCTCTCCAAAGAAGACTCCATAGAAAACCAAGGTTATAGGGCATTAGGGCTGAAAGAACTTCACTTTCTTTCCATCAATTTTCAAGGATTAACAAGGTATGAAAGCTCTTTACTCTTGGGTCTTCTTTCCCCAAGAGGTTCTTTCAAATTGATTTTCGAAAGATGATATGAACATGGGTTTCTTTATATTCCAAAATCGGTCTTTCAAATTGTATTTTCTTGTTTTTTATTATTATTGTGGATATATTATGTTGGATTATTGGTTAATTATGATATTTCTTGATGTTAGACCTAGTATGTGGAAGAGATTATGAATTGACCTTATTTTCCTAACCCTAGGTTATGAACTCATGTTTAATTGGTTAGTGTTGATGAAATTGACTTAGATCTTGTGTTAATTGCTATTATATGATGTTATTAAACCTATTGATGGATAAATATGGATGATTGATGGTAAGACCATTGAAGAAGGCTCTTGAAGGAGAATTGGTAAGACTTTGTGATCTTGAACTCTTACTTCAATTGTGATGGATTATACTTGATGATGAACTTCAATTAAAGTATTACTTGTGATTAGATTAAGTAGGTGATGGTATGATGTATGTAATTTAAATTTCTTGACTATGTGAATTTTGAGATTATGATTAAGTTGTGATGATATAAGGTTGATTGTGAATCACTTATGTGCCTTATTATGACATGATGATGATAATGTGTTAATATAACATATGAGAGTTGTAATGAAATTATGTTCTCATGCAATTCCTAATGAGCTAATGACTATGAATATACAAGGGGTTAGCCTCCTGTGACCTATACTAAGTTATGATTGTTAAAGGACGACTTAAAGACATTCAAAAGGGACTCTAGCTTAGCATCGAGTTAACTAGTAGTGAGGAGTGTCCCTTCCCAAGTAGGAAAGGTAGGTTCACTATATACTCATGAGATAGAGATTACAATGCCAATGACATAAAAAGGGTATCTACTATGTCTCCTAGTTCTAGAACTATGTTGCCCCCATAGGAATACTAGCTAGTGGATCCACCTAGATGTTGTGTTCATGCTTGGTACTACTTTGGCAAGTAGACCACCTTTTTTTAGTGTCGGGTTTCATGACACCGGATTCCACATTTAGCTCATGTGGTCTATGTCAATTAAGTAATGTGTTCCCAAAAGTAAAATGAATGACTAAATGTAAATAAAGATGGACATTGATTAGGATGACTTGAGGGATCTACTTTGGATAGGTAGGGGTATGGGACTCTACCTAGACATTGCACAAGTTAACTCTAAAGGGTGTCCTAGGAGATGGTCTTGTGTATTATGTTATTATGAAGTATATGATGTTTACTTTACTTGATGATACTTTTATATGATGTTGACTTTACATGATGATACTTTTATATGATGTTGACTATATTGATGAACATGTGTTGGTCTAAGTTGCTATATGTAGTAATGACTATGATGATATATGTTATATGAAGCAAAACATTACTTATGATCTCCTATCTTGTTTACTTGATTGTGTGGGGTTATGGGAATTTACATGACCATTGCACTTGTAGGCTTGGGATAACATTGTTGGTAAGGGTTTTGTATGATTATGTTAATATGAACTATTGAACTTGTTATGTTGATATGGTTCTTATGTTGAAGTTGTCTTGATTAGGAACATGACTTATGTTATTGTGATCTTATGTTGTATATGATCTTTTGTATGTGCATAAAAGGCTTTCTAATGACTTAGCATGTTTTCTAAAGTAATGGTACCTTTTCATGCATGTTTCAAATGTTTTATATGCATTATTTTCATACTTAGTACAAGTGGTGTACTAATCCATATTTCTACGTTTTCTACAAATATGTAGGTTCCGGCCGTTGAGGTTTAGAGGGCCATTCTTCAAAAAGACTTGGACACTTTCCTTCCAAGTTGTTGGTAGCTCCTCATGTTTGAGGATTATACCTTTTTCACTATTCTAGTAATGTTGTTGCTTATGTTTAGTGACGTTGTTCTTTCCTTTATCGTTTGATACATTGTTGTAAGTCTATAAGGCATATTGAAGTTGTATTGGCTAAGTCCAAATATTGTACTCATTCTTAGATATTTTTATGTGAGACGATCTTATTAGACAATCTTATGTATATTGATTATATTTCTTAAAAGAGAAGCCTAAGTAATCTTCCTATGTGAGGAGTCTATGTAAAATCCATCTAAGTACTATGTGAGAGGTCTATGTAAACCTCACTATGTATATTTAAAAGTTTTAAATTTTTCAGTGTTTTAGCCTATGATATGTAATGACGAATGCTAAGGGGCAAGTCTAAGTCCTCTCCGAGGACGACAACGCTGGTTACGTGTAGAGGTACTCGTCGGATGTGACAAACTTTGTATCAGAGCATGAGGTTAAATATCCCTAGGATCGATGTCTCACTAAACCACGTCTATATAGATTCTTATTCATACTTGTGAAGCGCGCCACACTTATGAATGAGAGACTATGTGATGCTTAGGAAAGTCTCACTTCTTGTATTCCTATGTCGTGCCTCTAGAGTCTTAACATTATGTGTTCTTTTAACCTAAACCTCTTATTGTGGTTATAGGTATTACTACTAGAAGGGCAACCACAAGAAGGGTTGAGGAAGGGATTGCTAATGCGGGAGTTCCTTCGCAAGACAACTAAGTTCCTCCACTAGAGCAAGTTCCTACGGGTGATCAAGTTTCGGTCGTTCTTCCACCTATGATGGATGGAGATATAAGGTAGTATTTTCTCAATTTGTTTCAAGGCATGACTTCTCAAGCTAATGCCATAACTTCTGATATCCAAGCTATGGCGGCACGAGTGAATCGGGAAGTTGGACCCCGTATGCCCCAACATGCTAGCATTATGGCTTCTCGTTTGAGAGACTTTACTACGATGAACCCTCCTATATTCTTTGGGTAAAAAATGGGTGAATACCCCCATGACTTTCTTGATGAGGTCTACAAGATCTTATTTGCTATGGGTGTGACTCCGAATGAAAAGGCCGAGTTGGCCTCCTATTAACTCAAAGATGTGGCACAAACTTGGTATACACAATGGAGGGACAATAGGGTTCTAAGAGGTGGTACGGTGAATTGGGAGATCTTCAAGAGGGGTTTCCTTGATATGTTGTTTCCTAGAGAGAAGAGGGAAAGAACTAAATTGTCTAAGTATGCTCCATCCTTGGTGTCTAACCCAAGGGATGAGATGAGTCTCTTTGTAACGGGAGTGTCCGAAGACTTGGTGTAAGAATGTCGTGCGGCTATGCTTCATGACAACATGAATATTTCTTGTCTAATGGCTTATGCTCAACAAGTGGAAGAGAGTAGACTAGTGAGAAAGAATAGAGAGGCCAATAGGGCCAAGTCTTATGCAGGTGGTTCTTCAATGGGAAGGTTGGAAATTCAAGACAAGTCTAGGTTCAAGAAGAGGTTCTACAATCAAGTTCCTTCTAAGTTACCCAAGGCTCGTGATGGTAAGGTGTCTAACCCTAAGTTTCAAAAGGTAAGAGGTACTAATTCACCAAGCAAGAAGCCTACTTGTGGAAAGTGTGGTAAGAAGCATATGGATGAATGTCTAGTTGGGACGGATAATTGCTTTGGGTGTGGCAAGAGTGCCCATAAGGTTAGGGATTGCCCTAATGTGAAGGGAAAGACAAGGGGAGTGGGCAAGCTCAAGCAAGTGGTTCTTATGTGGATACTCCAATAAAAAATCGCTTTTATGCTCTCCGCTCTAGGGGTGAACAAGAGAGTTCTCCCGATGTGGTGACCGGTATGTTACAATTCTTCTCTATTAATGTTTATCCTTTACTTGATCCCGGTGCTACCTTGTCTTTTGTTACTCCTTTGGTAGCTAGAAAGTTTGATATATTGCCCGATATCTTAAATGAACCTTTTATGGTGCCTACCCCCGTGGGTGATTCGGTGGTTGCAAAAAAGGTATATAGAAATTGTCCTATAATATTGCGTAATAGAGTTACTCATGTTGAATTAGTAAAACTCGATATGGTTGATTTTGATGTCATTTTGGGAATGGATTGCTTGCATGCTTGTTTTTCTTCCATAGATTGTAGAATGAGGGTTGTCAAGTTCAACTTTCCTAATGAACCCGTCTTAGAGTGGAATGGGGGAAATTCTATTTTAGAGGTCGTATCATTTCTTGTCTAAAGGCTTGTAAGATGATTTCTAAAGGGTGTCTTTATCACATTGTAAGATTCAAAGAATTAGACTCCGAAACTCCTCCAATTGAGTTGGTCCCCGTAGTGAGGGAATTTTTGGAAGTCTTCCCTAATGATCTTCCCGGAATTCCTCCCGAACGGGAAATTGATTTTGGTATTGACTTATTACCAGATACTAATCCCATTTCAATTCATCCTTATCGGATGTCTTCGGCCGAATTGAAAGAGTTGAAGGTTCAACTCAAAGACTTGCAAGACAAATATTTCATTCAACCTAGTATTTCTCCATGGGGTGCTTCGGTATTATTTGTGAAGAAGAAGGGTGGATCCCCTAGGATGTGTATTGATTACCGTCAACTCAATAAAGTCACTATACAGAACAAGTATCCTCTCCCTAGGATTGATGATTTATTTGATCAACTCCAAGGTGCGAGTTAATTTTCAAAGATCGATTTGAGGTCGTATTATCACCAACTTAGGGTGAGAGGTGAAGGTATACCCAAAACGGCTTTCCGAACTAGGTATGGTAACTATGAGTTCGTAGTTATGTCATTTGGGTTAACAAATGCCCCGACAACTTTTATGGACCTAATGAATAGAGTGTTCCGAAGTTACCTTGATGCTTTTGTGATCGTACTCATTGATGACATCCTGACATATTCTAAGGGTGAGGATGAGCATATGGACCATTTGAGGGTGGTATTGCAAGTAGAGCCGTCAATATGGGCTACGCCTGTTGGGCCGGTCTGGCATAACCCGGGATTTAATAAGGCTGAGCTATAATTTTTAGAGCCCATTTAAGAAAAAGACTTTTAGCCCGGCCTAAATAAGCCTGTTGATTTGAGGGGCTTGAGAAATATTGGTAGGGCCGGCCCGTGGGCCGATAAAAATTAATTAAAAATACAATATAATATTAATATTTAAAATTAAAGAGAGTCCAAACTCAAAAAAATTAGGTTAATATTTATATTTAGATATTTATACTTTTACTTGAAAAAAAAACTTTATAAACATTATAAAGAGAATTTTATTTGTGGATTTGATTAACAAGTAGTAACATTGATATCATGTAATATTTTTTTGTCGATATTTATCATAATATTTTAAATTATAATTTATAATTTAATCTAATAATTATAAAAAAATATATAATTTTTAAAAAAGTGGACTGACCCGGCAAGCCTGTTGCCCACGTACTTGTGGGTTGGGCTGTCCATTTTTTGGCCCACACAAAAAATGGGCTAGCCTAGTCGGGCCTGTAAAATGTCAAAACCTGTATCGGTAAGCCCGGATGAGGTGGGCTAGCCCATATTGACATCTCTAATTGCAAGTCCTTAAGGAACACCAACTTTTGCTAAGTATAGCAAGTGTTAATTTTGGTTGAGATCGATTGCGTTTCTTGGTCATATCATCTCTAGTGAGGGTGTAGAGGTCGATCCGAGAAAGACGGAAGCGGTTAAGAATTGGCCTAGACTTTGGCTCCAACCGGTATAAGAAGTTTCTTTGGTATAGCCGGGTACTATAGAAGGTTTTTCGATGGGTTTGCGTCTATTGCATGTCCTTTGACAACTTTGACTCAAAAGAATGTGAAATTTGAGTGGTCGGAGGCTTGTGAAAGAAGCTTACAAGTGTTGAAAGATAGGCTTACCTCCGCTCGGTGTTGACCTTACCAGAGGGTACCAAGGGTTTTGTGGTATATTGTGATGCTTCTCGAATTAGTTTGGGTTGTGTCCTTATGCAACATGGTAAGGTTATAACTTATGCCTCTAGGCAACTCAAGGTTCATGAGAAGAACTACCCAACTCATGATCTTGAGTTATCTTGAGTTAGCGGCCTTGGTGTTTGGCTTGAAAATATGGAGGCATTATCTATATGGTGTTCATGTTGATGTGTATACTGACCACAAGAGTCTTCAATATGTGTTTACTCAAAAAGAGTTGAATCTCCGACAACGAAGGTGGTTAGAACTTTTGAAAGAGTACGACATGAGTGTTCTCTATCACCCCGGCAAAGCCAATGTGGTTGTGGATGCTCTAAGTAAAGACCGAGCATCAAAAGCCGGGTGGCTTACTTCAAGAAAGCCAAGTTCCGACACGAAGGCAAAATGACTCAATATGGGTGGTTGTGGATAGGTTGACGAAATCCGCTTACTTTATCCCCGTTAAGTCTACTTATTCGGCGGAAGATTATACAAGATTCTACATTGATAAAATTTTGAGTCTTCATGGGATTCTGTTGTCCATCATTTTGGATAGAGATGCTCGATTCACTTCTTCTTTTTGGAGATCCTTCTAAAAGGGGTTAATACTCAAGTAAAGTTGAGCACCGTCTTTCATCCCCAAACGAATGGTCAAGCGAAGCGTACCATTCAAACCCTAGAGGATATGCTTAGAGTTTGTGTTATTGACTTCATGGGAAGTTGGGATGAACACTTGCCTTTGATTGATTTTTCTTATAATAATAGTTACCATTCGACTATTGCCATTGCTCCTTTTGAAGCATTGTATGGTAGGAGATGTAGATCTTCGGTTGGGTGGTTTGAAGTTAGAGATTCTTTACTCCTTGGTCCCCAATTGATCTACGATGCATTGGAGAAAGTTCATGTGATAAGTAATAGATTGAAAACGTCCTATAGTCGGCAAAAGTCCTATGCCGACAATAGGAGAAGGGACTTTGAATTCGAAGTGGGTGATAAAGTATATTTGAAAATCTCACTAATGAAATGGGTTATGAGATTTGGCAAGAAGGGGAAGCTAAGTCCCTGGTATGTGGGTCCCTATAAGGTTTTGCAAGGGGTCGGAATGATGCATATGAGCT
The DNA here is from genome assembly GCA_022817965.1 of Solanum lycopersicoides. Classification (NCBI taxonomy): domain Eukaryota; kingdom Viridiplantae; phylum Streptophyta; class Magnoliopsida; order Solanales; family Solanaceae; genus Solanum; species Solanum lycopersicoides. Next base: position 9,296,077 of record CM040620.1, read on the forward strand.
GAAATTACCTAGTGAACTAGCTTTGGCTCACTCGATATTCCATGTCTCCATGCTTAAGAAGTGCATTGGTGACCCCGAGACCATTATTCCTATTGAAGGTCTAGGTGTAGATGTGAACCTCTCCTATGAAGAGGTTCCGGTGGAGATCCTTGATCGACAAGTAAAGAAGTTGAGGAACAAAGAGGTGGTCTCCGTAAAGGTTCTAGGGAAAAACCACCTAGTTGAGGGAGCAACATGGGAGGCCGAGGACGACATGAAATTTCGCTATCCTCATATTTTTGCTAATTAAGTTTAGTTGTTCCTATTAATGATGAAAATAATTATTAAATTTGAATTTGTCTTATTTAGCAAAAATATGCATATTTATGGTAAAAGGTTTATGCTAAAATGAGTTTTCATGGAAAAATGCTCTTTTGCATGATTTGCACTTATTTGTGTATTTGGTGTATTGTTGCCTTCATGAAATTCTATTGAGCATGTTGATGTGTTTTGAGAGGAGTTTTGGCATAAGTGACTCTTTATGTTGTGTTGATCTCATGTTGTTATTGAGAAGATGGTTCCTCATGTTGTGATGTTGAGCTCTTATATGTGGTAATTGGTGTTTTGAGTTGCTATGTGTAAATTCCATGATTATATGTTAAATGGATTTGTGAAACACTCCTTTGAGTTATAACTCTTGTTGATTATATATGTTGTTGGTTGGGCTGCTAGTATTGAGTCTATCCTTTCCCTACAAAAGATTTTGGTGTCATTCGGGGACGAATGTTCCTAAGGAGAGGATAATGTAACACTCCGAACGTCCAAGACCTAATCTAAATCCTCACCTGTGTAGCCAAGACTTCTAGCATTGTTATAAGGCCTAAAATATTGTTTATAAATCATTTGGAAGTTTTAGAGTCAAAATGTCAAGGAACGTCCATGACGTCCGGAGACTAGTGAAATAGGTGCTAGTGTGTCTTAGCCTATTTCATGGGGTTTTAGGAGTCGGAATTTGATGAAATTTGGTGGAAAGGTGTTAAACATGTATTAGAGTGTGTTTAGAGTCGAAACATCCGGGTACGACTCCCCAAGGGCCACCCTAAGGGTCCTTGAGCAAGACCCTTCCAAAATACCCAAAAGCTATCAAATGACAGTGGCTACCTATGAACCAGTCAACGGACCATCGTCTAATCAACGAGGAGTAGATGGATCCGTAGGTGGATCCTTAGACATTTTTCAAGAAGCCCAAAAACAAGCTCTCTGACACCAACGACAACGTGCAGTCCGGGGGAGTAGACTGACCTACGGACCGTAGGTCAGGTTTTCTTTTGCTGTCCCATTTTTAATGAAGTCAATTAAATTAGTTAGTTGATTAGGTGGTTAATTAAGGGTTAGGGGTGTCTATTTAAGTTAATTAAGGACTATATAAATACCTAAACCTAATTAAACTAACCCAACTCACTTCAATTCCTAAACCCAAATACTCCACTTTCTCTCTACTTTCTCTCTCTCCAAAGAAAACTCCATAGAAGATCAAGGTCAAAGGGCATTTGGGCTGCAATAACTTCACTTTCTATCCATCAATCTTCAAATATTAACAAGGTATGAAATCTCTCCATTCTTGGGACTCCTTTCCCCAAGAGGTTTCTTCAAATTGATTTCCAAAAGATCATATGATATGGGTTTCTTTCTATTCCGAAATTGGTGTTTCAAATTGTATTGTTCTTGGTTTATTTTGATTATTGTGGATATATTATGATGTATTATTGGTTAATTATGATAGTTCTTGATGTTAGACCTAGTATGTGGAAACGATTATGAATTGACCCTATTTCCCTAACCCTAGGTTATGAACTCATGTTAAATTGGTTAGTGTTGATGCAATTGACTTAGATCTTGTGTTAATTGATATTATATGATGTTATTACACCTATTGATGGATGAATATGAATGGTTTATGGTAATACCATTGAAGAAGTCTTTTGAAGTAGAATTGATAAGACTTTGTATATTAAACTCTTACTTCAATTGCGATGGCTTATACTTGATGATGAACTTCAATTGAAGTATTACTTGTGATTATATTAAGTAGGTGATTGTATGATGGATGTAATTGAAATGTTTTGACTATGTGAATTGCGACATTATGGTTAAGGTGTGATGATATAAGGTTGATTGTGAATCACTTATGTGCCTTACTATGACATGATGATGATAATGTGTAAATCTCACATATGAGGGTTATAATGAAAGGATGTACTCATGCAATTCCAAATGAGCTAATGACTATGAATATACAATGGGTTAGCCTCCTATGACTTATACTAAGTTATGATTGTTAAAGGATGACTTAAAGACATTTCAAAAAGGACTCTAGCTTAGTACCTAGTGAACTAGTAGTGAGGAGTGTCCCTTCCCAAGTAGGGAAGGTAGGTTCACTATATACTCATGATATATAGATTACAATGCCAATTGCATAAAGAGGGTCTATACTATGTCTCCTAGTTCTAGAACTATGTTGCCCCCATAGGAATACTAGCTAGTGGATCCACCTAGATGCTAGGTTCATGCTTGGTGCTACTTTGGCAAGTAGACCACCTTCTTTCGGTGTAGGGTTTCATGATACTAGATTCCACATTTAGCTTATGTGGTCTATGTCAATTAAGGAAAGTGTTCCCAAAATTAAAATGAATGACTAAATATAAATAAAGATGGACATTGATTAGGATGACTTGAAGGGTCTACTTAGGATAGGTAGGGGTATGAGACTCTACCTAGACATTGCATAAGTTAACTCTAAAGGGAGTCCTAGGAGATGGTCTTATGTATTATGTTATTATGAAGTATATGATGTTGACTTTAAATGCTGATACTTTTATATGATGTTGACTATATTGATGAATATGTGTTGGTCTAAGTTGCTATGTGTAGTAATGACTATGATGATATATGTTATATGAAGAAAATCATTACTTATGGTTTCCCATCTTGTTTACTTGATTGTGTGGGGTTATGGAAATTTACATGATCATTGCACTTGTAGGCTTGGGATGGGATTATTGGAAAGGGTTTTGTATGATTATGTTAATATGAACTATTGAACTTGTTATGTTGATATTGTTCTTATGTTGAGGTTGTCTTGAATAGGAACATGACTTATGTTATTGATGTACCGTGGTTTCACGATACTTTCAATGCTTTTTCCTTAAGATTGGTGTGTGTCTAGAGCCTTTTTGTTGTAATTTTAATATATTTTATTTTTGTTATGCAGAAAAGATGTCCAAAAACAAAACGCAAAAGGTTGTGGAGATTTAGTGTAGAGGTGACACACGAAATCCATCGACGATCCGTCATCTCATAGACGGACCGTAGATGGTGACCGTCGATTGAAGGTTCAGGAATCTGGAAACAACTCAGAAATTTTGACCAAGTGTGGGGCTACAGATTGATCGACGGGCCGTCTTGTTAAATCGTCGATCTGATCATAGAATGTCCCAGTACCCGATGTTGAAGAATAGCTAAGTATGGAACGACGAGAAGCATCAACGAACCGTAGGTAAATCGATGGACCGTGTTGTTGGTCCTTCAATTGGATCAGAGAAGATGCTAGTTGAAGGCTAAAAAAAAAGATGCTAAGTCTGGACTTACGGAGGCAGTCGACGGTCCATCATTTCATCGACGGACCGTCTGTGGGGGTCGTCGATTGAAGCCACATTTTTGGACAACTTTCCTTATTTGAATTCCTTTTATTTTAGGACAATGTTTTTTATAAAAGGGTGTAAAACCTCATTTTTGGGGTTGAATTCTATTACTATTTTCTTAGTTTTGTTCTTGGAGATTTGTGTTTGCAACTTGGGCATTAATTCAAATTTCCGAATTTGGTTTTCAAGATATTTTTGTGATTTCAAGTTGAATTTCTGGATTTTCTTCAAATTTGTCAAAGTAAGTTCATGATTTATTGCTTATCAACTATGAATTGTGTTCTTCTATGCATGGGTAACTAAATCTACAACTAGGGTTGTGGAAACCATGGGTGATTAACAAAGTAAACCTAGCGAAATAACAATTCGCAAATAGGTTATTGCATGCATTGATAATTATTTCGCTTAGAAGTCTTTTTAACGAGTGCACGCGTTAGAACTAGCCTTATTTCTGCTTGCCGGACCAAGGGGGTAGTTAATAGGAAAAGAATTATCAACATAGATTTAGTGGGATACTATCTAATAGGCTAGTTTAGATTGGTGCAAAGTAATAACTACGTCATACATCGAATATGATCCTTAATATGAAGTAAAGGTAAGGGTTAGTAACTTAGACACATGTAGCCGGACCAAGGTACGGGGTGAAATTCTCTAAATGCCGGACCAAGGATTTAGAGATACCTAACTTATAACTTTGCATGCAAAATACTAGGGAATATTTGTTATCGCTACAATTACGGCGTTATGAACCTATGGGGAACACTTACACCCTAGTTTCTCTCACAACTTGATAAACACTAAAGATTCACTCCTGTTACTTGCCTAAATAGAAGTAATTGTATATTGAAATTAAGTCTAAACTATTTTCCTCGTGAGATCGACCCCAACCTATTAATTGGGTTCATTGCTTGATACGACCGCTTATACTTCTTTAAGGAGGTGTAATTTGAGCGTATCAAGTTTTGGCGCCGCTGCTGGGTAAAGTGACTTTTAGATTAACTTTAATAACATTACCGAATTTTAGTCAACAATTTCCTAATTTTACTTTTTTCTTTTGTTTTTGTTTCTCTCCGGTCTAGCTCTAGTGTATGCCAAGTACACGGAGCCGAGGAGAACCAATACTTTCATTTGATCCTGAACTTAACCGGACACTCCGAAGAATGAATAATCAATAGAACCCAGGTAATCTAGGTGATGGGATCAATCGTCAACCTCCTCCACCGGTTGATGTTCACAACCAAGTGGTTGTGAAAAACCCAGTTGATGATGCTTTGAGGATGCAACCTCCCATCCCACGCCCTCAAGAGTTATATAGGGGTAACATTAATATCACTGATTCTGATGGGCCTCTTGTCCTACCTCCTCTACCGCAGAGTCACACATTCGTGGTAACTAGTAGCTTGATGCACATGCTCAACGTAAGGGGTTTGTTTTTAGGGCTACCATCTGAGGATCCACATGCTCACATCGCCAAACTGAGGTCGGTGTGCTAGAGTTGTAGGGAGGCCAGACTTGGATATGAACGTCATCGGGTTGAAAGTGTTCCCTCTATCACTGACGGGAGATGCCGCGATATGGTTTACTGAGTTGCCCTATAATTCTATCTATACTTAGGATCAGTTGAGGGATGTGTTTCTAGCATGGTACTACCCGGTGTCCAAAAAGCTCAACTACAAAGATAGAGTGAATAACTTTGTGGCACTACCTGGGAAGTCAGTGAGTAGCTCTTGGGACAGATTTACTGCGTTTGTGAGAGGTGTCCCAAACCACCACATTGATGATGAGTCGTTTAAAGAGTACTTCTATCGAGGACAAGATGATAATAATAAAGCATTGCTTGATACAATTGCGGGTGGTTCTTATGGTGAGTGCACATATGCAGAGATCGCAGAGAAGTTGGAGAAGATATCTCGCAACAATAAGGCTTGGAGCACTAGAAAGTTGGACACTTAGAGAAACACCTTTGAAGTACAAGCTACACACAATCTGGCTGCAGATGAAATTCGTGAAGAGATGGCTCAAATGAGAAATGATCTTGGGTTAGTATTGAAACATGTAACTGGAGGTATAGAGTAGGTAAATGCGGTGAATTACTTGACCAAACCACCTCCGCCAGTGGATGACTACTACTATGAAAAGGATACCTATGCAGCGAATGAGCAGACGGGGGGTTTCCGACCAAACGCCCAAGCTCAAATTAGGAGAATTGGCGCCAAGGTCAAGGAAATCAAGGTCGGAACTATGGGAATTACAACATAGAGGGTCAGTATGTTTGAGATAAAAACTACAACCGCGACAACAACTTCAACCGGGGTAACTATGGTAACAGAAATAATCGAAGTGGGCCTTATGTTCCACCTCAGAATCGGGAAGTTGCTCCTAGAGATGGTGGAGATAGTATGGCGCGGGTTGAAGATATGCTGCAGAAGATGAGGAGGAGGTTTGATACTAGTGATGAGCATGCCAAGGAATTGAGGGGTGATTTGGCTAATATCGGGCAAAAAGTGGATGCACATGCGGTCCCGATCAAGCATCTTGAGCTACAAATGGCCCAATTGTCCACTACTGTAAACTCACATCAACCGGGCGCTCTTCCTAGCAATACCATTCAAAATCCAAAAAATAATGGACATTGCATGGCAGTCACTACTCGAGGAGGTAAGCAAACCATTGATCCACCTATCCCGTCTGTAGTAGAAGATGAGGTGAGAAATGATTAAGAGGTAGTGGGAACTAGTGGTGAATTGATGGACAAAGCGGTGAAAAAAGAAGAGGTACCCCAAAAAGTGATCCCCTTTCCTTGACCACCACCACCATTCCCTCAGAGATTGGTGAAGAAGACTGAGGATGGCAAATACCGGAGTTTTATCATTATGTTGAAACAACTTTTCATCAATGTCCCTTTGATAGAAGCTTTGGAACAAATGCCCGAGTATGCCAAGCTCATGAAGGATATGGTTAACAGCCGAAGATTCAGGCGGTTCACCAGCTCCTCATACATTTGAGCTGCGAGTATTAGCACGCCCAGCCCCCACCATTGATTTGACTACTCTTCAGGAGGTTGTGGCGAGTCTGCGGGCAGATGTTGATGGTATACTTGAGATGAGAGGACCCGAGCCTCAGACTTCACCTGTTGAGCTAGCGGAGGACACAGTGCTTGCTGCTCTATTCACTACCACTACTGCACCGCCGCCTGAGCCACGTGAGCGTGCCAAGAGGCACCGTTCCAGCCGCACCACTGAGGGTGAGGATGCTCGTGCAAGAAAGAAGGATCAGACGGATCTTGAGGCTGTGAGGAAAGCCTCTGTGATTGATGAGGAGACCCGTCAGATGAGGGCTCGAGAGTTAGCTGCTGGGGCATCCAGTTCCAAAATTGAGGCTGTTGAGAGGAGCACCACTGAGGGTACGAAGATTGTTGTGGGCACCACTGAGGGTGTTCCTAATATAGAGGTTGCGGGTTCCGGGAAATCGGACCCGCCTGCTTGTTGATCATCGGCACTATGCGCCTCAGGTTTGCTTCACCTACCACCCTGTCTTTATATTTCTTATGCATTGGGGACAATTGCATGTTTTTTTGTTGGGGGTGGGGTAAATGGAAAGTGAGTGTTAGGGTGAAGTCTGAGTAGCCCAACTCACTATCCTCTCTTGGTGGTTTTCTTGCCCGTGTTTCTTTGCCCCAAGAGCCTAATTGATTTATTGTTGAACTGGCATGTGTCGTAACTTGTACAAAATATGTATGAAGCATGATGTCTAAAATGAATGATATCCCGTTCTAAGAAAATGCTTGCATGAATAAGTATAATGAATGTTGAACGTGTTATCTCTAATCATGACATAGAGATGCACCCACTGCATGACCCTCAATCTAACACTCAAACTAGGTGCTCAATAATCTGATAGGGTAACGAGGTGTCAAGAGAGTGTGAGGAAATTTGATTGTTCCACTGTTGGTACCTAGATAGAACTTGTCCGGTTGGTCCTGCAGAAGGAATCTGTGTTAGATAATTAGGAAAGGATCATAGGCCCTTGTTCAAATTAGCAAACATCTAGCCAAAAGTAAAGCGAACCAAATGAAATTGTTATCCCTTTTTTATCCAAATATTTTGAGCCTATAATAAACCTATCTTTTATTCACCAACTCATCTTTCCTGGGTATAATGTGTTGGCCCTGGTCCCTCCTTGGACATGTGAACTTCAACTTATCCCAAAAGCATAAGTTGAGGGTGGCTAATGCAGAAACTGATCTCGTCTTCGCCCTGACCCAACCTTCGGTAGTGTGTACCTCGACTCATGGCAAAGCCATAAGTTGAGAGTGGATATTATGAGTGATAAGTGGGTATGAAAAGAGCAATGTGGAAAAGAAAAGAAAGAGTGATCAAAAGAAGTGACTCAGTAAAATTTGATCAATTGAAAGAACAAGATAAAAAAAAAAAGAAGAGAAATGGTGTTGAACAAAAAGAAGAAAGAGTTACTTCCACAAAGAACAAAGGAGAAAGCAAGGCAAAGATGACAAGAAAAGAAAAAGTAGGGCATAATAGATAATGAAAGAAGTAGGACGCTTAGCCGTAATGTCAAGGAGGGCAACAAGTCACTAAAATGTACCCATATGTACCATACCTGACCCTGAGCCTACGTTACAAGCCAAGAAAGTCCTATCGTGATCCTAAGAGTCTAATATGGTGAACTTAAGCAGTGAAAATAAGGGCAAGCCTATGGTGACAAGTACCAATTAGGTGTGAAGTTGTTTTGAGCGTGAGTGTTGAACAATGATCCTTATAATCAAAGTTAAAATCACTGTGTAAAAAAGAAGGATATCTTTTGAAGTGAGGGCACTAGTTGCAATATCGGAAAGTTGGCACCTTGGCAAGAGACAAAAGAGTAGAGGTATCGGTGCATGGTGAGTCTGTGTCATGGTCTGATCCACATGAGTAAGCCTATCAATCATAAGAGTAAAAACATGCACCCAAGCAACGATAAAGTTGGGATTGATAGTCGTGTGATTGCGAAAGCTTAAAAGAGGATACTTGTGTACAAAGTGTTGTGTTGATTCATAGTGTGTTGCTTGAGGACAAACAACGAATTTAAGTTGAGGGTGTTGATGTAACGTGGTTTCACGGTACTTTCAATGCTTTTTCCTTAAGATTGGTGTGTGTCTAGAGCCTTTTTGTAGTAATTTTAATATGTTTTATCTTTGTTTTGCAGAAAAGTTGTCCAAAACCAAAACGCAGAAGGCTATGGAGATTTATTGCAGAGGTGACCCACGAAAGCCATAGACGGGCCGTCGTCTCATCGATGGACTGTAAATGGTGACCATCGATTGAAGGTTCAGGCATCTGGAAGAAACTCGAGAAATTCTGACCAAGTGTGGGGCTACAGAAGGATCGACGAACCGTCCTGTTAAATCATCGATCTGATAAGAGAATGTCTCAGTACCCGATGTTGAATAATAGCTAAGTATGGAACGACGAGAAGCATCGACGGACCGTAGGTGAATCGACGGACCGTGCTGTTGGTCCCTCGATTGGATCAGAAAAGACGCTAGTTGAAGGCTAAAAAAAGATGCTAAGTCAGGACTTACAGAGGCAGTCGACGGTCCATCGTTTCAATGACGGACCGTCTTTGGGGGTCGTCGATTAAAGCCGTGTTTTTGGAAAACTTTCCTTATTTGAATTCCTTTTATTTTAAGACAATGTTTTTTTATAAATAGGGTGTAAAACCTCATTTTTGGGGTTGGAGTCTATTACTATTTTCTTAGTTTTGTTCTTGGAGATTTGTGTTTGCAACTTGGGCATTAATTCAAATTTCTGGATTTGGTGTTTAAGATATTTTTGTGATTTCAAGTTGAATTTCTGGATTTTCTTCGAATTTGTCAAAGTAAGTTCATGATTTTTTGTTTATCAACTATAAATTGTGTTCTTTTATGCATGGGTAACTAAATCCACAACTAGGGTTGTGGGAACCATGGTTGATTAACAAAGTAAACCTAGCTAAATAACAATTCGCAAATAGGTTATTGCATGTATTGATAATTCTTTCGCTTAGAAGTCTTTTTAACGAGTGCACGCGGTAGAACTCGCCATATTTATATTTGCCGGACCAAGAGGGAAGTTAATAGGAAAAGAATTATGAACATAGATTTAGTGGGATAATATCTAATAGGCTAGTTTCGATTGGTGCGAAGTAATAACTGTGTCATACATCGAATATGATGCTTAATATGAAGTAAAGGTAAGGGTTAGTAACTTAGACACACGTAGACGGACCAAGGTACGAGGTGAAACTCTCTAAATGTTTGACCAAGGATTTAGAGATACCAAACTTATAACTTTGCATGCAAAACACAAGGGAAGAATTGTTATAGCTAGGATTACGGCGTTATGAACCTATGGGAAACTAAAGATTCAATCATGTTGCTTGCTCGACTTAGAAATATTACAATATTTTTGTTTCACAAACCCCCCCCCCCCTTTAATTACCTATTTTCGGAAAGGACTTGCCTAAATAGAAGTAATTGTATATTGAAGTTAAGTCTAAACTATTTTCCTCGTGGGATCGACTCCAACCTACTAGTTGGGTTCTTTGCTTGATACAACCGCTTATACTTCTTTAAGGAGGTGTAATTTGAGCGTATCAGTTATCGTGATCCTTATGTTGTATATGCTCTCTTGTATGTGCATAAAAGACTTTATAATGACTTAGCATGTAATTTTCTAAAGTAATGGTCCCTTTACATGCATGTTTCAAATGTTTTATGTGCATTGTTTCCATACTTAGTACAAGTGGTGTACTGACCCATATTTCTATGTTTTCTACAAATATGTAGGTTCCAGCCGTTGAGGTTTAGAGGGTCAATCTTCAAGAATACTTGTACACTTTCCTTCCAAGTTGTTGGTAGGTCCTCATGTTTGAGGATTATACCTTTTTCATTATTCTAGCGATGTTGTTGCTTATGTTTAGGGATGTTGTTCTTTCCTTTATCGTTTGATACATTGTTGTAAGCCTATAAGGCATATTGAAGTTGTATTGGCTAAGTCCAAATATTGTACTCATTTTCAGATGGTTTTTTGAGAGACGATCTTATTACAAAATCTTATGTATATTGATTATGTTGCTTAAAAGAGAAGCCTAAGTAAGCTTCCTATGTGAGGAGTCTATGTGAACTCCATATAAGTACTATGTGAGAGGTCTATGTAAATCTCACATTGTATATGTAAAAGTTCAAAATTTTCAGTGTTTTAGCCTATGATATGTAATGACGAATACTAAGGATAAAGTCTAAGTCCTCTCCGAGGATGACGACGCCGGTTACGTCTAGGGGATTCTCCACGGATGTGACATATAGTCTCAGCTCGCTGCCCTCAAAAAGGTAAAATGTCTTCTCTTTTCTGATGCTTTTGTTTCTTTTCTGTCTTCGAGATGAGATTCTTGTATGTTGTATGCTTAATGATGGTGTTTTGAGTACATTCAGCTCTTCCCGTTAGCGTAATTTTGTTAAATTTTTTATTTCCTTCAAATCGTGACAGTGAATAGGGGGCAATGTTGTTTCGTCTATGGCTTGCTGATGTAGTATTTTGTTTAGCTTTGTTTATAAATCCTCTGATCATTCTACTGCTTATCACGTCTTTTTTTTAATCGAATTTATGTTTCTATATGCCTAAGTTTTCAGCTGAAAGTGTGATTGAGTTCATAAGGTGTGAAGTCATGTTACTATCCAGATTTTAGCTTACTCTATTTCTCGTTTTATTTATTAAAAATTCGTTGTCTGTCTCTCTTTTTTTTATCGTCCCGGCATGTTGGCTTGCTCATTTTCTCGATCTCTTTTAACTCCTTTGAAGCTTGGTCTTGTCAAAGTTTTGTTTTCCTGTAAGTAGGTGCATCTGTAGTATATATATACTTTGTCTATAATGTTTTTACTAAATTTGGGCAACAATGTCACTGAGAAGGCGTGGTCCTTATTCTGAGAAAATGAAGTCCCCATTTTTCTTTTTCTTTATAAACTTTGTGAGTTGCCTCTTTGTCATTTAAATGTTTATAATTCTGTGATCAATCTATACTTGGTGATTAAATTTTATTTTATATTTTTTGTGTTAAGTTGACTTGAGTTCTTGTATTAATTTTTAATGAGTGGCATGGAATATTTAAGTGTTGTTTTCTTGCTCATACATTGGATTCTCCATTATTGAAACACACGGTCTTTGCTTTTAATGCTATTTAGCTATGCTACCTAATTGTCTAAAGTGCATCTTTTGTTAATTTTTGAGAAAATAGAGCCCACTGCTAATTTGTTTATTTTGTTTTTGTAGAATGTGATACCATCCGAGTCCCCTTGTACTCATATCTTCTTTACCATATTCCGGATGGGCCGTAAAGTCCCACATCCACTTGTTTCTCTTTCGAGTCAGCCTCAACACCAATAGAGAAGCAGGCGAGCAGGTTGAAGGCAACAAAATAAGGATGGGAACTTAATTTACAGCTTTCAGAAGGACGAAAATAAGCTGAAATACGGCTTGTATACACTGATATACAGCGATATACGCTTATATACATGGTAAAAACGCAGCCTCCACACGTTGAGGAAGAAAACAGGGATAACAAATTGAAAATTCAAGTCGTAGTAGCTCGAAAGAAAGTTGTATTCCTTCGATATACAACCCATATACATCAGTATACAACCATGTATACACAACTTGCTTTGGGCCAATTTCACTTGGTTGTTTTGATTCCAGCAGACCCAATCAGATAAAGACAAGGGCAGAGGATATAAATCACATAGACAAAATTACCATTAGTCTCTTATAAGTTTATAATTAAAGAAATTATTCAAACTGATATAATAATATAAGCGCTGATATATTGATCTGATTCGCGAGATCCATTAATCGTTAAGTAAAACATTATATTTTATACATGATACACTAATCTGATGTGCGAGATACATTAATTTGATGTGCTGATACATTAATCTGATGCGTGAAAATGAGGAATTTTAGTGATTTATAAATTAGTAGGGGATAACGGTAATAAGAGAACTTAAATGTGAGATTTTATGTTATTTTTCATGGGTTGAAACCCATGGATTTAGATTAGGCCAGGTGAAGGAAGTTGAATCTGCCAGCCAAGCAATTTGAAATTTGGGGGAAAAGCCCAAGTTATTACTCCCTTCCCCCTTTGTTATATTTGATTACTTCTTGTTTAACTTATATATTTTTTTTACTTTCGTTTAACTTAATTAATCCCCAAAAAGGATAGTCATTTCTTCTTTACGTCTAAATTAAAATATTTTTATTTTTATTTATTATTTAGTTTTATTTTTTAGTTGTCTCTGCAACATGAGTTATTTTCTTAGGTTTATTTCATTTCAAAAAGTAAAAAATGAATTTTTATTACTTCATTAAAATTTCTGAAGTTAGTCGAATCGTCGATCAACCGCAAGTTAGCGAATATCTTGAGGGCCTAACACCTTCTCCAATGTATATTGAACCACAAACCCTTTTTCATTTCAATTGATTTTAATCTTTTGAAAATTTAATAAGTTTCCCTAACTTCTTTACAAAAAGTGAGTGGCGACTCTCTTTGGAAATTTAATTTTTTTTCTAAGTCATAACTTTAGTCGGTTTTCGAAACAAGTCCATTATTTTATTTTTTTCGAATAAAATAGAAATGACGACTCTATTGTGGATTTAATTAAGTTCTAACCATAAGATTTGACCATTTGACTAATTGCTATTTGTTAACACCCAATTTTGACCCCCACCGTTAAAGATTAATCATCGAGCTTTTTCAATTTTTAAACAATTTAAAATAATTAGTTTTATAAATTTACAAAAAAAAAATATATATATATAGCGTGCAAGTTATTTTAAAAAGGTTTTGACACTTTTTATGAATTTTTAGCTAATGTATATGTTTTACATAATTACGCATATAATTATTATATTTTATCAATATTCAAAAATCGACTAAAAAATATATATTTTATTTTATATAAATATTTGGTTAATTATTTTAGCTTATATTTTGAATCTTTAATTTATATTCGAATTAATTATTTTATTTTGTTAACATTAAGAAGTTCCTTAATTAATTTATAAAGATTCATCTTATACAATTTTCAGTCTAATCACCTAGCTAAATCAGTTTGACCAATTCCTCAAATCAAAACTAACCCTTTTATCAAATTTAACCAATTCATTCAATTCCTTTTGGGAATAGACCAAATTTGGGCTCCTTTTCCCCAAATTTTCAGCAACTCATCTCTGCAGCCCATCAATTTTGACCCAAGGAACCCAATTCCGTCCAGCGTTATTCCTACAACGCTTCAACAACAAACCGATCTGCCCGACCCGACCTCTATACTTGTCCTTCTTCCCAGCAGACGCAAAGAACCAGAAAACCCAGAAGAATCGCGATCCCAGCCCAGACCCGAGTCCAGCAAATCCAGCTGCGTCGTCCTCTCCCGTCCCTCTCTCCTTATCCTTCTAGTACGAGCAATATATTCAAATAATCCAGGTGTCTCCATCTTCGCGTTTCAAGCATCCTTGCTTCGAAATCAAGCGCTCAGATCTTTATTCCGTTGGAATGGTACAGACTCCAGCTGGTTGAGCCATATCTTTTAGAGAATTCAAAATTTGATTTTTGAATTTTCATCCATTCTCCCTCTCGATTTCCCCCTTTGTTTTTCTTCTATATAAACATCCTTCTTCTTCAAGGTGGAGGGTTGGGAAAAAGTTGGGAAACATTAGGCTAGCTTTAGAGAGAAATAAAGAAAAATTAAGATTACAGAGCATTAAATAGGCAATGTATAGGGCGATAGTGTTGGTATTGTTGATGTATTTGAATCATTCATCCACCGTCTGGATTTTCTGTTGACGTTTCTTAGTGGAAAATTCTCTGAACGAATTTTATACTTAAGAAGTTTTAGACAGTTCTTTTCTCTTAATTCAAAGAAGCGAGAGAGTCTTGTTGTTCAAAGGTTAGCGAAGTTCTTGGTTGGCTGTTCAAGCTCCGAAGTGGTAGGTGGAAGGTCGTCGCTGCCTGCTTGTTTAGTCCTAGTCGCTGCCCGGAAGAAGGTGATATTTTCCCCTTTTCTATTTTTTGATTCAATGTGTTATTCATAGTTAAGATGCTTTGTATATCATTTTGTTTCGATCTCACACTCTGTATAATTTCTGCAAAATGATTGAACATGTTTTTCATAACTGTTTGTAATCACAAGTTGACTTATTTGAGGTTCTGAATACATAGAATGTGTGTATCTCGACTTGTGTTTAAATCTTTTTTTTTTTCATCATTGTTTGATCTTAAATCGATTTGTTGCTTGCTTTATCTGAAATATAATATGGTTATGGCAGATTTTAGTTCAAATGGTAGTTATCTCTAATAATGTCTGTTAAGTTTTTTTTATAGTTCTTTTAAGCTTCGATTGGTCTGTTAGTTTGCTCTATTTTCACCCATCTTTATATCATAGTCCCTATTCGATTTGCGACCCTTTCTGAAACACGATTTTGACTATCGATTCATTAAGTGAGTGTATTTTGACTTATCCTCCTATTTACTTGACTTTTTGGCAAAGGATACCAATTGGGTATTTAAATCATATGCTCACTGTTAACTTGGATATTCGATCTATTTTATGTTTAGCAACTTCGTGTTCTTGTGTGTTTTCATATTTGACTAGCTTCAATCGTTCACAAATAAAGGAATTTTGCTAATATGCTTTTACTTGTCATCGTATAATGCACTAAGTGATACAACTTGTTTACATTGTAGGAGTTAGTTTCTTTTGTTGAAATTGTTAAAACATTAGTTCATTTTTATTATTTTCTTGGATTAGCTTGCCATGGCTTCGCTTACTTTACATTTGTTTAAAGTTAGGTTTATTATCCTTAAAATTAGAGAGCACAAGGTTGTTTTGGTTTGATAATGTGACTATTCAATACTAGTTATAATTAGTTTGATCTCTTTTTACCGTAGATGTAAATCTTGTTTTGAACTTTCTTTAAAGCCAATCAAACTTGGAGAAAAGGTCCCGACACTTCTTTTTTTTTTTTTCTATTGCTTTTAGTTTTTGTTGAAGAATAACGCCCGAATTAGTGTTATATGTTTTTCACTAGTTGTCTTCTATTTGCATTATGTGGGTGTATGTTCCACTTCCCTTTCGCGTATGCTGAAAATTGCTACAGCCATGTCTTGTTGCATTTTGCTAAAGATGTTATTCTTGTGAATTAGTTGAAGTGTCAATGCTAATCTTCTCTCTCTTTATTTGCGTGTGAAACTTCATCTCAAGTTTGATTGTATTGAATCATGTTTTGTTCTTTGTGATTCAAAAAGGATTTTATATGATTTGTTCAGCCTGTTTTGTTACTCTCTTTATTCAAGTATCATTTTCTGTTTGGTCTGCAAGTTCTATCTCATTTTGGGATGAGAGTAAAGTCTTAGAAGATGGCTAAAATTAGTGGCGAAATGAAAGATTGTCATGTTATTTCCGGACCCCACTAGTTTGCCATATCCCTTCTTCAATTTCGTTTTACTGGTCTGTTAAGTCACAAGATGTCTATTCTATCATGTGCATAAGCACTTTACTGGAACCTCTAAAATTATACATTTACTATCATTAGCAATTTTCTTTAGCCTACCTAGTTCATACATGTCGACTCTTGTTTATTTAATCCTCCTTATAGAATAGTGTTTGCTACAAACCTTTGAAAATTGAGTTGAGATTAGTTTGATCAATATGAGACTGAGCTTGCCAATTTGTTGTTTGTGATGGATTTCACTAGTTAAAATATCGTATCAATCTTATTCAATAGTGTGTACTCAAGAATCTCATCTAAGATGCTTAATTTTTTTTTTTTGAATATTTACATTATTCTTAGCTTTTCCTAGAACAATTTCTAAAAGGGATAAAGATTAAGAGTAAAAAATAAAATAAAAAAAGAATCGGTCTTGAATGTAAAATTGCTAGTCTGCTCCCTTTCCTGCGAGTCTTTGGTTAAAAGTATAAAATTAGTTTATCCTTTCATTATATGCTTTGACTTCATTATATGGACATGTACTAATTTTATTCTTGTTGTCTTGCATGAAAAATTTGCCCCGAGTTCGCCATGAACTTCCATTTCCCTTCTCTTTGCGTTTCATGAGAGCTTATGGGCTCAAATTCCTCCCGTTGAGTCAAGCTACATATTCGGCGTACAGGTTTTAGAGTTCGAAGAAATCAAAGCGAGTCAGAAGTTGAAGATTAAGGGCCAAACGGCCCAAATTTCATTTTTATTTAAAATTTGTATTTTGTTATCTTTAGGGCTTAAGCCCCCTTTGTCGTCTTTCATTTATTAACTATTGTATGTTTAGTTTAGGACAGGTACAAATCGAGCTGGTCAAAAACCCAAAACAGGTGGGTCCAAAATTCCGGTCAAGGCGGACAGAAAAATCCGGATTTGGACCCAAATCTCTTTCTCTCTTCTCTCTCTCTCTTTATCTTTTATGTCGTTTATTTATTGTTAACCAATTTTCGTTAGTATTAGGGTTAAGAAAAATCCAAATTCCCGCAAGACGCCACTTTGGTTTTAACGACTCAATCAAATCAAGTAAATGGCTTGAAAGATTTTACAAATCAAAATTCACTTAGCTAAATAATCTTTTACTTTCAAAATAACCTTAATGATTTTTTGCATTTATTTTCAAACGACTCTACGCGATTTTTATCAAGTTTAACTTTTTAGCCAAATTGAATTAGTTGCCGGAAAATCGTATTAACGGATATTTTAGGTGCCTAACACCTTCCTAAAATATTAATAGGAATTCCCGAACCCTCTTGAATGTTTTCAAATGATTTTTTTTCTGTTTAAAGTCTTTTGAAAACAAAAATTTTCTTAATTTTCTCAAAAAAATTAAGTGGCGACTCTAAAAAAGTCGAAATTCTTACAAAAAATATTTTTTCGATAAAACACTATTAATAATGTTTATATGTTTTACTTGTTAAATTGTGCTATACTGTAGTTGCATTCATGACATTTTCCAATATGTATGTATAGTATATTAAGAATAGTTTATGCATAATCGAAGCCGAACTTTTTATACTCAATCCTTTTCCGGAATGATCGGCAATTTATTAGTTCGTCATGCATCCAATGGTTGTCGTGAGTTCCAGCCTAGGTTGTCCGTTTGGGTTCCTGGTCTTTCAAAAGTCACTCTTAGTCAACTAGCGTAGATCGAAATCAAATCTTGAATTTAGTACATTTTGAACTAAGTTGACCCAACATTCAAGGCGTATTAGGCCCACTAGAAGCCCACGTTGTGTCTATTTGGCCCATTGGTCAATAAAAAGATAATCATATTAGGTGTTTAAATTTGAAGGATGCATACGTTATTTGACAAAACATTGTCTATTGGGTTACAGAGTTAGATTATAGCTTTATTCTAATAGAAGAAGGAGCAAGTTATCATTGCAAACAAAAGCGTGAACATCCGAAGATGACAAAAAATAAAAAAGAAAGACCGTCCATGGAAGCATAGTTTAGAATTGTACCCCTGTGCGAGACTGATTATTTTGTATCCTTTTTCCCCTATTATGTATCTCCATTCAGTTTATTCGTAATATTTGTATAAACTTGGAATGTTTCAAATGATGTTATACGTCATTCAAATCTATTGGCCTACCCTTGACACAAAAGGATCACATATATGTTTAGTACGCACAATATTTGTTTATTTGTTATAACTATTTGTATGAATATGTTGTCTTATTCGGAGATATTCTAGTTCACTTCTCTTCAAATTATTTTTAGAACTCGTAAGCACAAATACATAGTCACTTTCAAAAGTGCATCCACATACTCTTTGAGTCTTTAGTTTTCCAACAAAATTTGAACTTCACTTTCAAATCCTTACTCTCCCATCTAAAAAAGGTCAATTTTGTAAAGTAAAAAAGGAAAGTCAAGCTACGTAAGACCTAAATTCTCCTTCGTGAGATACGTAGGCAGCCTTTCAAGGCTCGGTTCCCATTTTTGAGAAATTCTATCTTTTCCAACTCTTAAAAAGAAATTAGAGTTACATCTCAATTAAAAACCAGAAGTACGACAATGAAAGACACAATCGACTTTCTCTTGACTCAAGTCGACATTTCTGATTCATTAAGCTCAAAATAAATTAGAAAAGTTCCTATATATTTAGTCATTTTTTATATACGCGGGCTATTTTATCTTCAAATGAAGAAACTCTTATGTGTTTACAGTAATGTGTGTGATATTTTGTATTATTTATCATCGACACAGGTTTACACATTTGCTTTGGATTGTTTTTTCTTGTGAGGTACTCAAAATTGATATGTGTTGAAAAAATGGTTGAACATATATACTTTACAAGGTCTAAAGTTCCCAAAGATTCTTTCTCCGACCAATTTTGTCAAAAGGAAACGAAATAATGGTTGAAAATGCTGAAAACACTGATTTGACCAACATTACTGTGAACGACCCTATCATTGCTGAACAGAACAAATTGATTGCACAATTGTCCCAATAGATTACTGAAATGAGGGCTGAATGGATAAGACCGAGCTAAGCTGCCTATCATTGCCAACACTCTTACTCAAGACAACGGAAGACCTCCAGTACATTTTCCTACTTCAAAGTCAAAGCCTCCCATCATTGGTTGAACCACCTCTAACCCACATCATGCTAGCTCATCATACCAAAACTTACCCACTCCTGAAAATCCATATACCAACATTTTTCAGAATATTCCTCCGATCTATCAAATTCCTAATCAAATTGTCCAAAGCACACCGACCACTCAATGACTCAAGAAGTTTCTCAAGAAGAACATCAAAACTCATTGCAACATAGGAGTCATAAAAATAGACTTCCTTCTAGATCTAGCAAAGCATAAACATTAAATTTAAATAGTTTGATCATATTAATGACAACATCTGACGAATCATTTTCTCTTGGCGACTAGTGATAGCATACAAACGGTTTTCTCCTCTGCCTATCCCTGAAGTAGCCCCTTTAGATGCTACTCTGTCTAGTGGAGCAACTGAAGAAGATTGGGCCCTATTGCCCCCATTTCCATTACCTTGCCATTTGTTAAGGCATTCTTTCATAAAGTGACCATTCTGACCACACTTGAAGCAAGCATTAGAGCCATCACGACACACTCCAGAGTGGTTCCTATTACACTTAGAATATGCAGGAGTCCCATTACCCCATTGTGCCACACTACCTTGGGAATGCGCATGTCTAGCTTTGAAATTTTGTGAATTTTGATTGTTAAACTCACCTTTGTTCCTTGGTGCAGGTGTACTAGCAGATGAGGTGCAAATCCCTTTTGCTTATGTTGTAAAGATGACCGGTTGGCATTACTCTTCTGTTGTCCGGACTCATTCCCTGTCTTAGCTTTCTTCTTTTGGAACTCATCTCGATCTCTCAACTAATATTTCTCAACCTGTTGCACATGGATCATCAACCTTGCTATGTACATATCCCTTATTATCATAATATCATTGCCCTCCTTACTTGACAAACGAGACAACCCAGCAAAAAACAGACTATTCCTGCTCCTCATGTCAGCAACCATCTCGAGAGCATAACGGGAAAGTTGGGTGAACTTAAGGCTATACGCATGCACAATCATGGATTCCTACTTAAGAGTGAGGAATTCTATTACCTTTGCATCTCTTAGATCATTGGGAAATAAATGCCCTATGAAGGCACTCTCGAACAAAGTCCAGTTCAAAATCGGTGAACCCTCAGCTCTAGCCTTCTTCCATTGATCAAATCAGTAACTAGCAACACTTTTCAGTTGGTATGCATCTAGTTCCACTCGTTCAACATCATCAACATGCATCACCTCTAATACCTTCTACAACTCTTCTTAAAAAATTTGGATCCTCAGTGACACTTGACTCGGTGAAGTTTGGAGTATCAGCCACTTCCTGACGATTCTCTCTTTATTGCCCAACTTTATTGGTCATAACTTGGCTCAACATCCGGATAGATTCACGGAACTCAGAATTGGTGACCTTTCTTTGGGGTTGCAATTATGGTGAATTATGTACCCCTTGTTCCTCGACATTCCTCCTTGCAGGATGACTTCTAACAACTCTTCATGGAGGCATGATCTCAAAGATACACACAAGCATAAATTAGAAGAAACTTTTTAGAGATAAACTCTAACGCACGAAATAAGTATGAAATAAGTGAGATAGTTCCTAAATGTCGGAGTCTCCTAATTATAGGTGTGGTGTTCTTCATACCGATAACTTGGGCTCTACTGACATGACTTCATAGAATCCTTAGGAATCTTGAACTCTTTACTCTGATATCAAGTAATTTGTCACGTCTCGAGCCTACACCTGGGCGGTACTGGCACTCAAGAACCATTGTTGTACCCAAGTGAACCCTTGAATTGACTTACAACTCAGCGGAAGATTTTACTCAACATATAAAATAACTTAAGAGATAAAACCATGTACTAAACTCAGAATTTTATAAAGGAAACATTCAACTGGCCGAAAAGGCAACTCAAGTCTTTAGACATTTAAAACTAAAAAAGGAAAAGACTCATGAACTAACCATATCTAACTATCTATTATGCCTCTAATAACTGAGATGGACGTGGGAACAAGACCACGACATCCTAATAAAACTAGCATGATAAAGCGAATTAAAGGGATCCTCCGAAACCAAAGACACTCACCAACAACTTTGAAGCTCAACTGGATCAACGAAGCACTGGATGATGATCCTTGTTACCTATAGCTGCATCATAAAAGATGCAGACCAAATGGCGTCAGTACATGAAATGTACGATCATGTGAAGGGAATTCTAAATTAAGACATAAGCTTGAAAGGGAACTGAATAAACTTACCTCGTCAACTCATTTTAGTATAAAGAAGTCATAAAGAAGCAATATAAATAAAAGCTTTAAAACATGTAGATAACAACTCAGTGTATTAAAAAACACAATAGTAACTTAGTTTTGCATACGAAAATACAAGTAACTCTAACAGACAACAATCACTATGAGCTATGTGATGATACAACGTCTTGCCTCACACTGTCAGGGTCGTCCTATAGTCCTATACTTTGTCGGGGTATAGAACCTACTACTAAGTGGATGCACTAGTTTATGCTAAAATAATTAAGGAATCATCTAAAAAGTATGACCCTTTCTACCCATGTTGGCGACATGTAACTAGCTCATGAAAACAATTTTGGAATTTTGTGTTTCCTCTCATCTTAAATGTAAAAACATTTATTCTTTGGGAATACTTAGTTCCCATATAATATTTTGAAGAAATAAACTCGGCTCTACTCTTTCTCAAACTAATTGTTCAAAGTCTTAAAACAAGTTTTGAAACTATTGTAAAAGACTTTTGAAATGACTCAAATAACTCTTCAATACTTGACTTTTAACTCTGCGCTGAAATTTATTATGAATTCAAGGTTATGATTGGTGATAGGAAAGATATCGTGATGATTAAGAGTATTTTTTGATAGTTAATCATGAGAAATGGTAAAAAAATTCCTGGGAATAAATCCGCGACGCGAGTGTGAATTCTTCGCGATGTAGAGATAAATTTTTTTTCACCAGGGGTGCAAGTCCGCGACTCGAACTTGCGTTCCTGATTTTGTCTGACTTTTTCTTTCCTCTTTTTCTAACCCCAATTCGCCTAGAATCGTATGGTTTCTTCCTCAATAACTTATAATCGAATACCAAACAATACTACACATGAATCTACTAAAAACAATCTTAAAACTCATATAATTATCTCAAGAACTCATCAAAAACCTCAACAATCAATATTATGGAAGAAACTTCAATGACTCATCAAGAACTCAAATTCTTAACTTTCAAGAACGAAATTACGCTGAAAAATCATGATTGGCGCGTGGGTGACTGAACCCAGTGCTTTGTGAACTCACATACCTCTTAAAATCGAATCCTTGGCAAAACAATCTTCGAATTTGCTCAAAAACTCCAAGAACGCCTTGAATTTTCTCATTTTCTCCTCTTCTCGAACTCTTTTCAAAACCCTAAGCGTATATTGGTTTGGAAAAACTGAACCAAATCAGTTTACACACCTTATTAATTGATAAAAATAAATTAACTTGATTGGATAAGAAAAAACCAAAATATCCCTCTTAAATTCGGGTAACTCTCCGTATATGGACAGCCCAACATCAAATAGTCATATAGTCATATCTCTCGAGCTCAAAATAAACTCGGAGGCATTGGAAAGAGGATTCCAAGACCTTTCATTTGATATCTTATTGGCCACCTGACTCCTCCTGTACTGAAAGTTATGATCATTTGAAGTTGACCCAAAACTCATACTTAACATTAACTTGCCAAAATTTCCAAATTTACTATTTCCAAAAATAGTTCTTTCTAGGGTTGGATGTAACAATCATAATCCTTGAATTCATATTTCAAATTCAAGGTAGAGTTAAGAGTAAAGTCTTGAGATTTCTTTCGAGTCATTTTGAGAAGCCTTTTACAATCTTGTAAAATTTGTTTTAAGACTCGAGTACTAGAGTAGAGGAGAGTTGAGTTTCGTTTTTTTCAAAATGAATTTATAGGGACTGAGTATCCCCAAAATTAAATGTTATCACATTTAAAAGAGAGAAACATCTATTTTCAAATGAGTTCATGAGGAGTTTTTGAGTATAATCTCTTTTAAGAGAACCTTTTAAGTAATAATTACACAGCTTGAGGATGAAGAAATGTTTGTAAACATATGAGGTGAGTTATATGTTTGGGAGTAAGTATTGAGCACCGACATACAAATGAGTTCATACAACTGAAAGTTCTCATAAAGCATGTTGCCAACGTGGGTTGAAAGGATCATACTTTTTAGTTGATTCCTTATTGCTTTTTAAGCATATCTTAGTTGGATCCAATTAGTTGAGGATGTATTACACTCCTCATAGGATAATTTTGGCATCGTGGGCGGAGTGATCTATCATCACATAACTCATAGTGATGATTGTCGGTTAAATAATCTCCCAAATTGAGTTATTTTGTATCTTTGCATACAAACAAAGTTATTATTGTATTTTAAATACATTGAGTTGTTATCTACTATTTTAAATGCTTTATATAAACTACATCTTCATTATTTTTTTATACTACATTGAGTTGAGTATCTATGAATTGAGGTTGAGTTGAGTAGAGTTGAGGTGAGTATGTTTCCTTCTTTTAAAGTTCAAGATTTTATGTTATATTTAGTTTTCCCCTTACATGCTCGTGCATTCAATGTAGTGATGTTATTTGGCCTGCATCATGAATACACGAGATCAGAGTAATCAACATGCGCTTCGTTGATACCAGTTGCAGTTTCAAAGTTGTTTGGTGAGCCTCTTTGCTTCCAAAGGATCCCTTATTTCTTTCCATTTATTTCAGTTTTGTTAGAATGATCGAGAAATTTTTTATGACATCCTCATAGCATTAGAGGTTGAGAGAAGTCTTTTCATTTCCAGTGTTTAATGCTTGAGTTGCCTTTTTTTGTCCAGTGAATGTTTTATACAAAATATTTTGAGTATCTATTTTGAGACATTGAGTTATAAATTTATTTTTTTAATTTATTTTATTGTTGAGTAAGTCTTTCACTGAGTATTGAGCCAAGTGAAGGGTTCACTTGGGGCCAGAAATGATTCTCGAGTGTCGGCCACGTTCAGTGTGTAGGCTCTGGGCGTGTCAAAAGTGACGGACAACAGGACTCGTCCGTTGCTTTTCTTTAATTTTATTTTTCAAAAAAATTCCAAAAATCCTCATAGTCCGTCGTTTTTTGAATTTATATTTTGAAAACACAGAAAAGGGAAGGATTAAAGGACCCTATCTGTCGCTTTTCTTGATTAGTTTTTAAAAAAATGTAGATAAGCGAAGTGCGAAAGGACCCTGTTCTTTGCTCTTCCAAGATTCTTTTTTCAAGAAGTCAAAAAAGAGACGGATAATACCACCCTATCCGTCGCTTTTTCTGTGGTGTTTTTGGCAATGGAACCGAGAGTTTTTGCTGCCCACTTGCAAATTAAATTTAATTCAATTCATCTCATTCATAGAAATCACACGAAAAACGTGCTACATAAAATATAAACTAACAAACTTTATTAACCATTCAAAAGTATTTGAATCACAATTTTAAGGCTAAACGACATTGTTCGTCGTTCTTGAAAATATATTTGACCAACATTTTGACTAAAAGTGACGGACTTAACTACACTGGCCGTCACTTTTCAAAAGTGTTTGATCAATCATTTTGAACAAAAAAGCAACAAACTAAGATATGATGTTGCCCGTTGCTAATTAAAAAATAATTAATAAATTAAAATTACTCAAAAACAACAGACTGGTTATTGTTTTACTTAAAATGATTATTTTTTAGAAAAAGCGACAGACGACATCTCTACTTATATTAAATAAATAATTAATAACTATACATTCTTTTGGCGCAAAAATCCGCCAAACATAGCGATGGGCTAACAGATGTCGTTCGTCGCCTTTTGCAAAAATATATTTTTTTAAATTAAAAAGTGACTGACATTGTGACAAATGGTGTCGCTTTTTGGAGTTTTATTACTAATAAAATAAGGTTTTATTACTAATAAAATAAGTAAATATAAACTTTTCAATGAATTTACAAACAATATTTTATAGATAAACTATACTATATAAAAAGTATATTACGATTTTTATTTGAGATAAGTATTAAAAATCAATAATGAAGAAACAATGTATTATAATTACTGTTCGAGAAATATCATTACACCAATAATAAGAAAATATGGTTCAAAACAAAAAAAGTTTAAGAAAATAAATGAAAAACGTCTGTCTACGTTTTTACGCTCAGGCCTTACGTATTTATGCTCAAGGCTTACGCCTAAAATTTTAAAACTAACGCCTTATGGATCTACGTCTATAATTTACGCCCCGCCCCGAGACTCGCCTTGCGACTCACCCCAAATTCCTTTTTGAAAACACTGTTTCCAAGTATGTAAGGTCATCATAGTGTTAGAGTTGTTCATCCTCTCACACTGCATCTACTTTCGAATCAGTAAAAGAGAAATCTATGTTTCTATTCCTTGATTTGAGTATTCTTGAAATGAGTTTATTTTGAGTTCTTGAGTTTCTGATTCTTTTTGAAATTCAATTCTTAATTATATTGAATTTCTCTACGTTATACATTAATATTCTTGAGTTGATTCGTTCAAGTCTATATTTCAATATGAACCGTATGAATTGAGTATCCTTGAGATGAGTAGTACTATTGAGTTCTGAGTTCTGAGTATTGAGTCTTCCATATTATTATTGAGATCGTTGAGTTTATTCGTTTATATCTATATTCAGCATGAATCCTATTTTGAGTTATAAATTTTAAGAATCTATTAAAGCCAATATTTTTACTTTAAACTGAGTTTTGAGAAAGTAAAGAGAAGTTTGAGAAAGAGTTTTAAGCATGATTTGATCAAGTGTATAAGGGAACTAAGTATTTTCCAAATGTTTCATTTTTACGTGAAGAAACAAAGTATTATCTTGAGAAAAGTAAAAGCGTTTTTAGAAAGATTGAGTACATTCCAGTTACCTCTTAAAGAGGCCCTTTTGATTAATTATATCAACACATGAAAAGTATTTTTACATTGAGCAAAGTGAAACCTTGTTTTCTTAAGGAGTAATGAGTTTATAAATATTTCAGAGCAGTTACCTCTTTTAAGAGGATTGTTTGAGCAATTATCTCAAACCATAGAAAAAGTATATTTTATACATTTGAGCATGAGTAGAGTAGTATTTAGCACTGATATGAGGATGAGTTCAAACAACTCAAAATCCTCATAAACCATGTCTTGCCAACATGGGTACAAAATCATACTTTTTAGATGAATTCCTATTTTTTAGTAGATCCACATAGTTGAGGTGTTCTATACTCCATCAAGGTATACGAGAGTTCTGACAGCGTGGGTGAGACGTTGTATCATCACGTAACTCATAGTGATGATTTTTGGTTAGAGAATCTCCCAAATAAGAGTAAATAATATTTTTAATTTTTTTTTTATATACATTCTTTATTTGATATCTTTTATTTTTGAAGCTTTAAACATGTGAATTTGTTGTTACTCCGTTTGTTATCAATAGGCACTTCGTTGATACCACTTGCATTCCAACGAACTTTGGTGAACCTCCTTGCTTTTTGGAGGGCTTCAGACTTATTTTTTGTTTTTGTTAAGTCGTCCTGGGTTATGTCTAAATATCTATCTTAGTATTAGAGGCTTCACAGATAGTTAGATGTTGAGGAGTCTCTTGTTATTTCCCCTTGTTGTTGAGATGTTTTAAGATCTTGAGATAATTGAATTTATTATGTGTTGAGTTTGATTTAGGCTTTAAGATTAATTATAAAATTGAAGTTCCAAGTTTTATTTGGGTAAGTCTTCCTCTAAGTAGTCAGATAAGGATTTGCTTGACGATCAACGATGATTCTCGAGTGATGACCACATCCGCGATGTAGGCTCGGAGTGTGGCATTCATGAGTTCTGATAAACCCACAAACTTTGAAGTTCAATAATAAGAATTTTATATTGAAAAATCATGAAAAACTTCTGTGTAATGAATATTTAAGGCCAAGAACGCTTACCCAAATGTTTGAACTCGAAAAACCTCCTTGGAATTTCTATACTAGACTTCTCAAAGCTCAAAAAAATGAAAATATGAGAAAGAAATTTTGTATTTAGAAAAGTAGAACTGCTAGTCATTTTGCTAAATGTGACCATGGACTGAGGACTGCAAAGGAGGAGGTCAACCATAAGCAACCCTTCGCGAATACGGACCCTCTTTCGAAAACACGTATGTCAAAACCCCTAACCCTCCGTAATCGTGGACTAAGGCCCATGAATGCGGAGGCCAACATCCTAACTCTTCGCGATCAGGGTTAAGCCTGCACAAACGCAGAGGTCCCTATATGTATCCTTTTGCTCTCATGGTCACCATTTCCAAAAACACTAAAAAGAGGGCACCAAAACAACAAACCAACAACACACACTAAGGCAGATGAATCGCCAAATAGACACTCATAATTTGTATGAAATTTGTGCATACAAATAAGATATGTTATCCTACTAAATTCGACGTTTTTAACTCAGTTAAATCATCAAATTACGGATTCAAGTTTTCTTGACCCAAAACACGTTTAACTCGCAATAAACGGACTTTTACCCAAAATATCAATTTCTTTCGGAACCTTTGAAAATTTAATCAGGACCTCACATAGGCTTACAATCATTTCTTGAATCCAATGAAATCATTGAAAATACAATCCGAGTGTCCGAACTCTGGATGTTGACCAAATTCAACTTTTGAGATTTCAAACTCAAGGACTTGATTCTAAAAAAAAAAACTTTGAAATTGGAAACAACAAGACCTATAGACCCAATTCTGCATTGTTAAGATGATGGAATCGACAAAATTCCATTTCGAGATTGTAATTCCGACAAAAAACAAATGCTTCAAAACTTAAAAACTTTCAAAAATCACAACTTTTCTATTCAAAACCAACCTCATAAACTGATCAAATATGATTCTTGAAAATTATTGAGAGATGTAAAATGATTTTTTTTTAAACTTTTTATAAAAATGACCTTTAGGATCATTACAAGCATAATTAAAATATATTGACTATCAAAGATATTAATATGATCAAATTTTTATTTACATAAAATAAATTGCTCAAAATTAGATATACTATAAAAAGACTCAAGCAACACATAACACGAATTGAAAGATGGAAAAAATCTGAGATTCTACCTCTCTTTACGAGTTAGTTATTTTGCCGGTGATTATTCTTCAATTTTGACAGTTGATTCTTCTTTGATTTGACCATTGATATTACTTTAATGTCACGGTCGATTCATCGATTTAGTGCACTACAAGAAACATGACCTTTAGCGACCAATACTTAACGAAGGAAAAAGAATCCAGTTGTTATAAGTGTACTTATAATGACTAATTTGTTTCGGTGGTTAATGGATTTTTTGTTCAATTTTAATTAATGAATAATATTTGTTTCTTAAAATTAATAATAGGATAAATTAGCTAACTAGTCAAAATCCCTAACATAATTGTTAAAAACATCTACACTTATAAATAATTATTAAAAATGTCAAAATGTCAATATTTTTAGCAAATAAATTGTATCCTAATATTATTCATTTACCTTCCTTTTATTTCTCAAATTGGGCCCACTAATAAAAGACCTCATTAGCCATTTTTCTCTCTCTAATTTTTTTACCCAAATTATATATTTCTCTTTCTCTCGTTTCTCCTTCTCTCTCACGATTTCTTCCATTGTTCCATAGCTTCTTCATTATAACAAGGAAAAGCCCGGTCATCGTGGGTACACTCCAGAGATCATTCACAAAGCATTGATTGAGACGCCAGAGCACAAAAAGGACTATCAAGACTTGCCTCCTGATAGAGTGTTGGCAGAGAAGTACCTTGTGTCAACCCTTGCCTCTTAGTGAATTCATATTTTATTCTATGCAGAAAATACTTACTAGTTCTTCAACTTTGATTTGAAAATGGTTATTGAAAAAATATTTGAAAATAGATCTGGATCGTATTTTTTCTGTTAGATCTTCACTAGGAGATCTTCATCAGTTACTATTCGAATATTGTATTTAAATGTTAAACGGTCATTGAGGTATTCAATTTTGTTATCTATAATATGTTTGGGATAGAAAAAAGTGATGAATGATTGAATTGTTTTGATTCTTTTTGTATGTTGAATGCTTGAAATACAAAATAATTTGAAATCCTATTTAGTAGATGTTCTATAAACTAGACATTGAATACAATTTTTTTAGAATACATAACAAATAAGAAATACATTTTTTTTAAAAATAGAAATTTTGATTGTTACTATGATTGTAAATTTGTATGTTTTGATGACTGAAATACAAATATTGTTGGAATTTAAGTAAAAAATATACAAATCAATGTTGTATCATTTCTAAATGAACACGAGTTTACATAAGTATATGGATACAAATATGTTTCTTTAGTAACTACAAATCCAATTGATATACCTATTGGTATGAATACAAACTAATAAAGAAATACAAATGGCATTATACAAAGTCAAACATGAAAACCATAAAGAATACAACTACACGTATCATACATGTATGAATTAATACAATCAATTACTATTTAAATTAAAATTGATGAAAATTCTAAGTGATATGTTTCTTTTTCTAAAAATATCATCTCCCATGATTTTCTTCTTTTTGTTATTAAATAATGTACTCTTTCAAATCAAAACAAATAAAAAAATCAGAAGGATAACAAAGTAAAATATTGACATTTTTAATAAATATCGAAATATTGATATAAGATCCCATTAAATGATAAAATATTGACATTTTGAAAAATTTCCCATAACAATATCCGCTCGTTAAAATAAAGTAATTGATTAAAAACTAAGGCCCACTACCTTTTCCCCAATTTTCTCCAAACCCGAGAAACATAAACATCAAAATTCTCCCTTTTTATCCCAAAAATATATTAGGTTTTGTTAAAAGGAATGGAGTTTCTGCCAAAATTCTTTCAATTTGACGATTTGGAGCTGATTCAATCTCAATCGGCGATGAAGACCCCAGTAAGTGAGCATCTTAATTACATCTATGGAGATTAAGGGTCGGAGATTACCCTAAAACCTAGAGACGTGATTCAGGGCGTTGGATATGGATATGGTATTCTCTTTTTTTCATCTATTGCAGTTTTCGCGATCATTTTACATCAAAGTAAGCTATTTTATTGAACTGTTTGGACTACACATCAACATCAGTAGTTGCACAAATGAACTAGCATTCTTATTTCCTTCTCATCTAGGTATGATTCTGCAGTTTTAACCATCAATTGCAGTTGGGGTACACAGAGTTTGTCTGATCATAAATTTATTCACTATGTTTCCAGTAGGGTTCTTTTTACATGTTTTTCTGTCTTCTTGTTTTTATTAATATTTTGGTCTGCTTGTGTTATTAAACTTAGAATATATTTGGTGGTATCTTGAGTAAATTGAGGGATAGGTGATAAAAAAGTCTTGAAATTAAAATTGGTGACGAAAAAAGTTTTGACCAAGTAAAACTCTTTTAATTAGTGATTAAGATAATTATGGTCTAAAATGTAATATTTAAAACTTTTAAACTTTTAAAAACATTCAAAATAAACCCTATTTCAAATTTCAAAATGTTTGAAAAGTTTCCCTCTCTTCTTAAATTTTAAAATATAAAATCTCTTTCAAAATTTCTTTCTCCCTCTTCTTCCGACTTTCTTTCTTTCTCTTTCCACATTTCTTCTTCTTCTTCTTCTTCTTCTTCATCATTATTTCTTTTTCTCTTCTTTCATTTACGTGTTCTTCTTTGTTGTTGCTATCGTTAATTACGTTTTATTTTTTCTCTTGTTGATCCTATTTGTTTAAATTTTTTGAAGTTGAGTCATTGTTTTCTTTAAGAAAATCAAGCAATAGTTGAAGTTATCGCAATAATTGTTGAAGTTATTCTAGCAACTGCTAAAGTTTATTCAGCAACTATTGAAGTTATTGTAGCAACTGTTGAAGTTTTTTCAGCAGCTGCTCAAGTTTGTACAGCAACTGCAAAGTTGCTGCACGAACTATAATAATTGTTGTAGCAAGTGAGATAAAAAGAGAGGGTGGTAGAGTGGAACAATGAAGGTGGAGGTGATGATTGTTGTGGAGGCAGAAGTAAAAAATAAGAAGGTGGCAAAAATGGTGGTAAAAGGGGAAGAGAAGAATAAGAGAGTGATGGCAATGGAGGAAGAATTGATGGTTGTGGTAGAGGAGGAAGCGGCAGAAGGGTGGAGAGGAGGGATGGGGTGGTGGAGGGGGGGAATAGGGCTTTTATGTAATAATAAAACTTGAGGGTTTTAAAATTAGTGTCATTAGCTCTAATTTTAAAATTGTCACCTACATTTAATAATTAAAACTAGAGTCACTCTTTTTAGATTTTAAAACTTTTTTGTCACCTATAATTCATTCTCCCTGGTATCTTTGGTTGAAAATAAAGGTGGTGATTGAATGTGATTATTGAATGATTTGGTTAATCCTTTCTGCCATTCTAGAGCTAAACTAAGTATTTTTTTACACCCAAAGTGACAGGTTGTGATGCTTTTGAATTTAAGGAGAAAGATGATTAATTCTATTTCAAGTGGAGGCTTCTAAACCCATGAACTAGATAAGAAATAAATTTTTATTTCTGATGTAATAGTGTATCTAATATAGTACTCTGAAATAGAAGAGTACTATATTAGATGTTGCATGGTTAAAAAAATATATGATTGAAAAAGAAAGAGTAAGATTGTTTAGGCATCGAAAGAAAATGTTATAGAGAGAGCAAACTCACTATGCATTTGGAGTGAAAGAAATTAGAAAATTGCAAACACCCAACCAAAAGACAACTTATTTTATGAAGTCTGGTGGAGACCTTTTCCCTCAAAATAACAACTAATAATGTCAAGAACTATGGGACACATTGGAGCTATGCTTGATGGGAATTCTATTCCTGCAATGATTACGTAAACTAACAGAACATAACTAACGAATTTCTAGTTTCACTGTTTAGAAATATAACAAGTTTACTCATATAAGTATGTGCAAGTGGTGTGCTTTTAAGACAATGTTGTTCATTATATAGTAGAGAATATCTACCATACATGTTA
The DNA here is from genome assembly GCA_022817965.1 of Solanum lycopersicoides. Taxonomy (NCBI): domain Eukaryota; kingdom Viridiplantae; phylum Streptophyta; class Magnoliopsida; order Solanales; family Solanaceae; genus Solanum; species Solanum lycopersicoides. Next base: position 9,328,474 of record CM040620.1, read on the forward strand.
GATATTACAGTAAGTTGAAACTATAATGAAATATATGTAGTTTATAATTTTGAATTTTTATGTTGTACTATCATCTGAAGATACGAAAGTTGTTCGCACAATGTTTTGTATCATCCTTTCGAGCTGAATTTCTTGACAATCCTTGTATATTCCTTTCTCCATTTTTATTAGTAGTTTAATTTTAATTTAGAAGTGTTTGCAATAAGTAAAAATCACATGTACAGAGGTTTTGATTTTTCTGTTCCATGAAGTGAATATATTTATAAACTGATTTGATGAAGACATGATGAATAAGCCTTTGCTGCAGCTTTTTCTTATGATCAGGAGCAATATTAAGAGGTTTTATAACTTATTCTGCTAATGAGAACTTGAGTTCAAATAAAGTTTTGTACGTGCCGATTTCATTGCCGCCTATTGTTATCCCTTTTGAACATTATGGTATGTTACTTTTCATCTTGTTATGTTTATTCTTATTCTTATCCTAATTTCCACGAGACAAGTACTGCATATTATGCACCCTCTACCTTAGATACAAGTACAATTTTTATTTTCAATAACTACTTTCATATAAATATGAACATTAGTTTTAATATGTTGACAAATTCTCGGTGATATTTTTATAATCAGGTAAGATAGAGTTATCTTGAGACAAGGATCTTTTGGAAACAACCTCTCTACCTTCATGAGGTAGTGGTATGGTATGCAACACTCTATCATCTCTAAAACCTCACTTAGTGAGATTATACCGGGTATGTTTTGTTGTTGTTGCTTTTTTATGATAATTTCTTTAAGACTTGATTGAAGGTTGGATTAATAAATATGTATAAAATCAAGTTCAGGGGAATGAAGTCAAAAAGATGCAGAATGTTAAGTTGTACGAGTTGCTATTACTATAAATTTTAAAAAAATTCTCAAGAATTCGATATAAATTCTCTTTCATTTAAGTTCTTTAGGAACTAAACCTATACTTGTTGTGATATGACGTTATTCCAATGTTGTTTGTACAAGATTTGTTTATGAAAAATGAATAGTTCGTATAGTTTAAGAATGTTGTCTTATCCAAAGAAGGCAAGAGAGTTGGTTTCATATTATCATGGGGTAGAGAGTTGGTTTTGGCTACTAAGGCTTTATTATTTAGTACTTGCTATTAGTAGCACTAACCTGAAAAGGGAAAATGTATTTTTGAGTTATAATAAGAGAGAGGCTCACGTGACACTCTTTATTTGGGATATGTATAAAATTTTAAGAACTGGTTAATACTCATTATATATGAGAACATTTAGTTTCATATTTAACCAAAAAAGAGGGGGGAAAAAATTGTAGTCACTACGTAAAGAGATGATTAACATTGAGCTACGATAACATAATATCAATGATACTGCAGAAATGAATCAGAGAACTCAGTGGCTGTTGAGTTATACTAAACAACCAAGTTCTTATAATTAACTCATCAACTTAGTTATTGAAACTCTTTATCCTCATAAGAACTATCATTTTTCTTCAAACTTAAAGCTATGCCGAGCTTGGCCTCTTTTCATTCTTCTAGGATTATTCTCAATCCTTAGTTGGTGAATAAAATATAAAAATAAGATTTTCAAGCATGACTACCATCAAGCTTATCTCTTACCAATTTCTGCGTGTCTCGGGTGTAACAAATAAAGACAAGGTGCCAGTTTTTGAATTGTGTGTGGCCAACTGATCACTAATCTTAAGTCGTTAGACAGAGACACTATTATGTACTCTTAGTTACATTTTAGTAAATTATCTCTTGTTCTCATGTGCAAACTTGATCTTTTCATCTCTAAAATACGTAAAATACTTTCTTAATAATAGGTGTTAGTGGCATTTAAAACATAAGACCTCTACTTACTTTGTTATTATGTTAAATTGTGACCTATATTTTTAACGGTTCAAACTTGTAAATGAGATTGGTTAAATAATTTAGCACTAATATCTCTTCCTTTCACTTCTCGTAATGTTGAATTAAAATGAAACCTTCTTGTAGAGTAGGAAATGATATACTTACAAACCTTGATCCCTAACGTTGCTTAATTAAGTGTCAAAAAGATCCATCTCCTTTTTTATTTATTTTGAAGCATCTATCTTTTCATTTTAATTATTCAAGATAGTAGTGTTGGAGTTTCAATGTTGATATATGTTTTTATGGGGAGTTTGTGAGAGCTTGTGCAGTATGTTGATGATTAATGTAGGCTTGATAAAAAGTGAGGCATTAGCGTATATGATAATCATGATGTTTCCACATAAAGAGAAAGATTGCCTCTAATCTAGACTACTTGCACTTGTAATTTGTGGTACAATTATAACTTGTTGAAACATGCTTCTTGCGATACCCCTCTTATATTTCTCAGGTATGAATACAATATAAGAAAAATCAAATGACATGGATGTATAACTAGTGTGACTTCCTATTGATGTAATTGTTCACTTCTTATTGCATATCTTTTGTTGTGATAAGTCCAGACTTCAATATTCAAATTGAACTTTTCTTATTAAAAAAAAAAAGAGAAAAACTCTCTTTGGACATTTCCATTAAACTAAATTAAGTTCTCTTATCCAGTAAATTTAATTGGATAGTTCATAAAGTTGTATTTATTTTATTTTTGGTTAATTTTGATTTTGTAGAAAAAACTAGCATCTGTTACTAAACTAACATGTACTTTTTCTTTTTACAGATAATAAAATTTAGAATCCTAAGAATCTATCCACAAATAAAGTGCAGATCAGCAAGTCAACAACTAAAAATATTGAAGAACAAGTGAAGACTAGAGACACAATTGTGTATTTTTATATAGAGTAGCTAAATATGTTTCCATTTCTATCTATTTTTGTATTTTATGTGTTTAATAAATATTATAAAGTTGATAGATATACTTTTGATAATATGATAATTTAGTTCTTTGGAATTTTCTATGAATCTTTATATGAAATAACATTTCTCAAAAAAATTTAATGTGCTTTGTATATATATATTTACAATAATAATCATGTAATAATTAAACTTTGAGTTGAAACTTTGCAAACAATTTAAAAATATAATATTCTTTCACTAAAAGAACTGATAAGAAATATATTTACCTCTATAATCTAATGTTATTAACGACCGACATGTTAATTAGTGAAAGGAAATGTTGGTCGCTAAAAATTACATAAAGCGATCTTTTGTTGTCGCTAAAGGTTTTTAACGACAGAACTTGGAATCCGGTCGTTAACTTTTAACGGCGGATCTTTTAGCGATCGGTGACGACCATTATTTTCCTGTCGTTATATGTTAATAACGACCGGAATATGATCTTTAGCGACCAAATTTCCCCTTTCTAAAAGTGATTTTTCTTGTAGTGGTGATTTTATCGATATCTCTATTGATTTTATCAATTTCTCCCTTATGCTTGAACACAATCGTGAATGGGAGCCTAAAAATAAACATGTCCTTTGATACGTCGTTCATTTTGTTGTTGTTATTAATTTGATTGTGATTTCAAAGATCTAACGACTATTATTTCTATACAAATTTATGTCCACATTTAAATACTTATTTAATCACAAAATTTGATCAATTTTTCAAAAATAAATTTTAAATTTCACACACAGAACTTTAATTTTTACAAATAAATTGCATGTTAGGAACAAATTCAAATATTCAAACAATTTAAATTTATAGTTAAACCGAAGCTTCTTGTCTTGTTCTATTGTGGAGTTATTTTACTGACAAGTAAAACTTTGGACTAGAATTATATATCTATAATATTTTTCTCAATTTTTTTTTATTAAATTCTATATAATAAAGGGTCAATTTTACATTCATATTATATGGAGTATTATATAGGACTATAGGAGTAATTGGCAACAACAAAATGCAGTGGGTTGGAATGTGCCATGTGGCAGGCTGGCAGCATATACAGATATTAATGCACTGCAAATTAAAAGCAAATAATTTAGGGAAATGGACAAGTATCCAATTTGAGGACTAGCCCTTTTTTTTTTTTTAGGGGGGGGAGGGGGAGGGGGAAGGTTAAATGGGTTGGTTTGGATATGTTATTATTCAAAATTAAAATTAGAATTAAATAATCTAATTGCTTTTAATGTTATCAAATCAAATATAATCAAATATAATATATATTTATTTATTTGATTCTTTTTAGTTTCGATTTGATCTGGTTTGGTTACTCGGTTATTGATCATAAATAAAAATAAAAGAAATAATCCATTCAAAACGTGAAAAAAGTGATAACAATCCATTCAAAACGAAAAATAGTTAGAATGATTGATATTACATAACTTTCGATCATTAAATTTACTTATGTGAGTAAAGCTTCATAATTTATTGATTTTGGCAATCGATGTGAATATTATCATTAACAGAAAAATCACTTACAATCTAAGAGCATCCAGCCCTCAGTACATCTACGATATATTGAGGAGTGACCTCAGCAACTCTAAACTAATTACATAATTCCTGCCAAAACATTCTACATCTATGCGCTCGTTTTGTATGCTTATACATTCCTATCCTCTCTACAATATCTCGAATTATTCCCTCCACTGTGTTAGCATGTAGTATGTGTACTCCTTTAAAGTGCTTCCAGTTTCTCGCTTTCAAGATGTAATATACCATTGCTCCCCATTAGCAACCACCACTTCCTTTTTAAACTTTTTCCAGTGCTTCAACTTAATCAGCTTCAATGTAGATTTTAACTCTCTTGCAGGCATTGAGATGTTGGCCCATTTTAACACCGCAGCTCTTACCTTAGTAACATACTCACACTCTACAAACAGGTGTCTGTGCGTCTCCAGCATACCTTGTTGACACAAGCAACATCTATTGTCTTCTACATTTATTCCCATATTTAGTAGTCTTTCCTTTGTAAGCAATTTGTTTTGCATTGCTAACCACATAATAATCCTCTGCCTAGGTAATGATACAGAGTTCCAAACTAACTCAGCTACCTCAAGTTTATCTTGACTGTCAATCAAATCATGATATCCACTTGTAATTGAATACTTCCCATTAGCTGTAACGTTGAATTTTTCCTTGTGTATACCAGTGTTGCATCTTATCTTTCAAGGAATTTATTTTCCTCCAATACCAACTACTATCAGCTGGTACTTTATGTGACCAAACTGTATCTGCTTTTATATATATTCCATGCACCTATTTCATCCATAGTGATTCCTTTCTCATAGCCAATTGCCACAGAAGCTTAACTACAGAAGCTACATTCCATTTACCACATCCTTTGATATTCATACCACCCTGCCTCTTTTGAAAACAAACTTTCTCCCAAGAAATCAAAGATACTTTCCTTTTGACCTCATTACTTCCCCACAAGTTTTCTCTACATTTCTTATCTACCTCTTTAACTACACTTTGCGGCAAGATGAACACTGAACCCCAAAAACTATGGATTGAGAATAAGACTGCCAGTAGCACTTGAAGTCTCTCTGCATAGGAGAGTTGTTTGGCATATGTATGCTTTATCCTGCTTGTTATTTTCTCAACTAGCTGATGGCATTCCAACTTACCCCACCTCTTTGCTGTGAGTGGGAGTCCCAAATATCTAATGGGAAAAACTCCTTGTGTGAATTCAGTAATAGCCAGTAGTTGCTCCTTCACCTGTTCAGTCACACCTGCTAAGAATAAACTTGACTTTTCCATATTGGCCACAAGCCCAGTGATAGCACTGAAATGTAGTAAAGCCTCCATAATTCTAGCAGTAGATTTAATATCTCCTTTACAGAAGATCATTAAGTCATCTGCAAAAATCAGGTAATTCAATCTAAGATTTTTACACATTGTATGAAACTTGAAATTCGGCAAATATGACATGCTTTCGACTTAGAAGAAAGAGACAGTGATATATTTAATCCCACACAGAATTGTCATAGACACTCATATATATGAAATAAATAAGATAAATGTTCTCACCTTGGACATTTTTGCTTTCATAAGTAAATTATAAATTAATTTTGATGAAAACATATATAATATCTATCAAATTATATATAAAAATAATTTTATGTATGTATCATAATAATATATGTATATAATTTATCAGTTCGGTTCGATTCGGTTATTTATTCTGTTTTTCTAACAAAATCATAACAAATCCAAATACTATCTGTTTTTACAAAATATCTAAACCCAAATCAAATCAAATTCAAATCAAATTATTTATAGAGCCGGTTTGGTTAGATTTTTCAATTTTATTCCAAAACCGTGAACACCATAGTCTCAGTAGCGGGCTCAATCGTTATTAAGGGGTGTTAATGGCGGTAGTAAAAATTATGGTAATAATCCTTGTAGGACTAGAACTTACAACCTCAAGAATCTTTTGTTACACCTTAACGACTAGACTAACCTTTCACTCGTATCAAGAGGTGTCAATACTTTTATATACATACATACATACATACATATATATATATATATATATATATATATATATATATATATATATAATATAACCAAAAAATTTTGACATACATAGTGTAAATTTCCGATAAAAAGATGTCACTTGACACCCTTGACTAAAGATGGATCCGCCCCATATAGATTCAACTGATGATGCTACTTTTTCCTTAATTAAAAATCTTAAATTCAAAGTTGTTGATGTAAAAAAATCTTGATAAAGGCAGTATCCCCCATTCGAGGCCCTACTCGTTCAAATTAGAGGAACTTTCACATATAGTCACTCAAAAACAACATAATTACTCTCCATAACTATAGTTTGATAATTATAATTCGTAACTACATGTTATAGAGAGGAGAGAGGCAAGCAAGACTGGGAGAGAGAAGAGAGAGGCGAGCGAGAGAGGGAAAAGAGTGGGAGAGAGGTGAATTGTGTGTGTAGATTGCTTAGATAATTGTATATTATACATATATATTTGTATAAATGTCAAGCGAGATTGGGAGAGGGAGGAGAGAGACGAGCTAGATTGAGAGAGAAGGAGAGAGGCGAGCGAGATTGGGAGAGAGGTGAGCGAGAGAGGGCAGAGAGAGAGAGAGAGAGGTAAATTTTATATGTATATCGATTAGATAATTGTATATTAAACATATGCACTTGTATATATGACAAACAAGATTGAGAGAGAGGGGGAGATGCAAGCAAGATTGGGAGAGGGAGGAGAGAGGCGAGTGAGAGAGGGAAAAGAGTGGGAGAGAGGTGAATTGTATATGTATATCGGTTAGATAATTGTATATTATACATATGTATTTGTATATTCTGGCGAATTATATATATACAAATGTGGCTAATTATACAAACTCGAAGTCAGCCCACATAATTAATGTATAATGTTAGTGGCGAGTGGTAATTATAGCAAATTATAGCTATGATAAGTAACTAACAGGGGCGGCTTAACATAATTCGAGGCCTAAAATAAAAAATTTTTAGAGGCCTAAAATCTAATAAACTTTATCTGTATTTATTTATTTTTCTAAATTTCTAGATGTAAATTAATACTTAATATCTTTATATAAATGTTTTTTTCAAATACTTTTTTATTGAGACAATTATTAACAAAATTCTATAAGTAATAAGTTAATAAACATTTAAGATAAGACCTAGAATCATAAAATCCGATTCAAAAAGTTGATAACTTGGTATACCTACTTTAATATGAAAATTAACAAAGAAATAAAAAAAATTGTAATATACTTTGTTCAACACTTTTCGACTACTAATTCATATTTTTGATGTATTAGAATAACAAATCTTGGTTTTAAAAAAAGTTGATAACTTGGTTTTTGAAAAAAAGTTGATAACTTGGTTTGATGTATTAGAATAACAAATCTTGCATCATTTCTATTTGAAAATATATGTTTACAAAAATACCCTTCACACTTTATTTATTTTTACACTTTCTTGCAAGTTGCAACAAAGTCATTTGTTAAAACATCATTAACTCCTCTTCTTCTTCTTCTTCTTTTTTTCAAAAATAATATTAAATAGTTGTACTATTTGAGTCAAAATATTTTTGTGAAAAGTTGAAAAAGAATTTTTTTTATCAAATTTATCGCGACAATAGTAATTTTTCTTATTAAATTATGTTGAAATTAGATTATTATTTTTTACAAAAAATATATATTTAAGAGGTTATAAAGTCTATTTAAACACGAACAAATTAAAGGACACAGAAAAATAAATGAAAATAAAAACACATGACAACAAAGAAAATTAAAAGAAAAGAAAATGTTTAGGAAATGTTTCAAAAAGGCTTTGAGGGTAGTTTTGTAATTATTTAATCTAATGCAAGTTTTAAATATAATGCATTGCATAATATTTTTAGAAAAAAAAAATTGTTTAAAAAAATACCCTCCACAAATATGGTGGAAAGGATATAAAAAAAAAATTTAAGGCCAATTGTGTCTTTTATAATGTTAATGCATGCATTAGAACCCATTGCATTACTAATGCATAGAAATAGATGGTATTAGTAATATACTCTTTAATACACAATAGAGTGTATTACTAATACAAGCATTATTTATGCATAGGTTAGAAAAGTGTACCAAACAAGGTACTACTTATACATCAAGCTAATGCATGTATTATTTTCTCTAATACACTCTACCAAACGACCCCTAACATTGTTATCTCCGGTATTTAGGTTTGCAAAGTGGAAACAGTAAAGATGAAACACAAAGATAAAAAGGGAAAAATAATTCGAGTCCACAAAATAGACTCTTTGTCCTTAAGAAATCTAATCCCTTAAGTATTTGAGGTTGTAGATTAATTCCTTTCAAGATAAAATGGATTAAATATTAAAGAAATAGTGGTATCTTAAAGTTCGATATTTCAACGAAGACAACAATAATATCTCACACACAGACACAAACAATCGATTTTTTTTTTGTAAGAAATGTATACAAAAGAAGGGAATAATTCAATTCAGAAAAATGAGAGAAAACCCCTCTATTACCGTCAACAAAGAGTAAATGTCACAACTCTTTTGAAAAGGGGCAATCTTTCAAAAAGTCACAATACCTTTGAAAAAGGCACAACCTTTTAGACGGTTACAACCCTTTAAAAAGACACAAACTTTCATATAGATAACAATCCTTCGGCAAAGTCAACACCCTTCAGGAGAGTTACGACTCTTTTTTTCCTGTTCACACCTTTAAAACTCAACAATCCCCCACATGAATAGTGAATGAAAATTTTAAAATATACGCATGAAAAATTGTGCTTCGTAAGCAAGGATTGGTTGCATCTGGATATTTGGGGTTTCCTTTAAACTTTCATAGTGAACATATATCGGATATACTTGGTCAATTGGTAGATTTGATATCTTTGAACCATTGAGCTCTAGTGTATATCTAGACTACATAAATCACACAATCAACCCGTTAAGTGTTTTTGATTCTTATTATTTTGTTCGTTTCAATCATGAACAATACTTGATTTATAAGTGTGCAAAGAGCTAGTCTTACCAGATTCTCCTTGAAGCGACTTATACTTCACACTTACCTAGGTGATTTCTAAATGTATTATCTCGTCGATAAACCACTCAATGTACCCTGTATCAAATTCAAAAAGCATTAAAAAATCCTAATGCCCTTATCCTTATTACTGAACTTTATCCGATCATGAATGAACCATAAAATAATTTTGACAATATTGAATTGTTGTCAATGAATTTGTTTGATCTCCTTGAATTAGAACTTGAAATCTCAGTCTTCTAGATAGAGTGCTATGATGACTTTTACACTTCCAGGTGTTTCACTATGGGAGTAGACCATGATATATAATCTATGAAAACAATAATAAACATGTTGAGGTACTGCTTGAACATTGTGTTAACGAAGTATATAAAATCTATGAGAGCATTGATTACTCAAAATGACATTATAAAAAACTCGTAGTTATGACCATTGAGTTCACAAAGTGGTCTTCAGAATGTCACACTCTCTAGCCTTCAAATAATTGTACCTGGATCTTAGATCCATCTTAGATTAACAAGTGGATCACTGAAGTTGGTCGAACAAGTCATAAATTATGAAAGGGGAATCCTTATTATTAATTGTGAACTTTTTGAACGGACAGTAATCTATACGCATTTAACGATAACCATATTTCTTATGCATGAAAAGGACTAGAGTAGCGCATGAGAAACATTAGGTCTGATACATACCATATCAAGAAAATCTTTCAACTGTTTTTTCAATTTTTTTAACTTGGCTGATTTTCTTTTTTTAATAGGACATGTGCCGGGAAGATTATCTATATTAATGTCTTTCCCATATCGGGAGGGACTCTTGAAAGATAATCGAAAAAATCTTCTGAAAACTCGCATACTACAAGAACAGACTGAAGAGGTGGGATCTCAAGGCTGGAATCCTTAACCAAAACAAGATGGTATAAAAAAAAAACTTAGATATCATCTTTGAGCCTTAATACATGAAATGAGATGAATTTTAGGCACGGTAGAGCTACCATTCCACTCTATGACCGACTCATTATAGGAAATTGAAACTTTACAACGGTGGTCTTGCAGTCAACTTAGACAGATTGCATGAAACCAGTCTATACCAGAATAATATCAATGTCCACTATATTTATTTCCACTAGATCACCTATGGTATCGTTATGAATGACTAAATAATACAAATCCTATAAATTAGTTTAGACAAAGCTGACTTTCTGATAGGAGTAGAGACAAAAAGAGTTCTAAAAGTTGTTAAAGGCTAAATCCAAACTTCACAACAATATAAGGGGTTACTAAGGACAAGGTCGCACCCAGTCTAACAAAGCATAAACATAAAGGTTGAAAACTTTTAATACACATGTAGTAATATCCTTGAGTATATAACCTACCTTGCCACACCTATAATACCCATACTTACCATAATGACACTTACCAAGATTATTTTTACCACACTTTCTGCAACTGGGGTAAGATGTGTACCCTCTGAGATCAAGAGCCAAACTCTCTTCCCTTCTGATTATTTCTAGGTTTGGGTGTTGGTGCACTGCTTAAGATTGAGCTGGTCCATATGACCTCTACTGAAAGGATGATCGAATGTCCTCTGCTATCTAGGTTGACTTATACTTTAATATTTTGGATTTCTTATTACGAAACTCTTCCCTATCATTCAACATATCCTCCTCAATGTGCTGCACATCGATCATTAGGCTAGTTATATTCATATCCGCAATCAATATTGTTGTAAGGATTGGATCGTGACAACAATACTTTCTCCTACCTTTTGAGTATAGGTATTGATCTATGTGTTAGTTGAGTTCGATGTGATTGTTGAAATCTTAAAACTTCTTAGGGTTCACCTATCAGACTTAGGTGTATGTGCCCTCACGGCTTCTAGCCTTTTGGGTGTGAGTTAACCCTATAAATGAAATAGGGATTGAAAGCAACAAAGTTCCAGTATAGTGTTAAAACTCACCTGAATCCTTTGATTCCCCATTCAAATCATGCTAACAAGTCCACAATTATATTCCTAATACATAAAAGATTTCAAAGCATAATTTAAAGCTTTAGATTTTTTTTTTAAAAAGGGCTTGGATTATTATAACAAAATGCATACTATCTTCTTACATATACTTCCACTGGAAATGTATCCATATAAGGAGATTTATTTAGTTTACATGTGTCTAGGCACACACACGCTTATTATTTATATTATTATAACATAGAACAACATAGATTCTATTTCTTTAAAAGGTGAGATTCGATATCCTTGGTCATGTCAAGAATAAAACCCAAAAAAATGAGGGGCTCTGGGGTGTCTTCAATTTTCTTTTCATACTCAATTGTCCATGTAGCCCATTGATGTTGGCAAGATGAGACAAACGTAAAGGAACTGTAGAACTCTAACAAATCTCCTTCAATCACTTTTCGACTGATCGAGTTCTTGTGATGATCGATGGCTTCAATTACATACTTTACAATCTTTCTTGACCATCTGTAAACATTAAAACCAGAAAATATAGATGTTACTCCTAGTTCAACTATCCAATTCCTCATGAATGATTTAAAAATTTTAAAAATATATAGTTTATTTTATTTATAATTCGCAGTAAATATTATTTTTTTTGCCATCTGATTCGTTATACAATTACCCATTTGATATACAAATATATAATGTGTTTGTGTTTGTATAAAGCGAGGGAAAAATGTATATACAAATACAAATATATATATTTTCGTCCTATACATTTATAATTATACAAATACAAATCATATTACACAAAACTGAACAATTTGTATAAAATTGAATGTATCTGACAAATTATAAAAATCATAAGCTCCATAGCACATAATTTTTTTTTATGGAGAGCAATTATGCAAACTATAGATATAACATATAAATATGATTTTTATGTTTATTATATGTAAAAGTTGCTATATATTACAGAAAGCCCACATTATTTTAGATATAAATAATAATGTCAATTAAAAAAAAAATTGTAAATCCTTTAAATACTAAATATATGTATGTAAAGACTAGCTATTAGTAGGATCAACTAAAAAAAATTAAAAGTTTAGAAAACATTAATTAAGAAATTACTTCTGTCTACAAGTGAAAGGAAATTATTTTCCTTTTTTTATTGAAAGGATTTAAGTAAAATATAGCTATGGTCATCAAACACCATTAAAAAACTTGTGAAGATCATTTACTTAATGTATAACTTTCGTACTACCAAATACACCTAAATTTAGAAAATTGATGAAATACAAATCATATATATAGATAGAGGAGAGAAATGCATGTTATCAGTTATACCTTCATTATATCTACAATTCATAATGGTACCAATTTTTCCAATTTCACCCTGATTAATCTCAATATGGTTGATCTTACTAGGACTTATGTAGGGTATATGATGAGAATTGGTGAGAAAAAGGTCATGAATCAAGTGTTCTGCACACTTCACCTCCTTTGAAGCAATCAACTTTCCTTTCACACCCATATTTTCTTTCTCCTCAAAAAAGCAGTAAATTGTGAAAAGAAAATGATGAAAAAATATTACTTGCAATCTTTATATAGATTTTAATATTTTGTAAAAAGGTAGCTAGTAGAAAATATTATCACATGTTATAGTCCTTTGACTTTTTGGGATTATTACTAACTGGGATTGGTCCAAATTATTATAGGACCCTTCGTAGTAACCTCGTGAACCATACTTGTATTCATACAAGATTTATGCCAAATTCGTTTTTGTTATTTATGGATCACAAAATAAGATTTCATCATTTTCTCGGTTTTTGTATATATTATTTCATGTCTTTTTTGGAATATGAATGGTCAACTCTTTTATACCTCAAATTTTTTTTAGAACCATTCGTAATTAGCTAGTAAGTCATGCCTTTACCCCTACAGGATCCACACCTCTATTTTGAGTATTTAAAAGTCATGGCGTAAAAATTCAGATTTTTTTTAAATTTCCCCTACAGGATCCACACCTCTATTTTGAGTATTTAAAAGTCATGGCGTGAAATTCAGAATTTTCTTAATTTTTCCTACAGGATCCACACCTCTATTTTGAGTATTTAAAAGTCATGGCGTGAAATTCAGAATTTTCTTAATTTCCCCTACAGGATCCACACCTCTATTTTGAGTATTTAAAAGTCATGGCGTGAAAATTCAGAATTTTCTTAATTTTCCCTACAGGATCCACACCTCTACTTTGAGTATTTAAAAGTCATGGCGTGAAAATTCAGATTTTTTTAATTTCCCCTACAGGATCCACACCTCTATTTTGAATATTTAAAAGTCATGGCGTGAAAATTCCGAATTTTCTTAATTTTCCCTATAGGATCCACACCTCTATTTTGAGTATTTAAAAGTCATGGCGTGAAAATTCAGAATTTTCTTAATTTCTCGTGTGTAGTATATGAATTTATGGGAGTATTATATTAGTAATAGGAATTGTAGAGTCCTAAGTTAACTATACTTAGAGTCCTACTACAATACCTATTACTAATATAATAATAATAATAATTAAATCCTAATTATACTATAATTCTAATAGTAATCTAATCCTAATAATAATATAATTATAGACGAAATATAACCTAATTAACATAGGTAATCTAATCCTAGTGTGACTCTAATTCTTCAGCAGTGTTGTAACTCGCCAGTCAGCTTCGTTGGACCTGTTCCTTCGACATGTTCCTATCCTCAGCTTCCTTCTTCTTCAACACTTGCTGTAGACAAGTCAGTCAACTGTGTTGGACCTGTTCCTTTGACATGTTTCAATCGCCAGTCTCCTTCTTCTTCAACATTATAAACTGGTTCCATTAGGCCCAAATTTTTTTGGACCATGCGTAGTGATATGGTAAAGCCATATCGTTAGCATCTAGAGGATCCGTAATATATATATTTTTATAGCATTTAGGGGTGATAAAATAGGAATTCAAGAGTTTATCATTTTTTCATATGTTTAAGCCCATGTATTTTGTGAAATATAACTTATCAACTCTGCTTGGCCTCAAAGTTTTGTAGGAGCATATCTAATGACTATTGTAAACCATATCCGTAGCATCTAGAGGATGCGTAATAATTTTATATCATTTAGGGGTGATAAAGCAGGAATTCAGAATTTTATCATTTTTTTCATATGTATAAGCCCATATTTTTTAGAAATATGGCTGGCCAACTCTTTTTGGCCTCAATTTTTAGGATCATACGTTACTACTTAGTAAACCTTACATATAGGATATCCATGGTTCACACCCATTGTTTTAGTATTTACTAATTACTTAACATGAATTTAGGATTTGCTCAATTTATCGTGTGCGTTTTAGTACATGAATTTTTTGAAATGTGACTGATCGATTCTATTTTATCTAATTATTTTTGGATCATTCATAATGACCTAGTAAACCATATCCATAATCTCTATAAGATCCATGTTCCTTTTTTTTATTATTTAGAGGTGTTGAAATCATATTTCTTATTTTTCTCAGTCTTTATAAATAGTGACGGTTTTACTTTGTTTGGAGTATAAAGAAATATACAAGAAAACATAGAATGAAGAAAGACGAAAGTATTATATTGTGTTTTTATTGAGATTAGTGTAGTGAAAGAAAGAGTCGAGACAAAAGAAAATATTTTAAGTCTTCGACTAATTCCCTATACAGAAGGGAGTAATTATATGTTAAGGGAATGTGTTCTTTTTCGGTGGAGCTTTGAACTCTTCAACTAATCTAAAGTTATTTGAGTTTTTACTTTGTCGTTGGAGTGTTGTATCTTGGAAGGGATAAATCCAGAAAAACATTGCTCGATCAATGTAGATTATACCGTTGTGGGCTTGAATCTCTTTAAAAAGAACGAGACTCAGCTTGAATATATTTTTTAAATTCAGTTTGTCTTAATTTCAACTCTCATTTATTGTAATTGTGGTAAAGCCACCCAAGATTTTTTTTTTTGTGTGTGTATTTGTTCATGAATTTTTAGGAATGTAACTTGCCGAATGTGTTTGGATCAAAACTTTTTAGGAACATACATAATAACTTTGAGAATTATACCTCTTGCCTAAAGATTATCCACATAAAGTTTTTAGCATTTAAGAGTCATGAAACAAGGAATTTTCTCTGTTTCTCGTGTGAACGAGTCCATAAGTTTTGGGAACATTATTGACCTGATTTATTTAGTCCATATTATTTTTGAAGCATCCGTAATAACATAGTGAATCATACCAATAATCATACAAGATTCACGCCACCTTTTAGGCATTTTTGGGTCATGCAATAGGAACTAAGAATTTCATAGTTTTTATGTATATTAATCCATGAATTCTTTTAAAATATAACTAATTAACTCTGTTTGGCCTCAATTTTTTAGGACCATTTGTATTGGTCAAGTGAGCCATACCTTTTGCCTCTACAAGATCCACAATAATTTTTTAAAGTTAGGGGTCACAAAAGATTCGGGAATATGATCGGCTGAATTTATTTCGCCCATAGATTTTTAGGACCACCCATAATGATTTAATGAATCATATACATATCATCTAAAGGATCCACGTGACTTTTTATATGATTTATTGTATTGAAATATAAATTCAATATTCTCAAAAATATTTCATGTGTATTAATCCATGTATATTTAAGAATGTTACTAACCAACCGTATTTTGCCTATTTTTTCCGGGAGCATCCTTAATGATCTAGTTAACCAAACCTATATCCTTTCTCGGATCCATGCCACTGTTTTTAGCGTTTAGGGGTCTCAAAATAGAAATTCAGTAATTTCTCAACTTTTTATATGTGTTTATTACATGAATTTTTGAAAATAATATGACCAACTCTATTTGGCCAACTTTGTTTGCAACAAATTTTAAACATATGGAAAATAAATAAATCATACAAATAAAATTCGAAAAAACATGATTTTATTTATCAAGATATAGTGGGTACAATTCTGTTAGTGGGTTATTTCTTGAATTAGGATGATTTAGATTTGACCTCTCTATATGAATAATCCATCAATTTGCAGAGTATTCGAGATCTTGATCTCTTTATGAAATTTTAAGGGAATTTAGTACCCTTTATATAGGCATAACCTAGGGTCTATGGTTGAGTATCCTCTAAAAATTCTAAATGAAACTAAACACATCTACTAGAGTCGCAATTCGAATTGAATACGTCTTGCAGAGTCCCACAAAATTTCAATATCTATAAATGTCCCCTGCTTCAAGGCTTGTCGGAGTGTAGACTTGATGAAACTCAAAGACGAGGCTTGAAGTACTCATTCTTCCACCTTTGCAGCTTTAGATTTTCAGATGTAATTTAAGAGTGAAGAGATGAAGGCAGATTTAGACTCACTGGGCGTGCCAATTTGTTTACAACAAATTTTAAAAGTGACAGAAAATAAATTGCAGTCACAAATAAAATCTAAAGATACATAATTTTATTGATAAATATAGCGGGTACAATTCTATTGATCCCTTGATTCTACTCTCCTAAGATTTATCCATGATTCGAGGGCCGTTAGTGGCGTATTTCTCGAACTAGTATGATTTAGGCTTGACATCTCTATATGAATAATTCATCAATTTGCGTAGTATTCGAGATCTTAATCTCTTTATGGAATTTTCGAGATGCCTTTTAAGGAAACTTAGTATCCTTTATATAGGCATAAACTAGTGTTTATGGTTGAGTAGCCTCTAAGAATTCTAATTGAAACTAAACACAGAGTCCAAATTCAAATTGAATACGTCTTGTAAAGTCCCACAAAATTTTAGTATCTACAAACTTTTTTTTTGGACAATCTGTGATGTCCTTGTAAACCATACCTATAGCCTATAAAGGATTTTCATTAGTTTTTCTTGGAATTTAAGAGTCACTAACAAGAATTCAAAAAAAAAAAAAATTCTAATTAAATCCATGTATTTTTTATAATATCACTAATAAGATCTATTGGGCCTAATTTTTTATTTTTTATTTTTTTTGGAGGGGGGAGGGGGGGTCATCAATAATGATTTAGTGATCCATATTCATAGTCTTACATGATCCATTTTCTTTTATTCTAGTATTTAGGACTCACTAAACATTGAATTCATAATTTTCTCAATTTTTCGTTTGTATTTTATTTGAATTTTCGGACTTATGACTAACTTGCTTTATTTGCCTAGATTTATGATCATCCATAGTTACCTAGTAAATCATGCTCATATCCTCTACATGATCATGTCACTCTTTTTATCATTTTGGGGTCAGAAAATGACTTTGTGAATCATACCTATAGCCTAAAGATTATCCACAAAGTTTTTAGCAATTAAGAGCCACGAAATAAGTAATATTATTCATTTCTAATGTGAATTAATCCATGACTTTGTGAGAACGTTACTGATCTGATTTATTCGATTCATATTATATTTGGAGGATTCGTAATAACCTAGAAAACCATACCCATAATCATACAAGATTCACCACCTTTTAGGCATTTATAGGTCACACATAGAAATTAAGGATTTTCGCAATTTTTTAAGTGTATTTATCCATAAATTTTTGTAAATAGGACTAACCAACTCTATTTGGCCTCAGTTTTTCAAGGACCATTTGTATGGGCCAGGTGAGCCATACCTATAGCCTCTACAAGATCCATACTGACTTTTTAGAGTTTAGGATCATAAACGATTCACGATTATGACTGCAAAATCTGTTTGGCCCAAAGATTTTTAGGATCACCTATAATGATTTAGTGAACCATATAAATATCTTCTAAAGGATTCACATGGCTTTTTATAGCATTTATGATGTTGATATAAATTTAATATTTCTCAATTTTTTAAATCTGTATAGTCCATGTATATTTGGGAATGTGACTAACCAACTATCTTTTTTACCTAATTTTTGTGGGATCATCCGTAATGATCTAGTTAACCATACATATATGTTTTAGCATTTTGGGGTCTCGAAATAGGCATTCAATATTTTATCAATTTCTTGTATGTGTTTATAAGTACATGAAATTTTGAGGAAAAAATATGTCTATTAAAATAAATTTTTCGAGTGAGAAACTTTTTTTCACCACAGAAAATATTTTTTGAGTATTTGAAAATAGTATGTCTACATATTTTTTTCCATATTATCAAAATGTCATTGACACTATGAAATCTGTTTTAGAAATATTTTTCTATAAAAGAATTATAGTGCTTCAATTTTCTTTGACAATCTTTACACAATGTCAAAGTTCATTCCTAGAGGCACCTATTGCATGTGAAAAATCACAAACTTTAAGTCGGTGGTTTTTTTCTTTCACAATTAGACGTACCCACTTAATATTTAGAATAATAACAATAAAGACACACAAAAAATTGTATAATTTGTTTCTATTTAACAATGAAGTTTATAGAAAATCAAAAGTACAACACTGACTTATAAGGTGAAGTTTCATATTCTTCATATCAATTGCATAGTCTAATTTATCCATAGTAGAAAACTATAAAAGTTTTTAGCCTACAAAAATCAGTCACAATCAAATTTCACACAGAGTATAAAATCCCAAAAAAAAATTTTAGTCTCCAAATAGAATAAAACATATCCTTATATTATCACATATGCTTTTCTTTTCAAATAGCCTTCCAATATTAACATTTTGATATATTATCTTATCTAGATAAAATATGCACATCTCATTCTGCAAACTAAAGAATTTTAAAGCCAACACTATTTTCCAAGGAAATTTCATTCAAAAACATATGGTTTGCAGACGATCTTTTTCCAAAGATACATGATAAATATAGCTTTTAGAAACTATTTTCCTCCTTAGATAAATAATAAGAAGGTTGCCTAGTGTAACATTTAATTGAAACACCATCAATTCTTCTGGTACATTCTCACTTCAACCTTGCTAAACAATACACCAAATTCTGGAGAAGTAGTGCATTAATCTTCTACTTCCATGACTTGTTTTTCTCAATCAGTAGAATACAAGAAATACCAACTGTATAATAATTTCCTTAAGATTGTTGTTCATCGTATATTCCTAAGATACTAAGACCAAAAACTTTGAAGAACTTGATAAAAAAATAAAATTTAAAAAGTATTAAAAAATTAAAACCAATAGAGAAAACAGAGCTAGAAAAAGATCAGAAACAATGTACGAAATATTTTTCTTAAAGAAGAAAATCGAGCCCACTGAATGCACAGTGTACCCTTAATGCGAAATTATTCCCCTCAAGTATCCGAGGTTAATGGAATATATATCCTCCCGAAATAGAACGATCATACTCGCCAGTGTATCGTACCTATAACCACGGTGTCAACGAACCACTCAATGATAGTGCACTTAAAAAACTAGATTTAGTAGTAGTAGAAGAAGTCTAGAAAATTGGTTCTCATAAAATGAGAGAAAATCCTCTATTTTTAGACAACAAAGGGTAGTTTGAGAAGGTCCTTATTACACCTTACTGGAAATGTTACAACCCTTTGAAAAAGTCACAATCTTTTGGAAAGGTCACAATCTTTCATAAAAATTGTAATTCCTTATAAAAGTCACAACAATAAGTCACTATTATATAATTAATTAATGTGATGAAGTGGTTAGTGTTTATATTGAACAATAATAGTAATGCATGTTAAGAAGTTGTTGAAGGTCCTTAGAGAGCACAAGACGGATGATTGGGTGAGTGGACATACGAGGCATAAGCCCTCATAAGAAATGTATAGACAAAGAAAACTCAATAAGATATCCTAAATGTTCTCTAGGATACATACTCAAATTGTTTTAAATCACATATTTCGTAAAAGGAAAAAATAAAATGAACAATCTTCGGCCTTCCATCTATTTTTTTGGCAATGATTGAGGATAGTGAGCTCTCTGGAGCTCATTATACCTCTGAAGATCAAAATTACGAGCTTTCATAAGTCGTTTTTGCTTCGTACTAAAACGAGCCTGAAAGAACCCTTGAAAAGAAGGCTCTTTAGAGGTCTTAAGAAAGAAAATATATGTGGTGATGAAATATGTTGATGTTAGGTAGAAACAAATTGGTTCCATAACATCCCATGTTAGGTCCCAAAAAGTGAACCTCATGAAAGCTATTGTGTGAATTATAAAGCAGCTAAGTCCAAACCACATTTCTTTACGTACTAATGATTCTGCTTTCTTATCAATTGATATTTTTTCCTCGTCCATTTTTTCAAGCTCCTTCATACTTTCTTTCTCATGATTTGGTTTGTGCATTCGCATTAGTTCTTGCATGGCTTCAACCACCTGTACGTAGCCACAGACAGATTTAAAATTTGAAATTTTAATATATAATGAATGTTTTACTATATATATAAAAAAATTAGGAATGTATCCTTTTGTAACGAACTAAAAAGTTAATTAGGGTCTTTGAAAAAGGTCCAACTTATCAGAGTCAAAGGATAGTTCCTTTGACCATAAATTGTCAAAGTATAGTAAATAATACTCCCTCCGTTTAAAAAAGAATGACACTATTTTCTTTTTAGTTTGTTCCAAAAAGAATGACCTTTTTCTTTTTTGGCACCATTTTAACTTTAACTTTTCACGTGGCATGTTTAAGACCACAAAATTAAAGGACATTTTGGTACATGTGACATAACTTTAATTTAGAACCACAAGATTAAAAAGTCTTCTTTCTTTTTTTAAACTCCGTTCCAAGTCAAACTAGGCTATCCTTTTTGAAACGGAGGAAGTAGTATTTATGTAAAAAAAATAAAAAAAATCATTAAAGATTTTAAAGACAATAAGATAAATTAAACCAACCTGATCAGGTCAAAAACAAGGTTTCCAATAACAATAACATATCCCGATTCATCCATCTTCTTAGCCAACTCAAGGCCTTGATCATCATCCAAATTACATGTCTCCTTACAAATTTCAATAAATTCAGCGAACAAAATCCAACTCTTCTCCATTTTCCTTAGCCTCGATTTCAACATTTCAACTTGCACATCCGTCATGGACCCCACATCCAATGACTCCGGTCGCAGTGGGGGCCGCGGAGGCAAAAGTACCTCATTAATTAACCTCATCTTATCTCTCGAAATAATGTCCATCCCATGTAATTTCTGGCGGAGTTTTTCTCCAATGGCTAGTGACCCTTGGATCTCCGATGAGGATACCAATGATTGGTAAAGAAATCGCCGTGGATCCGTATTTTTATCGGTGAATTTTGCTTCCACCATGGTTGAAGAAGTAATATGACATGTTAATGTTAGAGATGGAGTACAATATTTGTATGCACTAAATATACGTTAAGGTAGTGTTTTCTTGAATGCCATTTATATATAGGGATTGTGATAGATTAGTTTTGGATCATATTATATATAATAAAAAAATTAAGAACCTTGTGTAAGGAAGTGAAATGTTTGTGAACTCCATGTTATATATAGGTCTAGGTTCATAATGAAAACGCTATATATATCAAGGCTATTTTAGGATAATTGGACAAGATTAGTAAATGGAAAAAATTGGTGACGTCATACATATTTAAGAAAATTATGGTTACAAGATTTGTCGCCACATATATCCAAGGTGGCAAAGAGTTGGGGACTTCAATTAGCGGCGCACTGAAAATTTTGGCTAAAGTATTCATTACCTTTCTGAACTTGAAGCTTTTTATTTGGTGTACATTTAAATTATATTATGTTTTAATTATCCCTCAAACTTATTTATTCCAATATCACGTACACCTTTTTCTCTGCTGCTTCTAGTGTGACTACACACGCGCGTCAGCTAGCAAAAATAGTGATTACGTGAATTTCCACCTGGATAAATAATAGCTACATAGATAAATTAAAATGACAAAAAATAAATATCATAATCCAACTCCTTTCCCGGTCGCCGTCAATCTCCACCACCAACCACCGTATTTCCTCCTCTCATCTCTCTTTTCGATGCAAAATCAATTCTTCACTCTAACCTCCTTTCCGCTGCAAAACAACACGGTTTCTTCCAGCTCACGCAACACTCCATCTCCTTTCACCTTGATCAATCAGCTGAATCGAAATCCTTATCCATTTGCAACAATGAGAAACAACTCTGCTACCCAAAGAACTGGCCCTTGGACTTCGATAATGATGGTGACGACGACGATAATGTCGTCTGCGGCCGGTCAATATTAAAAAAAATAGAGATTTTATGGTTTTTTTACTGTTGTAGCTTTATGACGTGGCAAAAAATCACTCCCTCACGCGCCTAGTAGAGTGCGCTTTCAATTTCTACGCCAGGTGGACAGAAAAGGTGCACGCGTTGGATGAATAAACAAGTTCGGGGGGGGGGGGGGGAGTTCAGGGGGGTAATGAATACTTTTGCCCAAATTTTTAATAAAGGGTTTAAAATCTGAAGAAATAGGCTCGCGAAGTAGTCGAAAAAGGTTTAACATCGACTATATATAACTATATAATTATTTTAACCATGTAAAAGTAATATATAGTGAATCCTCCACTAACTTCAATATAGCCTAAAGTTCGATCTAGTTCCTCCACCAACGTGAAGTCTAGTTACATTCAGATATGCTGCACTCTTTGAATATCAAAACAATTTTATATTTCTAAATGTTAGTTAATATGTCCTAAAAAAATACTTATAACAATAACTTTGTAGAAATAAAACTAATAAAGTAAAAAATTAGAAATTAATAACATAAGTAAAAGTTAATGACAATTAAAACATACAAGGATATAACAATGAATGAAATAAAAGGGGGAAAATAATCGAGCTCAGTGAATGCACGGTGTGTCCTTAAAAAAATTATTTTCCTTAGTACTTAAGGTTTACAGATATAGATCATCTCAGGATCGAACGATTCTATTCCCCAACGTTCCAGAATAGTCATTTATAAATAGTGGAAAATATAAATAAAATGGTACACGTTTACACAAAGGGTCGTGCGAATTCGCTTTGGATTGGGTCATTTCAAGTTGGCCACTTATTAATTAATAATTGATGAAATAAATAATTAGTTAACTAATAAAAAAACTTTGTCTAAAAATAATTTCTTGGTCATTTTTCAAAGACAAAGTCATAACCGAGCGAGCGAGTAATAACGATGGTGTGAGAGGGTCCCTCGTTCCAACTCATTTAACAACTACTAGAAGTTTTTCTTATTTAAAAAAGTAAAATTTTCTTTCAAGTAATGATCAATTGCATCCGAATAAGTAGATTTTTCTTTGAACTTTTCGTAGCGAACATGTGTAGAATATACTCGGTCAATCGGTAGATATTATATATTTGAACCATTGAGATTTGATTTGTTTCTAGACAACCATATGTAATACAATCAACCGTTTATGGTTCTTAAGGTTGTGTTCGTTTTAGTTATTAACACCTCCTAAATTTGCACAATGATTCTCTTTTAAGCGGTGTACACTTCACACCCATATAGGTGATTAACTGTGCCATCGCATAGATACACTATTTGGTCAAATCTTTCAAATTTAGCAAATCATTAGAAAATTTTAAAAAGTTTTACTAACTCGTTAACAAGTCTTAATATTTTATCATTGTTTCTAAACATTATCTTCATCATGAGAATTGGTTGAGTTGTTTGACAATGTCGAACAGTCATTCACAACTTTGTTTGATTTGCTTAACTCTTGGGATCCCAAGTTTGCTAGGTAGAGTTACCACCATGATGAATTGTCTTAAGCTTAAACTCATTCCCTTAGATGGTCTTTCAACTGTCTCTCTAGTTAGACCTTTTGTTATAGGATCTGACACATTATCTCTATACATTATATAGTTAATCGTAATAATTCCACTAGAAAGCTTCTCTTACATCTTCGTCTTTTCATTGTACATGATGTTCTCTGCCCTACCTATGTCTCCTTGACTATCACAATATGCAAATAGGTTCCACGAGTTTGGAGCAGAATGAATTGTCTTCCAACAAATTTTAGATTCATTCAACTTATTCACCTAAAGAAACAAATGCATATTTCATTGTAAAACGAGCGATACATATCTGTTTTGGATGATATCCAAGTTACTGTTCCTCTACCAAAGATAAATACATACTCATTTGTGGATTTTACTTTATTGGACTCAGTAATCTAATTTACGTCACTATATTCTTCAATCATGACAGTATATTTATTATAATGCAAGACATAATGTTGTGTATGTTTTAGATATCCCAAAACTTGCCTCATTGCCATCCAATGAGTTTGGTTGGGATTAATTAACAGGTGCAAGATCCATTCTATTAGGTGTTTGATCAGGAAATTGAAAATCAAGACATGGGTGAATCTAAAATAATTTATCGTATTTGACTAAGGTAGAACTTTAGTTGGCTTCTCCTGCAAGTTAGTATCACAAATAATCGATAATAAAGGTGCATAAAGTAAATTAAGATAAGATATTTTAATACTTTTTTAGATCATCGATGTGCATAAAGTAAATCAAGAATTTCCTTTAGACTTTTAGGAAGAACCTGTGAGTATAGATGATTTTGATATCGATTATATCTTATTCAAGTCAAATATATCGTAGTTTGACATAGTCTTTACATCTATAACCTACAAAAACTCTCTTTTTTTATCTTTTCTTTTATATTTGTAGTTTTTGCATTCAAGATTACAGAGTACTATGAAAAATGAAAGGAAACCAATAGTGTACAAGTTCAAGTGAAGTGCATGGTATACTTCTTCAGATTAAAAAAGTTTCTTACAAGCCTCTTTAGTGAGGCTCTTTATACTCTAAAATAAAAATCATAGCGAGTTTCTTCAAAAGAAATTCTAATGATTTCTTGATTGAGAAAGAATGACAGTGCACGTTCATGTTAGATATGCGTGTGTTGAGGTCTATGATTCTATTGGTCATCTATCTTCATGATTTATTTATTTCCAAATTTATGGTCGCTTTCTTTTTCTTTCCTTTCGCAATCGTGATTTTCTTAGGTCGGATCCATGATTAAGGACATCGACATCTTTAGTCCCTTTCTTGGTTTGTCTTGATTATCTTTCCTTTTGGAAATCCAACTTTATCTATTGATTTTCTTTTCTAGTAGATGATCCAATCTTTGCGTTGATTTGTGTGTAGCGAATTTAATCACTTGTATAGTGATTCAATCCTTCCCAAATCTTGCACGTGAACTTCATTTCTTTAATATTAGTCATTCCTTTTTTCTGCAAAGTAATATTTTCATTATTAAAGCTTAACATAACCTATCACTCTCTCTCTTTTTGATAATGAAAGACAAGTTGCACAAATAATACTTTTATACTTCGTTGTTTAGTCTCTAAACTCCCCTTGCTGAGTGCATAGGAATCCATCCAGTTCCATCTTATGATTTATCACCCTTTCTAATTGCTTGGATTATTTTCTACCCCTTTTGTTACGATCTAAATTGCAGTGAGAGGTATCCACACTAAATCCTCGACAGAAGAATCAATTACCCAAGACAACTTTTATCTTAACCAATTAAATAACTAAAATAACAATCTCATTAATTAAAGTCAAGATTCACTTAAATTCATCAATAATAGAACTTGTGAAAAATAATTCACCTAGAATATGAAAGTTGTGTACCAAAACATCTAACATGATCTAGAGTACATGGATGCAACCCCAAAACAAATATATCTAAGTCCAAACAATGAACTAGAAAGAAAAGATGATCCTCCCTTCGATCATAGGGCTAGTGGTATCTGGTGGTTCTAGAGGATTTGATGGTCTTAAGGTTAGAGATCCTATGGTTTGGACAACTTCATGCTCTAGGAGGGAGTCTTCCTTCTAGATAGAGAATTTGGATCTTTCATTTAGTATCTTCAAACTTGTCTTTGAACAATTTGTGTGAACATCATCCTCCCTGACGATTTCCCCTTCTCTCCACTATGTGTCATGCTTTGGTTCTCGGATAGAGGAGTACTCAAAGTTCAACTACTGGGAACAACTGGCGTTGTTGGCGGGGGCTCTTGGATAGGATCATCTTCTGCTAACAATACAAGGGGTTCGTGGACTAGCTTGTTGATCCTCACCTTTGAGAGTTGAATCATTCCCCTAGTCTTCTTCATTTTTACAAGCCTTGTCAGCGAGGGAAGATGACAGATATTACTCTAATGTGCATTGGAATCTTAGAGCTGCTAGGATTTTAGTATATGAGTACATTTTAAATTTAAAAACTACTACTATTATTATTATTATTATTCAAAAAAGGCCTAAAACCTTAAATTCATTTTGACTTTTAAGCTATTAAAGTGTTTGAGTCGCCCATGTCTAAATTTACAAACATCAAACGATACTGAGGGATAATGAATTCATGATGGACTTACCAATTTACTATATACATATCATAAATATGAAAAAAAATCCATTAATTAACACCGAGACAAAATACTTTTTTTTTTAAAAATTCTAAGTGATCTCTTCACTTACATACATATTAGCCGCCATAGGGTATAAAACATATTTTTCGTAAGGAAGAAAAAATATTGAAGTATCTTCCTTCCATCTTCTATTTTAATTTTCATCCCTACCTTATAAGACATTTAGGTACCTTCATTACCAACTAATTGACAATCGATTATTCAGGATAGTGAGCTCTCCGGAGCTCATTATAGCTCTGAAGATCGAAATTATAAAGTTTCATAAGTCGTTTTTGCTTTGTACTAAAACGTGTTTGGAAGAATCCTTGAAAAGAAGGCTCTTGAGATGTCTTAAGAAAGAAGAAATACGTCGCCATGAAATATGTTGATGTGACGTAGAAACAAATTAGTTCCATAACATCCCATGTTAAGTCCCAAAAAGTGAACCTCATGAAAGTTGTTGTATGAATTACCAAACATTGAAATCCAAACCACATTTCTTTACGTACTAATAATTATGCTTTGTTGTCAATTGTTGTTTTTACCTCCTCCATTTCTTCAAGCTCCTTCATTCTTTCTTTCTCATGATTTGGTTGGTGCATTGAAATTAGTTCTTGCATGGCTTCAACCACCTGTAGCCGTAGAGACAGATTTAAAATTTGAAATTTGTTAGTTTTTATAATATATGGTAATAATTAGGTTCATAAGCAAATATTTATTAAGATAGCCTACTCATTTCTTCAAAAAAGGTTGTCTTAGTTACTATTTAAGCGGTCAAAGGATATTTTCTTTTGACCAAATAATTTTAAAATATTTATCTATTGTGACTCAATACTATCTTTTAGTTTCTATATATTTTATTTTAAAAAAAATAAAAATTTATATCTGAGTTCACATCAACCATTTATCACTCTAAAGGGATACTTTTTTAAAAAGATAAATTTTAGGGATATAATCGAAAATGGTAACATTGAAGTTGGATGGAGATATAAAAAAAATCGAACATCACAAAAATCCAGAAAATTAATTCAGATGAAAAAAAACCATATTTGAACGGAGGAAGTTGAAAAGACTTATGATAAAGAAAATCAAACTAGAATAAACCACAAAGTAAACTGGAAGACCAAACTAGTACTACATTTGACAAAGACAACCAAAATTTACTGCATGTGAAAATATATGAATTTTCATATATTAAAAGAGGAAGACAACCAGAAATCTGAAACGAAAATTCAAAATACAACACGGAAATCATAATCACCCAAATGGATTAAAATTATTGGGACTTTTGTAACATGGATTTTCCGTGTTCGTGGTAACTTGTCCATTCGAGCTGCACTAGCAGCTGGGTTCAAACAGCAAAGATGCCTCAAGAAACCATTTACTAACATTATTCAATAGAATCCAATTGACGCACAAAACTTTTATTCCTTCTAATCCATCTCTTATAAACCTTCATACCACACATACCCAAATCAAATTTGGTATATTCACACACCTAAATCAAACTTAATCACTCAACCAAAAGGATAATTCAACATCAATAACAATTCCAAATGGAAAAATAAGTGAACATTGTCACACCCAAATCAAATTTGGAACTTCAACTTTGATGAAAAGGAAGATGACAAAAAAATGCTCAATTGAAACATGTAAAATCTTACCTGAAAAATGATGAAGCGAAGAACTGAACTTTGATGTGGAAACAGTGGAGCATAAATGAAGAATAGGAGGAAGACATAGTAGGAGGAAGACATGCATACATTGATATCAGCAGAGGAAGACACATTACAGTAAGAAATTGAAAAGACAAAATTGATTAAACAAGAAGAAGACACCTAGCCATTATTGAGAATTGAAAAGACAAAAACACCCCTAAATAATGAAGCGGGCATAATGAACAAGCCTTTTCTAATATAAGAGAATTGTAGTTTTGCATGCAAGATTACAGAGTACTATGAAAATGAAAGGAAACATATAGTGTACAAGTTCAAGTGAAGTGCATAGTGTACTTCTTCAGATTAAAAAAGCTTCTTACAAGTCTCTTTAGCGAGGCTCTTTATGCTCTAAAATAATAATCATACGGAGTTTCTTCAATAGAGAAATCCTAATGATATCTTGATTGAACATGAGTGACAGTGCACGCCCATATTAGATATGTGTGTGTTGAGGTCTATGATTCTATCGATCGTTTATTTTCGTGATTTATTTCTTTCTAAATTTATGGTCGATCTTCTGTCTTTTTTCCTTTCCTTTCGCAATCATGATTTTCTTAGATTGGATCCATGATTAAGGACATCTTTAGTTCCTTTCTTTGTTTGTCTTGATTATCTTTCGTTCTGGAAATCTAGCTTTATTTCTTTTCTTGTAGATGATCCAATCTCTGATTTGTGTGTAGCGAATTTAATCACTTGTATAGTGATTCAATCCTTCCCAAATCTTACACGTGAACTTCATTTCTTTATTCTTAGTCATTGTTTTTTCCTGCAAATTAATCGTTTCATTATTAAAACTTAACACAATCCAACAATCTCTCCCTCTTTAACTACTTCAATCTTGAAGCATGGGAGCTTCTTAAGATGTGCATGAACAACTGCAGGCACGACTTGTCGTCGAGAGTTGCACAAATAATACTTTTATACTTCGTTGTTTAGTTTGTTGTTGAGTGTATAGGAATTCATCCATTTCCATCTTGTGATTTATCCCCCTTTCTAGTTGTCTGCATTATTCTCTACCCCTTTTGTTACGATCTAAATTGCCGTAAGAGGTACCCACACTAAATCCTCGGCAGAAGAATCAATTACCTAATACAAATTTTGTCTTATCCAATTAAACAACTAAAATAACAATCTCATTAATTAAAGTCAAGATTCAATTAAATTCGTCAATAGTAAAACTTGGAAACTAATTTACCTAAAATATGAAAGTTGTGTACCAAAACATCTAACATGATCTAGAGTACAGGATGCAACCCCAAAACAAAGATATCTAAGTCCAAACAATGAACTAGAAAGAAAATATGAACCCAGGACACAACCCCCAAAAAAAGTGAGTTCGAAACCAAAAGGGCAACAAATTTTTTCGAAATTTCCAAAAGGGCAACTCAATATATTTTGATACCAAAAGGGCAACATTTTGTTATTAAACCTAACGGTGTTAATTTTAGGGTTGTAAAAGGAAGGCTAAAAAATCCATGAGCCTTGTAAGGTGCAATTCCATGTCACCTTAAAAAAATTGCGTTTTTTCCCCTGTTTTTTCCTTAATTACTAGAGTACTATTCTATAACTTGAAGCATATTAATTAACCTATAAATAATATTTTTGAAATTAAAATTGTGCATTGAGTGATTGAAATTAATTGCAAAATACTTACTACCTCGTGCCATATTATAAGTCACCTTTTATGTTTAAGAGTCAAACAATTTAAGTTTGATCGGAAATTTGAGCATGAAATCTTTAATTTTTTTTAAATAAAATTTATATATTTATAAACTACGTAAAAAATGTTAGAAAATTCAAAGATCTAATTTTTTTATGTCTTTTTTTCTTCATGAATTTAGAGTATAATCCGACGCAAAAAGTTAATTACATTACATAAAGAAGTTCTAATAGATATTCCACAGAATCCTACTTAAGGGACCAATCTACTTATATATATAGGCCTTTTTAAATCAACATTGTACAAGTTTCACGCGGTGTATGTGATAAAGTGATACAAATATAGTTAAATTTTTTATATTAAAATAACAAAAAAAAACTTTAAAAAATTGACTCATAGTATTTTTTACGTAATTTACAAAATATAAATTTCATATTAAAAAATTGAAGATTTCATGCGCAAATTTCTTGTCAAACTTAAATTGTTTGACTCTCAAAACATAAAAGGTGACTTATAATATAGGACGGAGGTAGTAAGTATTTTGCAATTAATTACAATCACTCAATGCACAATTCTCATTTCAAAAGTATTATAGAACAGTACCCTAGTAAGTAAGGAAAAACCAGAAGAAAAAAAAAACAATTTCTTTAAGGTGACGTGGAATTGCACCTTACAAGGCTCAAAAAGACATGAACCTCGTAAGGCTCATGAACTTTTGAGTCTTGTAAGGCTCATGAAATTTTTAGCCTTCCTTTTACAACCCTAAAATTAACACAGTTAGGTTTAGTAACAAATGTTGCTCTTTTGGTATCAAAATATATTGAGTTTCCTTTTTGGAATTTTCGAAAATATTTGTTGCCCTTTTGATGCCGGACTCCAAAAAAAATTAGTTCACCCTAGTTTTAGGAAACGTTCATATCACAATTGACGAGGACCCACATCCACCGTAAGTATATTTCTTGTACTCAATAAAAGAAGACCAAATGCAATATCAATACATCAAAACATAGATAGGATCATTTACCAAATCCAAATATACGAAATATGAACATATAAATAACTTAGTAACACATGACAAAACATGTATAATCTAAGTCTGTGAATATAAGCAAAGACTATAGTTGTCAACCTGACTAAACAAAGACATGATACACGTCCAACGTTACAACAACAAACAATATATGTGATGTCACACACCTTTCATAAAACTCGAACCACCCA
This sequence comes from Solanum lycopersicoides, assembly GCA_022817965.1. NCBI lineage: Eukaryota > Viridiplantae > Streptophyta > Magnoliopsida > Solanales > Solanaceae > Solanum > Solanum lycopersicoides. The sequence continues at coordinate 9,359,829 of CM040620.1, forward strand.
AGGATTTCTATGATATCATCTACTGTGTTTAACATGAAATTTCAATCTACACAAGAACCACTCCAATATTTAAACACAATAACATGGCCACTTGTAGACGAACACATAAAAGAACAATCAAACATGTACAAGGAGTAGTATCCAAGACAACCATGATAGAACTTGTGGTTTTGAAAGTTGGATAGGTATGTGAAAACGAATAGAATAGTAGCCTTTGGAAGGTATGATCACTTAGTTCTTGCATTGACATCATGTTGGATTTACCTCAGAGTGTGCATCACATCTGGAGACCCAATACCTCTGTTGCATGCTCCATCCCCTCTTTGATTATCTAGGTCATGTAAGTTGGGTCTTGGAGAATTAAAATTATTGATTGTCCCACTATGTTCACCTGAATGGTTAGTTCTCTTTCTTGCCGTGCAAGTTTATCCATGAAGTCGGCGTATGATTAGGGATAGTTTTGATGTTGTGAAGATGAGAAAGTTGACATGTAAATATAAAGAGGATGAAGGAGTGGACGCCATTATCTATCAAAGTAAGTGTTGTAGTTTCTTTATATATATCCGTCAGCTTGTTTATTAGATAAGCATATGACAACTTTTTCATACATACTTTGATTATACTAGATATCATATGCCCGCGCCAGTGCAGACCCAACATATGTTAGTTTTTTTTCTTTCAATTTATGTGACACAAATGAAATTTGAAAAAGTGAACTAAATTTTTTATGTGTTTTCTAAAAGAATATTTTAAATTGTTAATTTTTGTACCTTTTCGAATAATATATGTTACTCCATCTGTTTTATTTTATGTGATACAAGTAATTTTAGGAAAGTAAACGAAATTTCTTATATGATTCTCACATATTTTTAGTTGTCATTTTAATGTGATTTATAGTACTTTTTAGTTCTTAGGTTATTTTCAAATAATATACACAACTTTTTTTTGTTTCGATAAAAATAAGAGAATCAACCAAATTTCAATATGTTGTTTAACTATGTTTTTCTAAAAATATCTTAAATTGTTACATTGCGTTTTTAAGTTTCTTTTTCTATGTAATTTTCAAATATGTAACAAATTAGAAATTAAAACGAAGAACTAAAGTTTTCAAATCATTATATTTCTATATTAAATGTACAAATCTTTAAAACTCCACATATATGCATAAATTAATAGAAGGAAGCCAAACGATTTTAAAAAAAAAAAAATACTATATAAAAGCTCATTTCAATAATAACACATATATATTTCATTTTTAATATATGACTCCCTCCTTTTTGATTTATATGAACTTATTTTTTATTTCATTTCAAAAAGAAAATAACTTCTGAATTTTAATTTTTTTATATAGCATATTTAAGATCACATAATTAAAAAATATTTCAATACACAAAATTTAACATAAATATAAATTTTAATTTTAATTTGATTGATTTCACCTAATATTATACTTGATATATAATTATTAAGAGCGACGCGTAATTATTATTTATATACTTTCATATAATAAATAGATATCACAATAACTCATAAAAAATGAAGAAATAACAAAAATGAGGTAATACTAATAATAATAACTAAAAAAAATTCTTGTTATCATTCTTGATAGATTTTTGCTTGCCTGAAGTTACATTTTTACCTTTGATCATCATTCATTTCATATATAGAAAGATGTTTCTATAATTATTTATTCTTGATAGATTTTTGTTAGAATGAAATTATATTTTTATTCTTGGTCATCTTTAATACAAATATATCATCCTATTCATTTTTATTTGTAAAGTTACTTTTTAACATTCTTTTCTTTAATTTCAATCTGATATATATAATTAATTTTATCACACTAAATTATTTTCAAGTATATTAATTAGAGACAAAATAAAGATTGAAATAATTAATTCATGATATTTTTATATGAAAAGTAGGCTTTTTTTATACGCGTAATGAATATCACAATAACTCACAAAAGAAAAGAAAAAGAAAGCGAAGTAACAACAAAATAAGTTAATGGTAATAACAATAACTTAAGATGTTTCTAGAACTATTTAATTTTTTTGTTATCATTCTTGGTAGATTTTTGTTAGCGTGAAATTATATTTTTGCCCTTGATCATTATTCACTTCATATGTAGAAAGATAATTCTAGAATTATGTATTATCTTTCTTCATAGATTTTTGTTAGTGTGAAATGACTTTTTTGCCCTTGGCCGTCGATGGACTTGGCTCTTCTATATAGTTATTATAATTATTACTAGGCACCATGGTTGGTATAATCTTTGATTCTCTTCATCTGTCAATGGCATGGTGTCTTGTTGAGGGTGTGGTTCGACCGACTGTTTCAAGTTTGTCTTTTTGTCCAGTAGAATTTCTTTGAAGGAGTGAAAATTTTGGTTCTCTTCGATCATAGGGCTAGTGTTTCTGGCAGATCTACTGGTCTTAGGGTTGGAGATCCTATGGTTTGGACAAAGCCATGCTCTAGGAGGGAGTCGTTCTTTTAAAGAGAGAAATTGGATCTTTTATTTAGTACCTTCAAACTTGCCTTTGAATGATTTGCATGAACTTCATTCCTCACTAACAATTTCCCATTCTCTCCACTAGGTGTCATGCTTGGGTGCCCGAATAGAGGAGTACTCAAAGTTACACTACTGAAAACAACTAGCATTGTTGGTGGGGGCTCCTGGATAGGGTGATCTTCTGCTGGGTAACGACACAAGGGGTCTCTGGACTAGCTTGTTGAACCTCACCTTTGAAAGTTTAATCATTCCTCTAGTCTTCTTCACCTTTCCTAGGGCAAACGATAGAAATCACGCAATATGTATTGGAATCTTAGAGCTTCTAGGATTTTGTTAGTATATGAGTACATTTTAAATTTAAAAACTAATATTATTATTTAAAAAAAAAGGCCTAAAACCTTGAATTCATTTTGACTTTTAAGCTATCAAAGTGCTTGAGTAGCCCATGTCTAAACTGACAAACATCAAACGATATTGAGGGGTAATGAATTCATGATAGACTTACCAATTTACCATATACACATCATAAATATTAAAAAATATTCCATTAATAAACACCGTGACAGAAAACTTAAAAAAAAAAAAAAAAAAAAAAAGTGATCTCTTCACTTACATACCTATTAGCCGCCATAGGATACATACTCAAATTATTTTAAAACATATATTTCGTAAAGGAAGAAAAACATGGAAGTATCTTCCTTCCATCTTCTATTTTAATTTCCATCCCTACCTCATAAGAGATTCAGGTACCTTCGTTACCAATTAATTGACAATCGATGATTGAGGATAGTGAGCTCTCCGGAGCTCATTATACCTCTGAAGATCAAAATTATGAAGTTTCATAAGTCGTTTTTGCTTTGTACTAAAACGTGTTTGGAAGAACCCTTGAAAAGAAGGCTCTTTGGATGTCTTAAGAAAGAAAAAATAAGTAGCCATGAAATATGTTGATGTGACGTAGAAACAAATTGGTTCCATAACATCCCATGTTAAGTCCCAAAAAGTGAACTTCATGAAAGCTGTTGTCTGAATTACCAAACATCCAAGTCCAAACCACATTTCTTTACGTACTAATGATTCTGCTTTCTTGTCAATTGATGTTTTTACCTCCTCCATTTCTTCAAGCTCCTTCATTCTTTCTTTCTCATGGTTTGGTTGGTGCATTGGCATTAGTTCTTGCATGGCTTGAACCACCTGTAACAAAGAGACGGATTTAAAATTTAAAATTTTTTAATATTAATAATATATAGTAATAATTTAGGTTCATAAGCAAATATTTATTAAGACAACCTACTCATTCCTTCCCAAAAAGGTTGTCTTAGTTACTATTTAAGCGGTCAAAGGATATTTTCTTTTGACCATATACTTCTTAAATATTTATCTACTGTGACTTAATACTATCTTTTACTTTTTATAAATTTTATTCAAAAGAAAATTAAAAAATTTATATCTGAATTCACACCAACCATTAATCGCTCTAACCTTCATTCTGAATCAAGAAACTCATAGGGGATTTTTTTTTTTAATAAGGATATTAAAAAAATTAAGAAAATAAATTATACCAACCTGATTAGGGCGGAGAAAAACAACATTTCCCAAAACAATAACATCACCAGAATCGTCAAGCTTCTTAGCAAATTCCAGGCCTTGATCATCATCCAAATTACATGCTTCCTTACAAATTTCAATAAATTCAGCGAACAAAATCGAACTCTTTCCAATTTTCCTTATCCTCGATTTCAACGTCTCAAGTTGTGACAATCTTAAAATCTTTCTAGCATCCTCTACGGACTCCGGTCGTGGTGGGGCCTGTGGAGGTAAGAGTACTGTTCCATTAATTAATCTCGTCCTATCTCTTGTAATAACATCCATCTCATGTAATTTCTCGCGGAGTTTTTCTCCCGTGGGAATTAGTGACCTTTGGATCTCCGACGAGGATGCCAATGATTGGTGAAGAAATCGTCGGGGATCCAAAGTCTTAATTTTATCATAAATCGTAGATTTTGCCTCCACCAAAGTTGATGAAGCAATACGGCATGTTGTTAGAGATGGAGCACTAAATTTGTATGCACTAAAAATACGTTGGGGTAATATTTTCTTGAATGCCATTTTATTTTTTTAGTTTTTTGGGGTCATAATACAATAAAAATAATTAAGAACCTTATTTGATGAGGAGAAAAGGTTTGTGAACTCTATGTATATATATAGGTCTTCCAATGAAAAAACTAATCAAGGGTATTTTAGTGCAATTATACAAGATTACATAAGGACGTGGAGTTGAGTAGATTAATTGTCATGATTAACACGTGGCAATTAAAATTAAGGATAAAATTTGTTGACGTAAGACAGATTTAAGAAAATTATGGTAACGTTTTTTTTTGTTAAACAAGATCGTGTCGCCACATATATCCGATGTGGCAGACTTCAGTTAGTTGAATTGTTTCATAAATTTACTTATCCTTGCAAAATCGAAATTGCCGCACACTACAACTTTACATATTTTGGTAACCAGGATTAAAAATTTAATATTATTTATTCATTTTTAAAGTCATAAAATATAATTAGCTTATCGAACTTAAAATTTTACCAATAAAAAACAGGAATTAAAAGATTAAGATAGTACCTAGTTAATTCTTTAAGAGAAATATATATTAGTCAACGTTCAACATGTTATTCTCTTTAATCTGATCTAGCCCGAAAATTTTTATGATGGGAGAGGCACAAGTATGTGAAACCTACCTCTTTCATTGCAAACATTATCATTTGTAAATGTGTTTAGTATTGAGGACAACACAATCTAATATTTGAACGGTATAAATTCTCTTCTGTACAAGAATATTTGATTGATCATCCTTGAGAATTGAAACCATGTAAACACAGTTCCTCGTTAAGGAATATACTCTTCTTAGCAAAAGAGTGTGCTTAAAAAGAATAGAAATAATATGTCGATTAAAAAAGTGTATTTTTATTCCATAAGTAATACATTATAAAATAATTTTAACCAAACTATTAATTAACGAAAGACAATTTTTTTCAATTTTATATAATTTAAAACCATTTTTTATCAATTTCCACTAAACAAAACGGTTGGTTCAAACAAAATGTTCTTAGATGCTGAAAATAGTGGTACAAGACAGCATGAAACATATATCATGAAAAATATTGTACTATGCACGCTGATATGGATAGAAGAGACAACACAATATATCATGAAATATATTTGAGTTTTATACGATGGAATATATTCCCATGAAAGGAGTCCTAGAATATCAAACAAACAATCACATTTCATATCAACTATAACTTTATATACGTTTACCAAATTAAAAAACAAAAATTTATATATATTCATAATATATATTGAATATTTAGAGATAAGGGTCAATAACACATCTGAATTATCTATTTTTTTGAGTTTCATATCTAAACTATTGATAGTGAGTTTCATATCTAAACTTTACTTTTGAACGCACACAACTCCAAAACTTACAGATGAGATATCTTGGACATCACCTCGTTGTTTTCATTTTACAATACTCTTTGAATTTACAAATATTTGGTTCCATTGAATATACAGACTTTTCTGATTGTTGAGACATGACTATCGAATTTCAAAAATTAAAATATAAAATATATTGAAAAAAAACTAGAAGATGAATAAGAAAATGTGGAGTGAATATCTCATATTTATTATTAAAGAAAGAGATATAACTTCATGTGAGGAAGAAAGAAGTACACATTCACGTGAGGAGTTAATAAAAATAATTGTAGTTCGCTCATTTATGGGCGAACTACTTTTAAAGTTTGTGTAATGTTATTTTGGATGAATTCGGTGAACTGTCCTTTTTGGTGAATGCTTTTAGAGAGTGTCCCTTTTGGTGTTTAGAATTCGAAAATGTGTTTTAATGTTAGACTCTCCACGATAAGCGCTAAACAATGTATCGGAACAGTAAATTGAATTTGTTATAAGGTCAAGATCAACACAAGTCTCTATTTAACTCTTTGATTTATATACTAACAATAAAATATGTTAGTAAATTTATTAAGGACGGTAATGAAATGTAATCAAATCGAATGGAACAATAGAACTTAGTTAGTTGATGTTTGAGCTAGATCCAGAGACGAGTTACGAGGTAACTGTTAGGATTAAAATAATATGGTGTCATGCGGAACCTAACAAAGAAAATCTTGATAGACCATGAATAAGAAGATAAACAAGAAATATATCAAAAGTAATATAGATTTGACGTTGTTGCTCAACCGACCTATATACACAAAGGAGATGAGCAATTCTCTATATAAACATGAGAGTACAAAATACAGAGAGAAATAACCTCAACCAATTTACTCAGAATACAAGAAGGTTCACACAAGTGATAATGTATCACTTGTGTCCCACTAATTCTCCCCTGATCAAAACTCTTAAATTCTCTAGAACTACATTGTGAATGTTGATAATGTTAGAAGGAACTAGCATCTATTTATGGTGTCCTAAACCTTTTCCTACAAGAAAAGGACTAGTCAAAACTTTTTCTTCCAGAATAAGATTATACCAAACATAGAGACTGTAACGATCTGATTCCGTCATTACAAAAATGCCAGTGAGAAAATTTGGGGTCGGAATTTTTTTTTTGTAGTATTTGAATTTTTCTCAACTTTGTCCAGATTTAGAGGAAATCGAAGTAGTTGTGGTGTAGGAAAATATGGTAGCACTATAGTGATTTAACTATGTTTTTGATTTCATGAGTTGTTAGATAACTCGTTAATGAACCCGTACTATTTTACGGAATTGAATTTGAGTTAGTAGAGCTCTGGGAATGGACCTTAGCGTAAAAGGTAATTTCTGAGCGTAGTGGAATGGAGGTGTGTTGTAAAAAGGGGGAATTGAGTTTCTTCTGAGAGTGTTCTGTTAAGGATTGTGCCGTTGTAGCGAGATTATTGCCACTGTAGCGGGATTATTGCCGTCGTAGCGGGATGGTGACCGCTGATGAGTCCACAAATTGGACTCCAATAGGATTTTATTTTTATAGAAATAGTGTCCTCAAATGCTTATTTTATCTCAATATCTGATGAAAACACTTAAGTTTGAGTGAAAGTATGGACACTTACAAAAATGAACAAAAAGACTGAAAAGAACAAAGAAACCAAAGCTGAGCATAGCCGAAGGAACATACTTCGCCCTTTGTTCCAGTACGCGAAGCCCTGAAGGAAGAGGATAAAAAGGCAATGAAAGGAGCATTCAGCGCGTCGCTGAATAGTCCCGTGAAGCAATGTTATACCATCTAATGGTCCAAGACATGAATATGTTGAAGGCAAGCACAAAACAACGATGAAATAGAAGATGGGCGAGTCTTTGAGTCATTCGACGACCTCGATTAACCTCGCCGAATGATCCGCCACAACACTAAATCTGAAAACTATAAATACTAGCCTTAGTTATTATTTTTAGAGAGTCCGAACATTATTATAGTTTTTACTTTAGAATATTATTTTTCTTGTATTTTCTCTCAAGTTTGGGGAGGATTTTTTGGAAGACTTGAAGAAAGAAGGAGTTCATCTTCCCCAAGTTGGAAGTGGGTCTTCTTCATTCTTCTTTGCTTAAATCAAGGTTTAGTTTCTTATACCCATTTGATTTTAATATCATTTTAGGTGTAACTTGTTATTTCTTGATGTTTGGCTTAAAACTCCATTTTGGGGTGTAATTTAGCAAATATGTATTGATATTATTGTTGGGTCTTGCTTGCTAATAGGTTAGATGTATTTTAATGGTGATTTCACCTAGTGATTGTGGTTTAATTTAATGGGTTTGTAGTTGCAAATAAAAAATCAGTCATATCTTTTTGGCTTGCTCGAGAGAGAGAGGTTGCGAAACCAAGACCGCTAGACTGATGGCCTAATGAGTGGATCGACATGAGGTTCAGTCCGAGAGGGCGAGCCCTAGTCTGATATCCTAACACTCATCTCGAGAGAGTGAGTGGGGTAAGACGTAGGCTAGACCTTCATGCGGTAAATGGGTATCCGAGAGGAACCCATTTGAAACGGGGTAAGTTGCTCGTGAGAGAACTTATTTCCGTCGAAAGATTAGCTTAGTCATTATTATCTTGCAAATTGCCTATCGAAAGCATGTACCCAACAATTTATATCAATTTGTATTGCGGTCACAGCCCAAGAAATTCTCCTCATACTTTATTTTCTTTGCATTTTTACCATTTTTACTATACCTGTGAAAAAACCCCAATCGATATTTGACACTTTCGTGTCACCCACTTTAATTTATAATGTTTTTATTCGTAAATATCTTTAGCTACGTCTAATTAAAATGCAATTTTAATTAGCTACATATTCTCAAAACCACTCCCTTATGATACGACTCCAACCCTTAGTTAGGTTTCTATATATCGACGATCGTAGACACTTATGCAGTAGTTAGTGTCATTGGTCACGAAAAGAATTAAAATGGTGTCGCTTCCGGTGAATGGTGTCACCTGAAAATGTAATTCACTAGAGTTTTTGTTCTTTTTAGTTGTAGTTTTTACTAACTTTACCTTTAGTTTTGTTTTTCTTTAAAGTTGTTGGTTTAAGATAAATATGTCGAGTAACACATGAAAGAAGATGGAACACCCCACATCGGAAGTGATGATGTCTCGAGATAATATTCTAACCTTCAGACAATCACAAGGCAAAAAACTTCATGAAGCATGGCTAAGGTTCAAACCATCTCTGAGACATTGCCCTACTTTTGGAATCCCCGAGACAGTCATTCTAAAGTCATTTTATCGAGAACTAAGGCTAGGAAACAAAATGATGACTGATCAACTTGCCTCACGTAACGTAGTACGGCAGTCCTATGAATAGTAGTTGAACTCATGGATAATTTAACCGACCAAGCCAAGAAAGGACAAGGAGAGACTTCCGTTTAGTGACCCTGCTAATACAGTTAGATGAGCTGACAAAAAAATTGAGGATCTTGAAACCCAACTCCACGAGGAAGAGCGTTATGTCCCTCCGAAGAAAGGAAAGAAAATTAAGAACATGGAGGGTGGGAAAGTTAAAAAAATGTTGGTGCTTTTGCTCCAGAAATCGAATGAGCATCAGAGGATGTTAGAGGAGCTCAGATGTCTTGGTGATTAACCATATGACAACTGTACATGCTACGTTCATTCAAGTATAGTACTGGAATACCAAATCACATAAATGTTGATTGAGATCCATCAGGGTTCACAAGAGGGGTTGCCTAGTGACATGGATGTAAAACCCACAAGTGGAGTATAAGCACTACCTTATGTCGTGCCACGACTTTAACCAAAGAGTTGTTTGGGAGGCAACCCAAAACCTTTAAGTGTTTTTAATTTGTTACTATAGAAATAAATGTGCTTTGATTTTATAGGATTGTGTGTGAAAGGTATCTGAAAAGATGGAATGACAGACATAAATCCTATTGGCTTATCGTCGACCTGATCAGCGACCCCGATAAAGATCGCCAGTTGGGACCTCATGCAACTGGAGGTCCTGTAAAATTTGGTGAAGTGTATATCCACTTGGCTGATCGCCGAGTGTCTGAGCTCATGTGACTAATGTCGCCATATGGGTGAGATCTAGATAAGTTGTATAAAGTCACAGACTACTACCCTACAATTCTACAAAGTTCTCTCACTCTCAATTTTCGCAAAACACACCTACTTAGTATTTTCAAAACATTTGCACTTAGTAAGTATTTAGCTCACTAATTAGTGTTTGGATAATCTGCCGCCTAGCATCACATTCTTGGCTAAATCAGCAGGAAGGTTAGTCTTTCACAACACACCTTTATTTATAGTATTTGTACTCTTGCGAGCTCTTTTATACTATTGAAGTGTGTTGGGCCTCTGTGGTAATGTCTGGAAGTGTACTTGCTTGTTACAACTTTAGGATCTCACCTCGAGTGATATTTCTAATGAGATCTTGCTAAATTGGTGCATAACATGGACAAAAGTGCACTAGAATGCGTTTAGTGGTAATTGATTTTGATTCGGGAGAAATTTAAGTATCGCAAAACATTTGTTGTAGTAGATCGAACCATAACTTGAGTTGCGTGTTTTAACTTTACTTTCAAAGGTTGCGGGACTGATCTCAAGAAAAGGAAGCGTAATAAGGACGATAAGCTATTTGGTGAACTAGCCGAAACACTCGGTATAACGCCTAATATTCTGGATCACCTTTAATTTTAATGCTGCATTTTATTCATTCTATGAATTTCGGCAAGAAACTTGCCTTCATAAAGGGTGTTCGGTGATTCGACGAAAGAATTCTTTATAACCCATAGTCTGCACCTTTAGTTTTATCGCACTATGATGTTCGGCGAACAACCTCCCCCCCCTCCCCATCCCCGTCGTTGAATGCTACCTGTGGTTCGCCAAATTGTTGGGGATCTGTTTGTGCTTCATAAGAAATCAAGCCTATTTTACTTGCTCCAATGTAATTGCAGATATGGCCAGGCCTAAATCCGCGGAACGAGCACTGTCATGTCAAGGGAAGGAAGCAAGGAGCACCTTGAATGGGACGGCAGCCACCACCGAAGTCAAAACAAAGAAATTTGTTGTGATCGATAGGAAAGAGAAGGTCAAAGGAAAGGCACATGCGCCACCAGAAGTGAGCTTAGAAAATGATAGCATCTATGAACCCTACTTCACCACCTCTGAGAGTGAGGAAGCTCACTCAAAACCCCAAACTATTGAATCTGACGAAAAGTGGCAATTAAAAGAACGAAGAGCGAAACTACGCTCACAAGAGTTAAATAAACCATTTAAGTCTGGAGCCCTTCAAGTCACCACACCTCCTCCCTCAGCAAGAGAGCAGCACAAAACTTCACGTCCATATCCGGTATTGATCACAAAACTTTGACGATGTGCTCAAGTACCTCAAGATGACAAGGTGGATGTAGAAGTCACTCCCACATCCTTCATTGATGTCCAGAGAGTCGAAGTTGAGTACCTCAAAGTGTAGGTAGGGAAGAAACATAAGAAAGCAACAGCTACTAAAACCATTTCTCCGAGGACACCTTTACCTGACCAGCTTCTAAACCTTCAGGTATGCCCGCGTCAATACCCTTTTATTTTGATACAACACCATTTTCTGTCAGTGCATTGCGGAACAGATCCACATTTGTCATCGCCTACCATGTTCTGATTACACAGGCAATCCTGGTCAGGATAGGACCGCTTGCTTTGTCTACAAATCGTCGGACAGTCTCCCTAGAAACCTCCATTCCAGGCATGATCCAGAATTCCCTGACTAAGGTTGTGACAACCCTAAGAGCCACCATTGATGAACTCAAAGCCAGTGTGACCAATGGTCCATAAATGAGGTGACAACATTGAAGACTGTTATTGCTAAACTGAGAATTGATGTGGATCAGCTAAAGTCCACTGATAGACCCATGGTATACGAGACAGAGGAGCTTCAATATGTGTCAAGAATGACTCATGCAACCACCAGAGTTTAACATATAACTGGACCTAAGTTAGAGGCAGAGACAGATAAGGACATGGATACCGAAGATGAAGATCAAATAGAGACTGACAAAATCTTGATGGGTCCAACAGTGGTGGTTTCCATGGTAAACAGGCATTCTTCCCTCTCCAATGCAGCTAACCTTTCTGGAGTAACCAAGTATCATGATATCCCTGGCACCAATGCCCAGACTGATAGAGCGACTTCTTAAACAAGATTCCCTCTTTTACCTCCCTTTCTATCTTTCTTTACTTTCACTTTTGGATATTTATTATTCGCATTTGTGGACACATGCTTTTATTTAGTGGGTGTGCCACATTTCTGTCTGCATATTAATGTTGTTTTGTGTGTATATTTAGGTTGTCTATTTAAATTTGCATTTTATACTGCTTTTCGTGGATGTTTAAGCTTATGGCTTCTTTTTTATTTTGATTGATTGCAAATTTTGACCCTTCTGAAAAAAATTTCATTTTTCTAAAATTTTTGCCACCGCTTGTGTTGAAAGTGGATGTTCTCTTGCAAATTTAAGTCTCAGTTTTGATCAATACGGATGACTAAAATAGTGCTTTCATTCGAACAAACATGAATGTGAGGCTACGACAAGATCAAATGAAGTTGCATAGACAATATGTGAACTCTTGGCATCTCGTTGTGATTAGTCATATATCAAATTTATCTCTTCTGATGATCGTTGCACACTAGAAAAAGTGTGTAGTCTTGTTTGGCTTTAGTATCGATGTTTTATTTGATGAGCTTACTATGAACCATGCCTGAATAAACCTAGAATTTGCCTCATTAGTCCAGTCAATTAACTAATTCTTTCTGTTGATATGATCTTAGACAATTTTATTGAGTGTGATTCAATTTGACATATACCTCTTTTGTGAATTCCCCTGTGAGTGTGTGAACCTATCTTGAACACCCCTTGAACTTTACCTTTCATTGGAAAAAACTTGTGAAAACCTAGACCTTTATTCAACCACTATCTATAATCCTCATGACTTGTGATTTAGTGAATAGCCAACTTAAGCCAAAAACTTACGTTGGGGGTGTGGTGAAAAGGAAAAGGAGAAGTGAGGAAGTGCAAAAAAAGTCTCCCTTAAACCATGATATTTCAAAAAAATGGAAACCCTACATATAAAAAAAGAGAAACAAAAACAAAATAAAAGAATGAAAAAGAAAGTTGTAAAATAAAAGTACAAAAGAAATTTGGATTTCCAAGCAATCCATGGAAGTGAATAAGAGGATGAGTTAGAAGCATTAGAAGAAAAATTGATAGAAGAAGGAGAAGAAAAGGAAGTGTTGTGAGCACCACAATTCATGAGGATCTTTAGTCACTAAGCCTAAATGACCATACCTTTGCACGCAGCCTCATTACAAGCCTTTAAAAGACCTTTTTGATCTAAATAAGCGGAAACGATTGTTGATTGGAAAATAAGGGCAAACCTATGGGTGAAAACATGCATTGCATTCCTCTTTCTTAGTGTGAGTGTTGCATCTGATTTCTGATCTTAAATTGATTAATCCTTGTGCATAAGTATGGAACCATTCTTTGTGTCAGCTCATCCAGATATTGTTGTTAAGCTTGATATTGTATTAGTACCAAGTATTGTGAGCATGAGAATCTTTAGTAATGGTGTGTCACAACTTGAATCTTTGAGTACACAATTGATCCTTACATAAGTAGTATGAATTTTGTTGTGTATGTTCATGATTGAGTCTTGTGTAGCACTGTTTTATACGTCCTATTTTGAACTTGAGTTTTACTTGAAGACAAACAAAAGTTTAAGTTGAAGGTGTTGATGAGTCCACAAATTGGACTCATTTAGGGCTTTATTTTGATAGAAATAGTGTCCTCAAATGCTTATTTATCTCAATATCTGATGAAAACTCTTACGTTTTAGGTTCTTTAAGTTTGAGTGAAAGCATGGACACTTACAAAAAAGAACAAAAAGGCTTAAAAGAACGAAAAAACTGAAGCCTGAGCATCGCCAAGTGCACTTGGCGCATCGCTGAAGGGACATAATTCGCCCTTTGTTCTAGTACGCGAAGCCCTGAAGTAAGAGGATCGAAAAGGCTATGAAAGGAGCAATTGGCGCGTTGCCGAACAATTCTGCGAAGTAGTGCTATACCTCCAAATGGTCCAGGACATGAAGATGCTGAAAGTAAGCACAAAATGACGATGAACGAGTATCTCAACTAACCTCACCGAGTGATCCACCCTAGCACTAAATCTGAAAACTATAAATACTAGCCTTAGTTATTATTTTAGAGAGTACGGACATTATTATAGTTTATACTTTATAATTCTATTTTTCTTGAATTTTCTCTTAAGCTTGGAGAGGATTTTTTGGAAGACTTAAAGAAAGATGGAGTTCTTCTCCATTCTTCTTTCTTTGCTTAAATCGAGGTTTAGTTTCTTATACCCATTTGATTTTAATATCATTTCAGGTGTAATTTATTATTTCTTTATGTGTGCTAACCCCATTCTTGGGGTGTGATTTAGAAAATATGTGTTGATATTATTGTTGGGTCTTGCTTGATAATAGGTTAGATGTATTTTAATGGTGATTTCACCTAGTGATTGTGATTTAATTTAATGGGTTTGTAGTTGCAAATACAAAACCACCCATGTGTTTTTTTGGCTTGCTCGAGAGAGAGGTCTCAAAATAAAGACCGCTAGACTGATGACCTAAGAAGTGGGTTGACATGAAGTTCAGCCTAAGAGGGTGAGCCCTAGTCCCATATCCTAACACTTAGCTCGAGAGAGTGAGTGGGGTAAGGTGTAGGCTGGCCTTCATGCGAAAAATGGGTGTCCGAGAGGAACGCATTTGGAACGGGGTAAGTTGCTTAAGAGAGAACTTATTTCCATCTAAATATTAGCCTAGTCCTATTATCTTGCAAATTTCTATCAAAAGCATGTACTCAACAATTTATATCAATTTATATTGCGGTCACACACCAAGAACTTCTCCTCATACTTGATTTTCTTTACATTTTTACCGTTTTAACTATACTTGTGACAAATCCCCCAATCGATATTTGACACTTTAGTGTCACCTCCTTTAATTTATAATGTTTTTATTCATAAATCTCTATAGCTACTCCTAATTAGAATGGAATTCTAATTAGCTACATATTCTCGAAATTGCTCCCTTGGGACACAACCCCAACCTTCGATTGGGTTACTATATTATCGGCGATCGTAGACACTTAAATCGTAGTTAGTGTTTTTGGTCACGGTAAGCATCAACCGTTGTGGCAGATGAGACGAGAATTAAAATCGTAAGTTTGAGAGGGGAGTTTTCATTCACAAAAATGCCGCTGTAGCGGGATGATTGGTCGTTGTAGCGCCGTCAATACAGTGGGATGAGTGTTGGTGTAGCGGGACAGAAACGAATTAAGTCGTTAATAAAATCCCTGAACGACCTTATTTGGCAGTTTTTTACTTTTAGAGCTAAAGAACGACCCTTGAGTGATTTCAACTTGTTTTTCACCATTCTTGAGGCTAAAGGTAAGCTTTTCACTCCCCAAATTCACTCTTCGATCCGTAGAACGTAATAGAATGGGTCCATGAGGGTTTCTTGTTAAGGCTTGTAGGATTGTTAATAAAGCGGATAATTAGTGATTGTTTATTAATTTCTGTATGTTAATAATTATTTGTAGACCAAGAACAAGCGAAATAAATTTGAAAAGGGAAGAATCAAGTTTCTTAGGATTTCAAGCTTGTTTTGAGGTAGGTGATGGTTGTGATTTCATGATTGTGTGATGTATGCATGTTCTTGCTTCATTGTGATACTTGTATGTGTATGAATGTTGCAATATTGATCACACTTGTTGTAGATGAGATAGGTGAATGATGTAGACATGAAATCATGATGTAAATGTATGATCTAATGATACACTTGTGACTGTGATTGTGGTGTGTGAATGTGGATCGGATTTCCACGTTCTGGCAAGCTAACTGTGATCGATTTCCACGTTCTGACATAACTTTGGATTGGATTTCCACGTTTCAGCACAACACGGGATCGTTTATCACATTCTAAAAAGTTAACTGTTTGGGTTTGGGTTCCGTGAGAGGATCAATGATGTGGTGATAAATGTGAAATGTATTGTTGAATTGCCATGTTGATAATGTTGTATACATTATTATATATATGCATGTGATGATAATGTAGTTTGACTTGCTTATGTTGCACTAGTGAGATAACCGTGTGATCATACCAGTACACTGTGGTTGTGTACTGATTCTACACTTGCTCTTATTTTTGTTGAGTACAGGACATCTTCAAGCGGCTATTGACAGACCTCTCTTATGATATTAGAGATTATCGTATCGACTTCAAGGGTGAGCCAAATCTTTCGGACTGCCATGGAGTTCTTTTTCATCTAAATCCACTATTTCTGGACTTAGACATTTGTTTAGTAGTGATTAATTCAGTAGTTGGGGTTGTGACCCTTCCTGTTTAGACTTGTTATTCATAGTAGTTTTGGTATATTGATTTTCAGATTCTAGGTTTATCTTCTGCAATCTTTTAATTAGTTCTTTAGAATCCTTGTTAAGATTTGTGGGAACCTCTTACTTAGTTATTTAACTTTCTTCCGTAACTTAAATACCTTAATTTTAGATTATTTGCTAAGTTGGATGGTAGTAGTGGTTCTCCCACCCGAGAGTTAGTGTGGGTGTCAATCACGATAGTCTGGGTCGTGACAGAGACTTTATGTTTTCCTTTTAGGAAAATGAAAACATATTAATGATAAGAAACTCACGGTAAATAATACCCAACAAATCTCTCCATAATTGGCCTGAATTTTTTATAAAATAAATTTTATCCGCCTTCTTCAGATAATCTTCAATAGCTTGCATCTCTTCTCCATAATCTTTTCATTAAATTTTTGTCTTCAAACAAAGAACATGTTTGCAACTATTTCTCCAACAAGATCTTCATTACTATCAAATAGGTTGTTTCTAGAATTACACCTGCCACAATGAACACCCATTCTGCAACCTGATTCAACCATTAAGTATTTAAACCACTCAACCTTACTCTGATACCACTTGTTAAGATCGAAATAATTTGGTGTCATGCCGAAGCTAATAAATCAAACCTCTATAGACTATGAGTAAGAAGACAAATGATAAATATAACAAATGATAAATAAATTTATTGTGGTTTGGTCTACCGATCTACATCTACAAAGGAGATGAGAAATTCAGTATAGAAACATGAGAGTACAAAATATAGAGGGAATATCCTCAACCAATCCACTCAGAATACAAGAAGGTTCATATAAGTGATAACGTATCACTTGTGTCCACAAATTCATCCCTAATCAAAACTCTCAAAGCCTCTAGGACTATATTGTGAATGTTAATTATGTTAGAAGGAACAAACCTCTATTTATATAGTCCTAAACTTTTTCCTACTAGAAAAGGACTAGACAAAACTTTTTCCTACAAGAAAAAAACTATACCAAATATGGAGACTTTATGTTTTCCTTTTAGGAAAAAAATAAAATATATTTATGGTAAAAACTTTAGGCCAAATAATACCCAACAATAACTGGTCTTAGATTCAAAGATGAATTAATATAGAAAAGTTTGACAACTAAGTGTCATGTCCCGCCACTTTGTTAGTCAAATTCTGCATCCGGATACTTTAAGTCTGTGACCTAAGGCTTAGTAAATAATAGAAAGTTTAAAGCACAAGAATATTAATTTATTATTTTTTATTGTTCGAAATTCAACTTTTACAATTATGTTAAGACTAGTATTTATGGATAACAAATGTAATACATTAATCAATAAGAAATTCCACTAAACACCTAAAGTACGGTGTCCAATAAAAATGCTCCACTTAGGAATATTTTTACGCGTCTGTTCTAATATTTCTTTGTAATTTATAGAATCTCGTACAAACATTTCTAGTGTATATGTCCTTTTTTTCTATCTTTAAGACCCAATTCATTCGTCGGGCAACGATCTCCCCCTTTTTCTACGTTAACAACTATCTTGTAATCCCAATGATGAGGCAAGGTCAGGCTAACGGATTGGTTTTATACTCCGAGCACTAAGTCACCTATATTTCTTTCATATGTATTTTTTTTGGATGTTGTACGGGTTACGTTCGGGCCACTTCTTTATCTTATTATGATCTAGATACAGGTGTTCAGGATCATCAACGGACGCTTTATTGAGATCACCTTACACTCATAGACATTATTTGATGAGGCCTCCTTTCTTCCGGGAGACTCCATTTTCATTTCAATTTTAGTAGTATTTGAGGTGTCGTGGGTCTTATCTCGACATCTATCTTGGATTGTTAGAGGCTTCATAGATGGACATAATTAGATGATTTTCATTGTTTTTTCAAGATGCGATTTAACTTATGAATTATGTTAAGTATTTTCAAGACGGTGTTTTAGAACTTTTCTTGAATGTCTAAATGCTCATTTTCCGTGTATCTTTTAGAGTCATGTGAGTTATAGTTAGTTAGGCCATGGATTCGCTTGGTAATTAGAAATAGTTATCGAATGTCGATCATATCCATGGTGTGGACTCTGGGGCGTGACAGAAGGCCTATTCATTTTTTACCTTCGCAAAACGAAGCTTCATTTGTGATCTTAGTAGTCCCATTTTATGTGGGGTTCTCTTAAGCAAGCATGTGTTCGCTTAAGAGACAATAAAGAGGGTTTATGTTTGTCCATTCAGGGTTTTACCCCCATTTTAAATTTTTGAAAAACCTTGAAGGTGGTTTTGTTACGACCCAAAATAAGTCATGAGGGGCACTCATACTTGACCTTTTAGGTGGGTGAACCAACGAATGCAAAGCCCAACATATATTAGTTTTTCAACATATGCACTATGAAAATAATGCAAAAACTCAAACATTATAAAACTAAGAAATACAAAATCATCCAGAGTCTATTACGTATCGTTTTTCAAAACTTGAAAGTCATCACATCAAAGACATCTAATCTCAAATACCAAGTCTAAAAGTATTAGCGATACCAAAATAATTTTTTCCTAAAGCTCATACACCATGAGTTGATTTCGAATATTGCCACATACAAAAAATATATCTTCTCCTCAATAAAAAAAAAACTATTCAGAATCATCTAGAAAATAACTATTCATAATTTAAATGATAAACCTACAAGTAAAGTATGGTACGGGGTAGAGCTATTTTTAAAAGGTAGGGTAAAAGATAAAATAGAATTATCAAATAATAAGTAAAGACAAAAGGAGAAGAATATATTAAGGTAAATAAACGATCATATCAAATTGGTTATTATATAAAATGGATCTTTTCGTTATCTCTTAACAATTGATTTAAACTACATGATATAATATAATTTAAGTAACCACCAGAACAAACATTGCATTTAAACTAATAATACAGTACAATAGGTAACAACCATCCAAACAAGGCGTAGGAACTCATCCACCCACATGAGAATTTCGAACCACCAATAATTCTAATCATGATTGCTACATACAATTTGTGTCCATCGATAGAACAATTATAAAAATTAGCAATTGTTTTAGGGGTGTGAAAATTGACTAATAAATAAAATCAAAAAAAAAATATTGAGTTATTGCTACAGGGTTATTGGATTAACATGTTTTTACTAATTTTATAAAAAGAATTATTGGATTATTGGTAAGATGTTGTTTTTTTAATATTGATTTATTGAGTAAATTGATAGTCTATTCAGATATTAGTAATTCACTACTTTATCCTACATAATATTAAATGTTAATATCATATTGGGTAATCGATAGCCCATATTCCTATTAAGAAAATAATAATTGACATAGTGACTTTAGCATTTTACCTTTATTAATTGATAGGATTCCAAAATTAATTTACTCATTGTAGAGGTTCAATCTTTTTTTTTTTAAATATTAATTTTATAAATAATTGAGGGTATAATAAGTAAAACAAAATATTGTGTTTTATTTATTCGTCAAAAAGGACAAGTAAAATGAGACAAGTAAAAAGTTAAAATTGGACAAGTAAAAAGGGACGGTTGGACTTGTATAGTTCTTCTCATGTTAGTTACAATTATTTCTATTTTATGAGCATTCAATAAGTTACATTATTTTGTCTTGTCGCACCAAATTGTTGGAAAGTCATAATTGTTTTATGAACATTCTCTTATTGGTTAAACCAAAAATCAAATTGTTAAGGATAAAAAAGAAACTGATAAAGAATATCTTATTGGGTTAATTGTTAGTTTACCATATTTAAAAATCAAAAAACCAATAAATCAAACCAATAATATTAAAACTAAACCGAATGATACACACCCCTAATTTGATTGTTATATTACGATAACAATTTAGGTCCTTTTCGAAATATACGATCAAAATATAAACTAAAACAATTGGGTAGTACTCCCTTTTCAAACATCCCAAAAATATAAACTATAACAATTTGTATCTCGTGTGTCTTATTAAAATAAATTTTACCAAATATTTTCCCAATCATTTAAGAGGGGTCAACATGATTTCATTTTCCACTTAGCTAAACGTAATTAGTGTTCATTGTTTTTTATAGGGGGATTTTGGCATATAATCACTCAAAACAACTTAATTATGCTTCATAGTTATAGTTTGATAATCATAATTCGTATTCACATGTTATCGAGAGGAGAGTGACGAGCGAGATTGGGGGAGAGGGGAACGAAAGAAGGCAAAGAGTGGAGAGAGGTGAACTGTATATATGTATATCGATTAGATAATTGTATATATGTAAATATTATGTATATGCATCAATGAATGTTTTTTTTATCTGCATAAAATTGTAATTCGTATACAATTGAATCGAGTTAAAATATTTGTATTTGTATTTTTATATTTAATCTCTCATTTATACAAACACAAATTATATATTATATTTGTATAAAGCGAGAGAGAGAAAGGCAAAACAGAATTGGTCAGATTTGTATTTGTATATAATTATAACTGTATAAGGCGTAGAGATATGTACTTGTATTATTATATACAATCTATTTCGCTTTATACAAAACACGAACATATTTTATACATTTCTGTTTGTATAAAGTGAGAGAGGAGATTGGCAGAAGAGAATCGAGAGAATGACCGGGCAGGGAGAGATGACAGAAAAAGAGGAGAGTGACGAACGATATTACAGAGAGAGTGGAGAGAGGAGAGAGGAGAGAGAGAGTATGTAGCTATAAGTAAGTTCTGAATTGTAAGTTATGCAAACTGTAACTATGTTATCTAATTAGTTAGTATCTATTTACTAAACCGCGTTTTTTTTTATATGGCTTCCCCACTATTGTATTTATTTTACATATTTGATTTTTACTATGGCTTTCATAAATCAAGTGTATCGAAAATAATCTTTTTTTTTCATCAAATCGAAGTAAGATTACGTACGCACCATCATCTTAGACTCAGAGACTGGGGAAGATGGGTGGATTATAGAACTAGGATAGGAGCAAATCGAAGGCCCATCGGGATTGGGTTTGGACAAGCATCGACTGGGTCAACATTGATGGAAAAAAAAACTTCTCCCATCGCATCATTAACCGGTGTAGGATTCAAGATTAGGTCAAGAATTTATAACTATATCCGGATATGTTATTGTTAAACATAATTAGTGTGAATAGAGTTATATCACATAATCAAACTGGATTTTGCATACAAGCTCTACAATGAATTTTAATAATTTTCTATCCCCTTGAAGAAATTTTCAACAACGTGAATTCTGCCTTGTGCTAATGATTGATTAACGGGAAACTTTTTAATAATTGGTTTAATCATGCTCAACCTTATTTAATTTTCATGCTGATGAAGCTGTTTCAAATTTCAACTTCATTGTTAAAAGATATCTACATGTTTATTAGAAAGGATATTTTGAACAATAGTAATTTGCCATGAAAAAATGTTGTGTATATATTAAATTAAAGATCTTATTAATTGCCACGATGTGCTCTCTAATTATATTATTGTGGAAAATAGAAATAAAGTAATCATTAACAATATTACATTTTGCAATTTCTTGATGAAGGAAAACAACTGATTGCACATGAAAAACAGTGGTGATAACAAAAAAAAATTCAAATCATTCAGCTCTTTTATAGGTAATTTGAACTTCTAGATGCATTATTTAAATATTTCTTTGGTTGTTGTTTCATCTTGCTAAGATTTGATTATTATTTTTTTTAAAAAGAGTAAGTCTTAATTTATAAAACAAAAATTAATAAATTTAATTTTCAACACTAAGAACCTTTAAAATTAAACTAAGAATTTGAATTCTGCAATCCGTCTCTACAGAGTGTATTGTTGGTCTAATATTTTTTTTCAACTTCTAAATATATAAATTAAACTAAGATTAGAGTTACATTTTTTCAACTTCAACATATAAATTAATTATACACGCAAATTATCGATTAAAATCCGTGTTAAAAATATAGTAATCATTAATGGAATAATTGTATATAATAGCAAACTAATAACCTAAAATAAATGGAGTAGCTACGGTTTGATTTAATTGTGCTCCATAGCAAACGTTTGCCAAAGTTTGCCAGTCGCCTCTCTCCCAAAAATCTCGCTCGGCACTCTCCCTCTGCTCGCCTCTCTCGCTTTATCACAGAAGTGTATAAATTTTGTTTCTATTTTGTATAAAGCGAGAGAAAATTGTATATACACATGCAAAAATATATATCTTCGTGCTATACACTTAATTATACAATTTACAAATATTTTACTTCGATTCAATTGTAGACAAATGCAAATTTTATACAAATATTGCAGCGAAAAAGGTCAATGAATTATACAATTGCGAATTATACAATTGCAGTGAAATATAATTTTCTCTCGCTTTATACAACAGAAGTGTATAAATTGTGTTTCTGTTTTTGTATAAAGCGAGAGAAAAACATATATCTTCTTCCTATACACCCATAATTATACAATATACAAACATTTTACTTCAATTCAATTGTATGCAAAGCAAATTTTATACAGATATTGCAGCGAAATAGGCAGCGAATTATACAATTGCGCATTATGCAATTGCAGTGAAATAGGCCAGCGAATTATACAATGGCAGCGAAATAGGCCAGCGAGTTATACAATTTAGGCCAGCGAATCATACAATTGTATATGTATAGCGAGGCCAGCGAATTATACAATTTAGGCCAGCGAATTATACAATTGTATATGTATAGCGAATTATACAGTTATATGTTTGCTATGGAGCGCAATTATGCAAACTTTGCTATAGCATACAAATATGAATTTTTTGTTTGCTATATGTGAAAGTTGCCCATCATTAATCAGGAATGTAGCTTCTCGAAATAATTAAATTAGTCAATTGGTTTTTTAATCCCCTCATATATATATTATAAAGTTTATTTTAGGGAAAATTATATAAATGGACCATAAAATCTAAAATAATTACAAGTTCATATCCAAATTCAAAGTAATTCCTAAAATACTCATTTTCTCATAAATAATTAAAGTTCATACCTCCGTTCATTAAGGGTGATAATTTCCGCTTAAGTGATACAAAATTGGTATCATATACTCCATTGATATCATTAAGGTTGATAATTTCGCTTAACTGATACAAAATCTGTATATATATATATACGGTATTGGTATCATCAAGGTTTCTTGTTTAAATATTATTATTAGTCAATGATACTATAGTAGTATATATGTATATTGTTGTGGTATCATTAAGGTTTCTCGTTTAGAAATTACTCGTTAGTCAATGATACTACAAAAGTATATATATACTCTTATAGTATCATTACTGATGAATAATATCTTAAGAACAAACCTTAATTATGATACCAATACAGTATATATATACTGATTTAGTATCAATTCAACAAAATTTTCAGCCTTAGTGATACTAATATAGTATATATGATACTAATTTAGTATCAGTTAAGCGAAATTAGTAAATGGGATATATAGTGTAATTATTTAGTGAGATATGAATGTAAAAGGGTATATGTTTGTAATTATTTTGGTTTTGTGGGATATTTGCTTATTTTCCCCATTATTTTATGCATGCTTATCCAAATGAATAAACTATACAACGTGTGAACTCAAATTCAAATTTATATTCTCAGCCCTCAACCCTTCAATGTTCGCTTTTCATGATTTGCGGCAACGGCGTGTTGGTTTCATTCGAAGATAATAATCCATTATATTAGGAAACTTATAAAAAAAATATTAGTTTAGGAGCTAATTATCTAAATTTATATAAATTCTACTAGTTTAGGAGCTAATTATTAGATATACTTTAGTTTGTAATATTACGAATCTTACTACATTTCTATACGTTCAAATAGTTCCAGAATGTGTAGTTTGTTCAAGAAACATGTATCCAAGTGGATTCGCATGTATCTAAGATACATAGAAAAATGTCGTTCTCCTCCCTCCCGTCTCGCTCGTCACACTCCTATGTATATGGTATCCTAAATACATGTGAATTACGCTAGATATATGCATCTAGGACACTCGCCTAGGCCTCTCTCCCCATTTCGCTTGTCTCTCTCCCTATTTTAGTGTATTTATTATAAAAAATACATGTATCTAAGTTTATCTTTCTCAATATTGGTAGAAAACTTTTAATTAGTAGTAAGATATATACGTAATATTTTTAAAGTGTAGTTAATAATATTATATATGGTGGTGAAATATGTCTAATTATGTAGTTTGTTTTTGTTTTTATTCAACTGGACTGGACCGGACCAGATCTATGAGTAAGCAAATGGGTAAGGCCCATTAACAATTTTGTTTAATGGGCCGGATTACACTTGTCATATTAGCCTACTTAATAGTTATCGAAAAGGGGAAATTGTATGAAATAACAAACTATTAATTAAAACAAAAAGTTATAATCACCATTTGTTTTAATTATACCCCGTAGCAAATTGTTGGCATTTGTCTCTCTCCCTAAAATTCTCGCTCGCCACTCTCCCTCTGTCGCTCGCCACTCTCTCCCTCACCTCTCTCACTTTATACAAATACAAATGTATAAATTGTGCTTCTGTTTGTATAAAGCGGAAAACATTTATATATACACATGCAAATGCATGTATCTTCGTCCTATGCACTTATAATAATACAATACAAATCTTCCATTGCTCAGTTCTCTTTTGTCTTTCTCACTTTCTCACTTTATACAAACACAGATTATACAAAATATAATGTATAATTTGTGTTTATATAAAACGAGAGAGAGATTTGATATACAAACTTTTTATTTCGATTCAATTGTATACATATTCAAATTTTATGCACATATATGAACACATAAAATTGAATTGAGAGGCTGCCAGCGATTTATACAAATGAGAGATTGACAACGATTTATACAAACGGTCTACCACCAAAATTATACGAATCTGAAGAGGGTTATCGAGTTATACAATTTGATGCTCCATAGCAAACATAAAGTTTGTTATGGAGCGCAATTATACAAACTATAACTATAACATACAAATATGATTTTTATGTTTGCTATATGTGAAAGTCGCTCTTTTTTTATTTTAAAAGATGTAGAGCTAAATGATCATTTTAGGTAATTTGAATAAATTGAGCTAAAAAATGACAAGTAAATCTTATGGTTGACATATTACTTAATTTGTCAAAAAACAACTATTCTTCATGAAACGAATAAAATATGAAGAGAATAGGAAAAGTCCAAATTCTCGCTCGCCCATCTAGGTCGAACACCAGGGGCGAATTTATGTTGAAGCAAGGGGGTTCATCCGAATCTCTATCGTCGAAAAATTACACTATATATGTACGGTTAAATTTTTAATTGATGTATATATATATAATGTTGAACCCCCGACCATACACCAAAGGCACAGTGGCTTTGGGGGTTCAAGAATTCTCGCTGGAGAATGCGAGGTTGTGTGTTCGAATCTTGACCGAGGAAATTTTTTTCTAGCTTTAATTTTAGGAGTTTTCAGATTTATTTTTAGGCGTTTTCCAGCTTTTATTTTAGGCATTTTAATTTTATTTTTTAAAATAATAATAGAATCAGAAAATCGACTTTTAGTTCCAAAAAAAAAGAAATTTAGAATTTATTGGTTTAGTCCATAATTACAAAGTCAAATATTTAAAAACCCTTTTCTTCTTCTAGGATTTTTCTAGTTTTATTTTTTCATCGTCTCTTCCCAGTTCCTTGCTACCGTGAACGTTATTGGCTTCTCCTTGCTGCTTCTGTTGGATTGATCATTATCGAAAATTTGAAGTCTATCGCAATTGTTTCTTTCATCTCCATTAATAACTACTTCGGTAAGCTTTTGGTTCCCTCCTTTTTCTTACTAGATTTCTATATACCTTATTTCGTTCTTTCTTGATGTGTTTTCTTTTAGTTGGCTAATTTATTGATATAATTAAAGTTTCATTGTTTGGCTAATTTTATGTATTTTCTTAATCTAAATTGGAGAGATAGAGAAATATAATTTAATAATCAAATAATCATTGCTTAAGCTTTTTGGTTTTGGTCCTTATTGTGTGTGCACTTTTTCTTTAATTGTTCTTATTGTGTGTTTAATTCTCTTAAATTCTAACTAAACTTTTTTTTTACAATTCAATCTTAATATTCAATGAAGAAGTATTTTACCCCAATATCGAAATCAAGTTTAGCCCCTCATAGTCGAAGTCAATCTAACCATGAAGAAAATGTCAATCATTCAGAAGAACAATCACATTGTTCTCAAGAATTTGATTTGAGTACTTTAAAGTTTGATCCAGGTGAAAGAACTCCAATATTGAATTATCATCCAAATCATCGTGATATTATTGGAAGAGCATACCTTGTGAATGGTTCTTGTCAACCTCGCTTGAAGGTGCATGAGTACCCTCAAACAAATATTTCTGGAGTAATGCGTCGTTTTAATCATGAATGGTTTGATTATGTATATCATGATTGGTTGGAGTATAATGTTAGTAAAGATGCAGCCTATTGTTTGTATTGCTATCTATTTAAAGATCATAACATTAATCAAGGTGGAAGTGAAGTATTCTCCTGTACAGGATTTAAGAATTGGAATAAAAAGAGTGATCTTGACAAGCATATTGATCTGCCGAATAGCCCGCATAATCGATCAAAAAATAAATATCAAGATTTACTATGACAACAACAATCTATTCAATTTGCATTTGAGAGTCAATCTAATCAAATTTAAACATGGATATTGTATCCGCTCGGTTGATGTAGTAAGACTTCTCATAACTCAAGGACTTGCATTTCAAGGTCATGATGAATCTAAATCATCACTTAGTAGGGGTAATTTTTCTTCAGATTCTCTCATGTTATGTCAAAAGGTGTGATAAAATTCGTAATTATGTTGAATGGTGACTAAATGATTTCTCCAATAATTCAAAAAGATATTGTGATTGCATGTAAGATAGAAATAGTTAAAGCTATTCTCTTGGAACTAAATGGTGACTACTTTGCATTACTAGTTGATGAATCTTTTGATATTTCACGCAAGGAGCAAATGGCTATTGTATTATGATATGTTGATAATTGGGATTTGTGATGGAGCAACTTATTGACATTATTCAGATTCAATAGTGCATTATCCCTGAAAGAGAAATTATTAATTTACTTGCTCAACATTCTTTGAGTCCATCAAGTGTGCAAGGACAATGTTACGATGGGGCAAGCAATATGCAAGGTGAGGTAAATGGACTTAAAATGTTGATTAGGCAAGAAAGTAAATCGGCTCATTCTATACATTGTTTTGCTCATCAACTTCAACTAACTCTTTTTGGGGTTTCTAAAAAGTGTGTTGAAGTGGGAAAACTTATAGTATTGGTCTCGAATATTTTTAATGTATTGGGATCTTTATTTAAGCGTATGGATGATTTACGAGATTCTCAAAAAGCACCAAACCAAGATGCAATAGATATGGGTGAACTGACAACAGGTAGGGGCTTGAATCAAAAACTTGGTCTTTCAAGAGCTTGTGATACTCGTTGGGGATCTCATTATAAATCCTTTAACAGTTTTATTCTTATGTTTGTCTCTATTCTTGAAGTTCTTGAATCACTTGCTCTTTATGCACGAAGTATGGATGAAAGAGCCAAGGGAACAGGACATCTTGAATCTTGTCAAACATTTGAGGTTGCGTTCATGTTACATTTGATGAGGAGATGTATTAGCAATCACAAATGAGCTCAATAAATGCTTACAAAGTAAGGAGCAAGATGTTGCAAATGTTTAAGGGATGATGAATGCAATTCTCTTATTGCTAAGGTATCTATATTTTGTACCAAACATGAAATTTTGATACCTAACTTTGAGGAGCCATATGTTAGCTCTTTAAGATCACGGCGAAGACTTGCTCACTATACGTACAGTCTTACATCATTACCGTGTTGAAGTATTTTGCAATATTATTGATTGACAACTTCAAGAGCTTAATGATCATTTTAATCAGGTAGCTACTGATTTGCTCCATGAAATCGCTTGTTTGAATCCAATTAACTCGTTTTCAAATTTTGATAGCAAAAAAATAATGAGGATGGCTGAATTATACCCAGATGATTTTGATGAATTTAATATGAATACTTTTAAGAATCAACTTGGAAGTTATATTGTTGATGTTTGTGATGTTGATGAAAGGTTCTCTGATCTAAATGGACTTTGTGATCTTTTCAAAAGATTAGTCCAAACAAAAAAACATTCAAATTATCCTCTGGTGTTTCGCTTAGTGAAACTTGCGCTACTTCTACCAGTTGCCATTGCATCCGTTGAAAGAGATTTCTCGGCAATGAAGTTTATCAAGAATGACTTGCGAAGTCAAATGTGTGATGAATTTTTCAGTGGTTGTTTGGTGCCTTTTGTAGGAAAAGATGTTTTGATAGTATTTCTAATGATGCTATTATTAGGACATTTCAAGATATGAAACCTTGTAGAGTACATTGTAATGATCTATTTAAGTTTTGAGATATATGTGCTCAGGTAAAAAAAATTATCCGACTAATTTATATCCAATTCGATTCATTTATTTGTGAATATTATTTACGTGATTAATTTTTTTTGAACCCCTTGAATAAAAATTCTCCCTCCGCCACTGCCTAACACTCACAATTTTGTTGGTATGATTGAAAGATGAACTCATAATACTATTTTTTTTTCCAAAATGTTTTTTGGGCGAGTTTCGAGAGATCGAGTTCCGGTGTGGGGCGCACCAAAAACGCACCGGGGCGCAAATGTACGGCGTAGATCCATAGGGCGTAAGTCCTAATATTTGGGGTGTAAGCTCCAAGCATAAAAACGTAAGCCCTGGGCGTAAGAATGTATGCTCATATTTTTATTATTGGTGTAATGATATTTCTCAAATAGTAATTGACATTTTTTTTCTCTCCAATATTGGTAATTAATACATCTCTCAAATAAAGTGATAATGTTTTCTTAATATATATTATAGGTTATTTAAACAAATTTATTTATAAAATAATTGAAAGTTTTACTTTTACTTTTTTTCAGTAATAAAATTAAAAAATTGAATATACATGAGATTACGCCCCGAAGACCCACGCCCTGTGTCTTGAAGTTTACGTCTCACTCCGTACTGCATAAAATATTTCGCCTCACGCCCCTAGTTTTTAGAACACTGCTATCAATCATCTTAATTTTGACTTCTTAATTACCTATTGAACTCTCCGTTGGATTTTGGAACATGTAATATAGATGGGAGACATGCCAAATCTAAAAAAGGATACTTTTGAAACGATCTACAAACATTAGTGTAATCGAAAGAGAATTATCTTATTGAATATTTAACTGGATGTTTTATGAATTACATTTTATTAACGTGGGATGTTTTGTACACTAGACTATCTCTTTAATATTTTATGCATCAGACATACTTATTGATCGATTAACTGAACTTAGAATCATTAAGTATTGATAATCCAAATGTTGCCTAAGTCAGTGAGTATGCACTTATGTAGTCGTCACTGAAATATACCTATTCATTGGATTGTACATTTCGAAGCTAACCTAGATTGGAATCTTTAATTGCCAATTAAAACAAAGATTTTCTTGTTTATTCTTGTCACTCTATTATTCATCATTGTTACTAATTACTAGGAACATTTAACATTTGCAATTTGATTGATTTAAGGGAAGGATGGATGTTTTATAAGGACAAACAATTACTTGTAAACTTTTGGCAATTAGACTGTAATTTAATCTGTATTTAGATTGTCTGCTGGTCTTCTCTTTCCTAACCCAATTTCTTGTGTTATGGACTTCCTGATAAATATTATTATATTATATCTAGTGGAGCCTCACTAAGTCGGTCTAAAGAGAATAAAATATACATAAATTTTACTACCTAGTACTTTATGAAGGTAAATATATTATTTCTCAAAAATTCATGGACATAGAGTATTCAATAAATCTTCTTGCTTATTTTCTACTCTCTAATAAAAATAAAAAATATTTTATCAAAAATATATAAAATATTTTTTAATCTCTAATAAAAATAAAAGATATTTTCTCAAAAATATTTTTCATTCATAAATTAAACACTAAAAAAAATTCCGAAAAATAATTTCTACTCACCAACCAAACATGAGAAAATAAGTCTAAAATATACTTGTTTTCCAGAAAATATTTTCGATGGAAAACATTTCCCTCCACACCAAATACACCCATGGTATTCAATAAAAATGCTTGCGTAGTATCCCTTTCGTCCAACAATCATTACCCACTAAATTATTTTGGGATGTCCAACAATACTTGTCAACTTTATGAAACCAATGAATAATTGTACACTTAATTTCTAATTTACCCTTATTATTAATTGTAATCATTTCTCTATTACATTTTTAAGACAATATTCATTATAATAAAAGGGTCATATAGTAAACTTATTCTTCTATTTATAGTTTCTTAAGAAGTGTGCAAAGTCGTGAACAAATATTATTAAAGAGAGAGTAATAATATTTAAGAGAGTAATATTATTTAAGCAATAACAGCTAATTTTAAATTATATATTTAAAGAAGAATATAAGTTTTGAGTATTTTATACAAGAATTCGTTTAAAGCTTTATTCAAGGCCAAATCATTAAACAAACCCTCAGAAGACTTGACCTCTCTCCTCATTTTTGCACTTTAACTCAAATTTGTTTTAGTATAGACTCTTTGACCACATAAAAAATATATTTCGCTTTATATTATATGTCATATTTTTTATTTACATTTACATTAATAAATAAGATAATATTATCCTTATATCTTTATTTAATGTTTATTTTAGACAATTTTATAATAAATGTTGTAATGTTAGATTTTAAAAATATAAATACATTTGGATGACTATTTAAATTTTAGAGTTTACTTTTGGAGCTAAATTTTTTCATCAATTGATCCAAAAAAAATTAAAATCAAGTTTTTTCCACTTCATTTTTTCTTTATATTTTGTAAAAAATGTTTTTTTTTTATATTTTTATGGGAAAAGAGTCAAAATTGCCCTTAAATTATGTGAAAGGAATAAAAAAAAAATTTGTTTATAGTTTGGCTCAAAAATGTCTTTACCGTCAATACTTTGGCTCAAAAATTCCCTTGCAGTCAATAATTTGGTCCAGAAATACCCCTATAGTTAAAAAAAATGGCTCAAAAATGCTTTTTTTCCCGAATAAACATATTGTTATTTTCTTTTTAAACACATCTTCTTCCTAATTAAAATATTATTAAGAAACACTATTCTTGTTTTATTTCTTCTAAAATCACTTTAACAAATAAAAATGTAGGAAATATTTTTTTCCTTCATAATCTCATTTTATCAATTGAAATAGAATAATTTCATGTACCCTTTCGATAGATAATATATGTCATACATATAAGATCATAGTATATCTATCGTTAATTTATATTTATATAACAATAAAAAAATATTGATGATAAAATAAAAAATATTTCTATTTTTTCATTTTTCTCTGACCTAAAGTAAGATAAACATTTGCTAATTTTTAAAAAAAACATTAATTGAAAAATAATGTGTCAAAAAAATAATAATATATTTATTTGGAAAATGCGCTTTTTTGACCCATTAAATAACAATAAGGATATTTTGGACCAAAATATTAATGGCAAGAGCATTTTTAGATCGAACTACAAACGGGGGGCATTTTTATTCCTTTCGCATAGTTTAAAGTCATTTTTGAACCAAAGTATTGACGGTAAGGACATTTTTGAGACAAACTACAAACGGAGGGCATTTGTGTTCCTTTCACATAGTTAAAGGATATTTTTTACCCTGTTTCCTAGTTTTATATATAAATTCTTAAAGCGAACATGACAACATTAGAGATGATTCATGTAGTTGTAACCTCCATTTTATCTTTTGTGTTCATAATTTTATTTTCTTTTTCAATAAATAATAGATGAAAACTTAAATG
Source organism: Solanum lycopersicoides (assembly GCA_022817965.1). Taxonomy (NCBI): domain Eukaryota; kingdom Viridiplantae; phylum Streptophyta; class Magnoliopsida; order Solanales; family Solanaceae; genus Solanum; species Solanum lycopersicoides. The sequence goes on from CM040620.1 coordinate 9,392,261, forward strand.
ATGACAATGTAAACGAAGAGTCATTAGGATCATTAATTTCTACTCCCTCCATTTCAAAAAGAATGATCATATTTTTTTTTAGTCCGTTTAAAAAAGAATGACCCCTTTACTTTTTTGGTAACACTTTAACTTTAACTTTCCACGTGGCATTTTAAGACCACAAGATTAAAAGGCATTTTGGTACATTTGACATAACTTTAATTTAGAATCACAAAATTAAAAAATCTTCTTTCTTTTCTTAAACTCTGTTCCAAGTCAAACTAGGTTATCCTTTTTAAAACGGAAGGAGTATTTAACTACATAGAGATGATTCATATTGTTGTAACCTCCATTTTCACATCTTTAATTTGTTTGTTGATATTTTGTTTTGAAATCAGATTTTATAGAATAAATAGTGAATAAAAAAAGTAGTTAATTAATTAATGAAATATTCTCCCAGTGAAATTAATTACTTGTAGATTTCCTAGGTTAGTCAAAGTAAATACATTTTCAAGATCAATTAATTAATCTATGAAGAGTATAATAGACAAAAAATGATAATTTATGCATAAATTTTGTAAGAGAAAAGACATAAAGTCACCATTAAAGTTGTCACGTATTTGCATAAAGACACCTTAACTTTAGAAGTGTCCTATCACCCCATGAAACTATTTAATATCTTTGTAAATGGGTCATTTTGACTCATTTTCTCGTCTGAGTTGTTACCACGCAAATGAGGCGCGTGACCCAGTCTTTTCATTGCCATAACCAGTTATATAGTGTCAAGTGTCATTTTATTTCTTTATTATTAATTATTTAATTAATTTACATCCTCCTCCTCATTATCTTCTTCACCCAATTTCAAAAATCCGATTACCTTTTCTTCATCTTCTTCAACTTAGAAGATCCATATACTTCATTCATTTTTATCTTTTCTTTTCTTTTCTCTTGCTTTCTTTGTTTCTTTTTCTTTTTTTATCCTTTTTTAAAAAAAAACACAAAAAAATGTAAATTCCATTGCTTAGAGAGTACTATGAACTCTTTCTTTTTTGTCCCATTACCTTGCTTTAGTAAATTGAGAGTTGAATTGATTTTATTTAGTGATATTTTAGTGACGAAAATTGTGTTCTAACATGAAAGCGTCATGAAAACTACGTTGAAGGCGACAATGGGTGCTACTTTTGGAGGACTTACAACAAAGAACAAAGGATTTGAGTAATGAAGATTTAAGAAGAAAGAGGGGAAAAATGAAAATAAAGTTAATAAAAATAGAAAAAATAGAAATGAAAATGAAAATGAAAATAAAAATGAAACTAAAAAATAAAATTTAAAAGAATTTAATACGTGTCAAACAACCATTGGTGCGTGATTGCACTTCTTTTCTTGCAATTGAGGTTGGGCGAAAAGTGGGATATTTATAACACTCTTAAATTGTTCAATGGGGAAATAGAATACCCACAAAGTTAAGGTGTCTTTTTGAAAATTCGAAACAACTTCAATGGTGACTTTTAGGGGTGTACATGACCGGGTTGGTTCGGGTTTTTGAAATATCAAATCAAACCATTTGTGTCGGGTTTTTAAATTTATAAACCAAACCAAACCAATAAAACTCGGATTTTTCAACTTCTGGTTTTTTCGAGTTTCTTCGAATTTTTCGAGTTTTTTAGTATTTTCGAGTTTTTTCGATAAAGTAATCATAAAAACATGTAATTTACTTGTACTTTAAATATTTCTTTAGTCCTACCAAAATGCAACTATCTAAGTTATTTCTCAAGAAAATAACAAAAAATATGATATAATTAATGACACTAAAATATCCAAAATAATAATAATAATAAAATCGCGTACAACAAATATTGCAAATTAATAAGTCATAATGAAATTGATCATAATTTAAAGTACTAAATCATGCTAAAATAAGTTTAGTATGTACTAGTTACATGACTAAATATTAAAAGAAAGTAAAATTAGATCGTGTATTTTAATTGTCTAAATCTATGTAAAACTAAAAAACAAAGTGTTGAATTGATTTTCTTTTTGTATTAGTATTAATTTAATTTTTATTTAAACTTTATTATAATTACCAACATGTATAGACTATAATCTTATTAGATCATTAAGAATTCTAACTTCCAAACATGAAATAATTATATTAAAAGATAAAAACTATGAAAAAGTATAAGAGATTAAGAGATATTTAAAAATTATATCAAAGTAAGTATTTTTACGTATAAAATAAAATTTTAAAATTATATATATAATGTCGGGTTGGTTTGGTCTAAGGTTGGTTTTTTTAGTTGAAACCAAACCAATCCAAATATAGTTGGGTTTTTTTTTCCAACACCAAACCAAGTCAAACCAAATCACTAGTCAGGTTTTTTTTTTCGGTTTGACTCGATTTGCGGTTTGGTTCGATTTTCGATTCGATTTTGTACACCTCTAATGACTTTATGTCTTTTCTCATTTTATAAATGACGTATATTATGGTCTATCTATTTTTAGACAAAGGTGACATAAAATATGAAACAAAGGGAGTATATCAGTTGGGTCATTCTTAACTAACTAGTAAACAAAATAAAGTGTGCGGACTTCAGTCACATTATTGGCTAGAATATTCAATAAAAGAAGAGAAAATTATACATAGTATAGCAAATACTCTCTTTGTTCGGTATTTTTTATCATGATTTCTATTTTTAGAGTGAAATTAAAAAAACTTTGATTAATTATTTAAGATGTATTTTTTTTTATCACATTAATTTACAAAAAATTGCAATTTACAGTACATTTCATATAGTTTTAGAATATTAATTTTTTTTTAAATATCGAATTAATGTGCTCCAATTTAACTTTGAAAATTAGTTAAATTGATTTCGAAAACGCAACATGATAAATATCGGACGGAGGAAACATGTGTTATATATTTACTATATAACTATACTTGTATCAATCGTATATTTGTTCTCCCTCTTTCCTCTTCCTCAATAGCCCTTTTCTTGTATTTTGCTTTTTATTGTTCGCATCAATCGTATATTTTCTCCTTTTTAGCCCTTCTCTTCTTCTTTCTACTACACATATATGTATTTGATAACTAAGAGTTCAATTTATATAGTATGGTTAGAATTTCAGAGTTAGTAAAAATAATTATTAATTTTTTTATATGCCTTTTAATATTTTAATTGTTAATTATTATGATTTATGATATTTTTATTTAATTTTAAATATAAAAATTTTAAAGTTTTTTTGTCTGAATTGGTATAAAAAACCTTTAGTGCTACATAAATTAGAAAAGACAGTATCTATATTATTTGAAAATGAAGTACAATGTACTATAATTACAACAACTAATAACTTCAAAATTTAAAAGATGTAAAAATTTGGTGGATGGTATAAATTCTATTAGTGTCATATAAATTGAAACAAGGAGAGAAACATATATTATTTAAAAAATACATAAAAATTCTATAAATCACAGCAATTAACATAAAAAATATTTAAAAATTTAGATGATTGTTCAAATTTTATCGATATCACATAAATTGAGGAAAAAATATATTGAGCCCATGCTAGCACCAATTTCTATATCTAATTATAACTAGAAAATGACCTTAAGTTAAACTGTCAAAATAAAAATTTTAACACAAATTTAAAATGGAAAAATTATAAAATATGGCAAACATTAATATACATTTAAAATAAATAGCTATAATTCATATTTATTATGTTATATGATAAGCAAAGTTAATCATAAATATAAATAATTAAAAAAGTTATTAATATTAAATAAAAAAATTTATTATTACACACCTAATTTATTATGTCTAGACATGTTTTATGTGATTGATTTCACATGTTTACCCTCACTAATACTTTCTCTTTCATCAATCTTCCTATGTCATAAAATTTCTGTATTTTTCTCCCAAATTTCTTTCAATTTAAATTTTTTTTGATACTTTTAGGAGCAAGTTTTATAATATGGATTCAATATCAGAAGAAATGAAGTAAATATTGTTTAATTTTGCCTCATTATATTGTCTCCACTAACACTTACATTATTTTGTTCTTTTTAGCTCATTTGTACACTTCTTTTCTTGTTTTCAAATTTTTAATAAGTTAGAGTATTGCTTTGTCAAAAATATTTATCAATAGTCGAGAAGATTAAAATAAAGTGAATTGTAAATTCTTTTCTTATTTCTTTTGAATTTCTAACATTACAACAAGAATATTAAAGTGGCGACTAATTAAGTTGTCAACTTCTGGAATCGGATTCTATAATTTTAACTTTTACTATTATTTGAAATATGTCATTGTATTAGTTATTTGTTGAATTATGTTAACCAGTCATATAGTGTTTGCCTCGGCAGAGGCGAACCCAGGATTTGAAGATAGGAGAGGCACCACCAAGAGTGACTCAAGGGTAATGCTAGGAGTGACTTAAGAGTAAGGTTAGAGGAGCACCCTGCTAAGGCCTCCAAAAATTTTGAGGCTCCAATAAATTTCAATAGTGAATTTTATTATTTTATTTCACTTTAAAAAATATTGAACATTATAATTGAAAAATAAAAAAAAAATAAAAGAAGTATAATTCACTTTTTATCAAGAATATCCAGTTTACAAGGGTATTGTTGAATATAATGTCTTTCTCACTTCATCTCGTATTCTAGGACTATAATTATCAATGAATATTTTTTCTCCAGGAACAAATTTAAGTGAGAAGACTTCATCTCGTATGTATTCTAGGACTATAATTATCAATGAATATTCTTTCTCCAGGAACCAATTTAAGTGAGAAGAATTATGTTTCGTCAAAAATCTATCCATTTCAAATGCGAGATAATGGGAGTCGACTTTAATTATTATGGTGAAGAATACTTGTAAGTGTAGATTTTCTAGAAGTCTTAGAAGTGTTATATTTTGTTGAGAAGTCTTATATTTTGTTTAGAATTACGTTGGGGGATTTTTATTTATTTTTAAATTCAATTAAGAAATGAATGGACAATGGAACAACATTTTATTTAAAAAGAGAAACACCTGCATTTAAAGTAAAATAATTGCTTATCTTCAGCAGGATTCAAACCCGCACTCCTGCACTTCACACAGGCGCCTTCGACCAGTGCACCAACAACAACTTTTGGTTGTTAGGGTGCACATTATATATATTATCGTTTAATCAACTGTCTATACATACATAATCGATTTTTTTTTAAAAGTTACCGGGTGCATGTGCACCCTCACGAGTGCATGTGGGTCCGCCCTCGGTGAGGGATGTCTTTCAACATTACAATGATAACTTTTTACCTAAAGCTAACGACTGAAGAAAAAAATTGAAGAAATTATTTATTAAAAAAAAATAATTGACAATTTGCATCTAAAAAATATAAGAAAATAAATTTTAAACTAATATATATAAAGTTTATTTAGATTTTAAGCTTCATTAGAATTTCGCTTTAAGTCTTCAATTACGTTGAGCCATCCTTAATTGCAATGCTTGAAAACTTAAAAAATAATAATTACAATGCACTTTGTTCAACACTTTTAGACTATTAATTTTTATTTTTAATAGAGAACTACTCTAACTTATCAAATATTTGGAAAAAAATAATGCACAAAAGTTAAAAAGAATAAATTAATGTGAAGTACGTAGACATAATGTAATAAGGCAAAAAAAATTCTTTGATTTTTTCTATTTGAGAAAAGATTTTCAAGACAATAAAATAATATTAATTTATTAGAAGAGTTTTACTTTTTCTCTGTTTTAAAAAGAATGACTTAATTTTTTTAGTTTGTTTTAAAAAAAATGACTGTTTTCCTTTTTTGATAAATTTTAGTTTCAACTTTCCACGTGACATATTTAAGGCCACAAAATTAAATGACATTTGATACATTTGACATTATTTTAATTTAAAATCACAAAATTAAAAAAATTTCTTTTTCTTTTCTTAAACGTTATTTCAAGTTAAATTAAATCATTCTTTTTTTTTTGACAGATGAAGTATGTTTTTTAATTATAAATAATATTTTTTTTCTAATACAAATTAACCCATACTTCATATTTAGTAAATATTTTCCTTTTGGGAGTGGGGGTGGGAGGTCGCAAAATTGGTGGCTAAGGCACAAAACATGTTAAACCATTTTCCTCTTTTCTCTAAACACATGTTCTCTGATTTCCTAGGAATTTGAAGATTGCTCTGTCTCCTGCTTGTCTCTCTTATAATTTGTGTAATTCAAATGCTCAAATATTCAATCACTTAAAATAAAAATCATCAGAATATATATAAATCATTTATAATTATGTGTATAAAATCTTTTATGTATGTATATATAGCTAACTCTCTTAAGTTCAATCAATTCTATTTCATTTGTTAAAAGATATTTGTCTAGTCAAAACAAAAAGTTCTTCAAGACACTAAAATTATATATTTGGCTAAGGAATAAATTTTCAATAAATAACAAGCACTAGTATTAAAACAAATCAAGTGTTAGTTTTAAACCATTTCGTAAAATATGCTTTGTTAATCTTATATGGCCGACCAAGTTATCCTCATGGCCTTGAATAATGCTAACCTTAATATTGTTGAAGAGAATTTCAAGGCTTAGATTCCAAGTGTGGTTTGGGTTTGGGGTCATGGGGCCATGTACCAAAATGGACTCATTGGGGAAATTATATTTGATGATTTTGAAAATAGGTGGTCTTAAATTTTTGGTTCCTTCTTAGAGGGTGTATCAGTATGAATTGATTTTTTATTTTTGACTTATAAGTCAAAAGCCATAAAACATTATCGATTTTAAATTTATTAAAAAATTAGTGTTTTGCTCATAAGATGAATGAGGTCAAAAAATTAAAGATCACTCACCTATAAGTCTATTCATATAACTTTTAACTGAAATTGAATACCTCCGACACTAATAATATTAGTAAATGTGATGAATCACTGAAATTTTAATACTTTCTCTCTATCTATTTATGCGATGTATTTTGATAGTTTAATTGGATAGTGAAATTGTAAAAGAAAGATTATTTTAAAAAAAACTATTGTGGTGATATGAAACAAGTCATTGATAATTGTATTCCTACAAATCATCTCGTTAAAGATAAAATAGGAAGTTGCAAGTTTAATTGTTTCTCACTATAAAAATGTATTAATTTTTTTTGGAACAATTTAAAAATGAAAATGCTTCACATAAATTAGATTGGAGAGCGCGGAGTTATTAAATATTAAACTCATAATATTACGAGGATAAGTTGTTCAATGATAAAAAATATTACTCCCTCTATTTCAATTTATATGAGTTAATATGGCTTGAATAGAGTTTAAGAAAAAAGGAATTTTGAAATTTGTGATCTAAAATAATTTGTAGAATTTGTATGACTATAAATTATATCATTAAGGGTAAAATGAGCATTTTAAAGTTAAATTGTTACCAAATACATAAATGTGTCATTCTTTTTTAAACGGACTAAAGAGGAAAGTAAGTCATATAGATTGGGAGAAAGCGAATAAAAATTAATCTGTCAAGTTTAAATACTTATTCTGTCTCTGTATTCGACTAATGCACTCTCGTTTAGTTGAAGAAGGGAGGAACTAGCCTTCAGATTATTGATTCGGTAATTTATTTTTTTCCATATTTTACCCTCGGCATTATAATTACTTATTACTTATTCATCGAATCAGTTTCCAAGATCTAGTACTATTAGTATGGATAATATAGTAAAATACTCATATAAATCATCATTTCTCAAAGGACATGCAAAAATTCAAAGTTAAAAAGTAAAAATAACCGGAAAAGTATTTAATATGTATAGAATAATCTAAAACATGAAAACCATGTACTTAAAATCCTAGTTTGGGAGTTTGAAAGTTTGGACCACACCCCTTGTTCTTCCTCTATAAGAAGACCTCTTTGCATTTCAAATCCAAACTCTATAATTCAATTTCTTTTTATTGAGTAAACCAATATTTACAATTTGCAAGCAAAATTACCTACCAAAATGAGGAGGAGAAATACTGCTACATATGAGAATTCGAAGAAGAGGATATCAAGTGGAAAACTTGGAAGGTTTCTCAAAGAACAGAGAGGAAGGCTTTACATAATGAGAAGATGTATAATCATTCTAATTTGTTGGCACGACTAAAAACTTAGAAATTGTGCATTCTGAGTTTAAAATGTAGTAGGTTTTAACATATATTCCTTTTCTTTTTTGTTTTACATGATCGGTATTGGAAATTCACTGATCCAACTAATCTAAATTCACGTTGTATAGGTTTCACTATAAATGAAACGTACCCTATTTAGAATTTCACGAATCTAATAAGGCACAAATTTGAGATCTCTTATTTTTTTTGGCCTTATTTATACTCACTAATTTGTAATGACAAGCATTGTCAGAGTCATACTCACGGAAGGGTGATTAGTTAAACAACATTAATTAATTGAAAGATGTATATTGTTTGTTAAACTACATATACAGGTCTTTTTTTACATGTAAAAGTCAAATCACTCAATAGCAATATTATTTATTCCGATATTTTCTATTATTATTATTGTAGAGAAATGTTATTTCAAAAAACATATAATAAAACGTAACATGAAAGATCAAATTCACATAAAAATGTTTATTATAATAAAATGCCATTATAGCAAATACATGTTATACATAATTCTAACCGTATATAAAATTTTGAACATCCTTAATAATATTTCAAGCTTGTCCGCTATTGGCAAGTTAAGAAACTGGATTTCATTCTTTAACTTTGACAATATCGCACAATGCCATATTTCTTCCCTTCGATTTGTATAAACTGACCAAGGCATTGTAAGCTCTTTCACCCCTAATTCTTCTGGCAAGCTAATTATTCTTGGGCACGATAGTAACACACTTGGCATAAATGGCGTATATATATACTAATTTTATCTCTATTTTTTAGACAATTACATATATTACCATTTTTAATATTTTATATCATGTATTATTGAAGGTACAATCAATATTCATATCCTTTAAAATTAGGATTGATTAATTATCTTTATATATAAACTTCAAAATTAGTGTTTTAATTTAAAACGAGTATCTTTCTCTAGAGAGTATGAGTTAGGGTAAAACTCATACTCTACTTTTCCCCTTCCTTTTCCCTTGAAGAGTTAAAATTTACTGAGAAGAAACATTCTATTAAAATGGACGATCTATAGCTTGTCAACACATATATCAAATTTTTAGCCTTTGATATTCTCACTCTTAAATCAATTGCCCACGAATTCACCATTTTTTCTCGCAAAGGAGGACACCAATCGCGTGCAGAGTCAATGAGTATCGTTGTAAGCAGAGATTTCATGCTCAATAAATTTATCAAATTCGACGTTGACGATAGTATCAGTTTCATACCTTGTATACTATAGATCAACAAAGAAACTTTGTGTCAGTTCACCCTTCGGATCTAGGCACATTGAGAAACACCGATGAATCAAAGGTGAAGCAAACACCACCGTGGTGAGATGTCACGACAAGTCACGAATGTAATTGGAAAGTTTGATTTACGCATGTATTTGACATATTATTGACGTATCTAATACATTATCGAGATACAATTATATCTATCTATTTTTTATTAGTGTATTTTATTAAGTGTGTATGTAACTAATGAATATGTTAGGGATTTATGTTTACACATGTATTTGACACAATTTGTTCTGTCATGTATCTGAATCTTGTCATATGTATATGTTCTTATATCATGTATCTTAATATTATCATATATATTTGTTATGTTATTACAATATATCTAGCTATTTTCATATTTATGTGAGATACATGTTTTTGGATTATAACCTATGAAATTGATACTTGATACATCAAATTATACATATAAAAGATACATGAAATAATATTAGATCATATAAATAGATACATGAAATTAATATTAGATCTTATTAATTGATAAATTGAATTAATACTAGATACTTCTATGATACATATGAATGTACTTGTATGAAACTCATATATCTAAGTGTTTAGTTGGTTGGATACACTAATATTGATAATAGATACATTAAATCAATGGATTTATTATTTTAAGAGCAATAAAATGGACTAATCAAATCACATAACCAAGATATACATGTTTTTGTCTTTTATTAATAATATAATAATATGAAATTAATTAAACATAGATATAATCCTTGATTTTCGTCTTATATTAAGGGAATTAATTAATTTAAATTTTAAAAATTAATTATCTATTTTGAAAATCCTCAATATAACTCCTCTAATTAAGGAAATTATTTACAACCAATTAATTTAAATAAATAAAATATGTATCTCAATTTTAAAATTTGACATATACATGTATCTCACGGATTCAGACTCGCGTACCTAAGCACGAAATATGATAGAAAAAGTAATATTTGAAACTAACGAAAGTCTTAGTAATTAGAACCTAAACTAGTAAAATTTATATAGTTTGCGCAATTTAATTGGTATCTTCAAACAATCCCACAAGGTATGCCTCTGCTGCTTCTTCAAGGCCAACACCACATGTCACTTGAAACGCATATCAGTTTTGAAGTTTTGAATTTCACTAGAATGACAATTTACTGACCAACAACTAAATACTCTTCTAGTCTTGGGGTGTAGTTATTTTGTTTCCAAATTTATAGTTATTCGACTATTTTTAAGTATTATTCATACCTATTTATATTTTGAACCTTAAATGTTAATAATAGACTAAAAATTGAATAGGGTTTACCTATCGAGATTAGATATATGTTGATCTCATGAATTGTAGATTTTTGAATCATAATATTCGATATCAAAGTACAAGTTCATCGATCTCGTTGATACAAGAGCTATATCTAGTAGATATTATATATATCAGAGCTCCAAGTTCATTCAATCATTCCTTATAATGCTTATCGGATTCAGCCAAGGTACCAAACTTCTTTATTTAGCTCTCTCACATATGGTGAAAATACAATCAACTGCAGAAGAAAAGTAGGAGCCAATTCCCACTTCTAGGGTCATTATTCATGATAGAGACAGAGGAAGAGTACGTGTAGTAACATTTGCTAGGGGTTGTGCAGGAGTTGTATACATTGATCTAGAGGGTGTCCAAGATGATGGTACTCAACAGGAGTAAAGTACATGAATAATTTAATTGTGTAGAAGAAGAAGAAGTTCAGAAATTTCATAAGTAAAAAATCTGAGGAATCACATGTATTTATAGTCAAGAAGCATTGTTTCTGAAAGTCTGCAACCTTTCAGAAATCACACGGTCGTTTATGAGAGTTTGCAACCTTCCAGAACAGTCATGATTGTTCTCGAAAGTTACAACCTTCCAGAACCGTCATGACTGTTCCTGAAAGATAAAATATTTAAGAAAAGTCATTTCAAATGGTGAGAAATTCAAATAAAGCGGTAAAAATATTTTAAAACACAGGTCACGTGGATTCGAGTTGGGTTGGGTCATTTCAGTTTATTCATTAAATAAATAATTAAAATGAACTTTATCCAAAAATTAATCTCTCGATCAATCATTCTCTAAAGACAAATTCGAAGCCGAGCAAGCGACGACGACAACGGTCCAGGGGGTCCCTCTTTCCGACCCCTTTAACAACTAGTAAAAGTGTTTCCTTATTTAAATACTTCAACTTTTCTTTCCACAATCGATGAGGGAGAATTCTTTTTATTAAAGTATAAGAGAACACTTCATATTCTCTCCTTTCATATTTCCTGTATTTCTCATTAATTTTTAAGATATATCCAACAATCCTCCACATAAATGGAGATTGACTAAAACACAAAGGAATGCACGGACAAGTGTGTACTATTCAAGAAAGGATCAATTGTACCTGGATAAGGAGAATTTTATTTGAACTTTTAGTAGTGAACATATGTTGGATATACTCGATCAATTGGTAGATATGGTATCTTTAAAATCGTCAAGCTTTGGTATATATCTAGACAACCATATGTCATATAATCAACCCTTTACTATTTATGATATTTACGATTGTATTAATTTCAGCCATGAACAAATCCTGATTTCATGAGTGTACGGAGAATAGACTTCTTACAATGATTCTCATTGAAGTGACTTTCTCTTCACACTCATATAGGTGATTTTAAACACATGTTATCACGTAGATACACTAAATTGGTCAAATCTTCCAAACTTAGCTAATCATCAAAAACTTTAAGCTTTGTTTTATCATTGTTCTTGAGCATTGTCTTTATTATGAACATGTATTAATTAGTTTGTTGACAATGTCGAACTGCCACTCACAACTTTGTTTTTATCATTGAAGCTAATTCTTGGGATCTCTATTCTGCTAGGTAGAGTTACCACCATGATAAATTGTCCTAAGTCATAAACCCATTTCCTCGGATGATTTTTCGGTTGCCTCTCTAACTAGGCCTTTTTCTAGTGAATCTGATACATTATATCTTGATTTTACATAGTCAACTGTAGTAATTTCACTTGAGAGTAGTTGTCTTACAATATTATGTCTCCATCGTATGTAACGATATTTCTCGTTGTACATCACGTTTTCTACCTTATATATTGCTATTTGACTATCACAATGTATGCATATAGGTCCCACAAGTTTGGGTCAGAAATGTCCTCTAAGATATTATTGAGCCTTTCAGCTTCTTTGTCGATCTTATCTAAGAAAATAAATTCAAATTTCATTGCAAGAAAGCAATACATGTTTGGATGATTTTCAAGAGTTTGCTCCTCCACCAAGGATAAAAACATACTCACTTATGAATTTTACTTCATTTGAATCGGTGATTCAATTTGCATCATTATATTCTTCAATCACTGTATGATATTATTATAATGCAAGGCATAGTATTGTGTATATTTTAGCTATCCCAACACGTTTCATTTTATCCAGTGAGTTTGGTTAGGATTACTAGTGAACCTACTCAATTTGCTAATAACATATGATATATTTGATTGCATACAATTCATAAAATAAATCAAACTTCTTAACACTCTGACATAGTCCAATTAAGAGTCACTTTCACCTTCATTCTTTTAAAATGTTAAGCTTTCAATTGGAGTCTTGCCATTATTAAATTCAAGTACTTGAAGTTATCCAATTCTCTTTCAATATAACGAGATTGAGATAATGCTAGTCCTTGAGGAGTTTTATGAATTCTCAGCAACTCTCAAGTCTTTCATATCGAACTTGCTGGAAAATATATGTTTACTAGCATTTATATCGTCAATATCTTTACTCATAATTTAACATGTCATCAACATACAAACAAACTGACTTCACAATTTGAAATGTTTTTAATGTAGACACATTTATCACACATATTGTCATTGTTCGAGTGTTTGTTTGAGCCCATAAAGTGACTTAACAAGTTTTCACACTTTCTTTTATTTACAAGGAACTACAAACCCCTCAAATTGTTCTATATAAATTTCTTCCTCCAACTCTCTATTTAGGGAGACCTTCTTAACATCCATTTAATGGATTTCATGGTCACTAGTGTTATTAACAACTTAATAGATGTCATCCTTGTTATTGGAGAGTATGTATCAACCTAATCGAGTTCTTTCTTTTGTTTGTATTCTTTGACTACAAGTCCAACCTATATTAGTCAATAGTCCCATCAACTTTTATTTTCCTTTTAAAATTCATTTTGATCCTATAAGTTTATTTAGAAGATCAATCGATTCCGAAGAATGGTTATTCAAAATTGATTTAACCTCATTATCGACTGCTTCTTTTTCAAAATGTTAACTTAGAAGAAGACATCGTTGCTTTAAATTTTATAGGCTCATTTTCAAGTAGGAGTGCTACAAAATCTGGTCCAAAAGAAGTGGATTTCTGTTGACGTTTACTAAGCCTAGGATCCTCTTTATGTGTTGTATTTTTCTTGGTTCTTCTCGTGGTCGTTTAGATCTTTCAGTTGACAACTCATATTAAGTTTTCAATGAATAAATATGTTTAAATAACTCAACATTATCTGACTCATATACCGTATTAATAAGAAATTTCGGAATTATCAGATTTGTTAACCAACAATCGACATGCCTTGTTGTTCACAACATATCTAACGAATACACAATCCACTATTTTAGGTCCAGTTTTCATCCTTTTGCACAAAAGAAATTGTACCTTGTTTATACACCCCACACTTAGCAATATTTCAAATTGAGTTTCCTTCCTTTCTATAACGTATATTAAATAGATTTTGTTTAGCTTTAGCGTACCCTATTGAGTGTTTGGTTAGTCATAAGGATAGCTCCCCCCACAAGATTTGCGGTAAATGAGAACTAATTAATAAAACATTCATCATTTCCTTTAAAGTCATGTTATTTCATTTCACATTTCTTTTTATTATGGTGTGTAAGGGGCAGTAGTTTGATGAATCATATTCTAAACATATCTCTGCAGAAGGAGATTTGTATTCTCCATCCCTATCATTTCGAATTATTTTTATCTTTTGATTTAATTGATTCTCTAGTTCTTTCTTGTATTGCTTAAATGCATCAATTGTTTCATCCTTACTATTAAGCAAATATACATAACAATATCGAGTGCACTTGTTAATAAAATTTATAAAGTACTTTTTTCCACCGCGAGATGGTATTGACTTCATATCGCATATATTAAATCTAGAGAATTTGAATTCCTATCTATAGACTTATAAGGATGTTTAACAAACTTAGATTCAATAAAAAATTCATATTTTGATTTATCACACTTTGAGTTAGGCAATACTTCTAAAGTAATCCATTTCTGAAAGATTTTGTAATTGACATGTCCCAAACGAGCATGTCATAAATCATTTGACTCTACTAAGTAAACATGAGTAGAAATTTTATTAATAATTACATTCGGTTTGAAAAGACCCTAATGAGGTAGCCCTTTCCTAAGCACAACTCATTATTACCTATTACAACTTTGTCACTAACTAAGACACACTTAAATCTATTTTAAATGAGTAGTCCAACAGACACTAGATTCTTTCTAATGGTAGGAACATACAGGATGTGGTTCAGAGTCAACACCTTATCGGATGTCATTTTCAACATTACTTTTCTCATTCTTGCAATCTTCACTGTTGTATTGTTCTCCATGATAGATCTTCATCGAACTCAGTAGGCGTATAACTTGCAAAAGTTTCTCTCACAGAACAAACATATCGAGTGACACCAGAATCGAGAAATCACTCCTTCAGATTTCCAACTAAGTTGCACTCAAATATCATTGCACAGAGGTCTTTTGTATCCTCCATCTTTTTCATCATGTTGGCTTGACCTTTGCCTTTATCCTTGTCTTTCTTTCGAGCATGACAATCAGCAGACTTGTGTCATGTCTTACCACCATTATAATATTTGCCTTTAAATTTCTCTGTTTTGTCCTCTGTTCGTTGAGCTTCTTTCTTTTCTTGTCTTTTGTATGAGCCTCTTACATAATATTAAAACCTGTAATTGTTAAGTTTTCATGTGACTTCTTTTTAGCGATTTTGTTATCTTCCTGATCTTGAGATAAATCACAAGATCTTCAAGCTCCACCTGCTTATGCTTGTGCTTTAAATAATTTTTGAAGTCGTTCCACGAAGAAGGTAACTTCTAAATCATTACAACCACTTGAAATCATTCATCAACCACCATGTCCTCAAGGATAAGATTATGAAAAATAAGTTGAAGCTCTTAAACTTGTAATCCAACAGTTTTGCTATCTGTCATTTTATAGTCTAAAAACTTTTCGACCACAAATTTTTTCTAGCATGCATGTTTAGTTTTTTACTTTTTGTGCAACCCACAATTTTTTTGAAGTTTTCAATGCGTTGTGGTCATTGCATAAGTCATCATATAAAGCACTCAAGATGTAGCCCTTACATAAGAAGTCTACATGTTTCCATGTTTCAATAACCATGAAATTCTCTGTCTTTAGCAGCAAACACTGAAGTTTCTTCATTGATAAATTTCTACAACCAAGAGTGATAAGCTAAATAATACTCTTTGTTTCGATACTTTGAAGTTCACTCCAGATAATTTTTTTGATATCTCTACCGATGGCACAACATTTCGGGTTGGTGCAACAATAGCCATGGAAGTCATAGTACTATCAATTTTCATTTATGATAACAAAAATTGATACAATTGATTCAGTTAGGAAGATATAAAATTTCAAACTTTATTGGAGTAGAAAACCACAAAGGTTTTAGTCTCCACCAACAAATACAAATTAACAAATAAAATAATAATTTTTTTAAGATTGTTATGCAATCTATATTAAAAACCAATACTTATGATGATAATAACTTTGCAGAAATATAAACATCAAAGTTTATATCATGTAGTGAATAATAAAATTAATGACCGTAAACATACCATAATCTGTAACAATTGTATGAAGCAGAAAGGAAAGAAAATCGAGCCCACTGAATGCATAGTGTCCCCTTAAGAAAATTATTCTCCTTTAGAATGTGAGGTTTAAATGAATAGACAGGATATAACGATTCTATTCACCAGTGTATAGATACCAAAATAATGGTGTCATCAAGCCACTGATCAACGGGAGTAAAGTACATGAATAAATTAATTGTGTAGGAGAATAAAAAGTTGAGAAATTTCGTAAGTGAACAGTCTGAGGAATCACAACTATTTATAGCCAAGAAGGATTGTTTCCAAAAGTTTGAAACCTTTCAAAAACCACACGATCATTCATGAAATTTTGCAACCCTTTTAGAAGGTTCATGGTTTGGACTTGGTTGTTTCTGTTAATTAATTAAATAATTAAAATTGCTTAGTCCAAAGCAATAGCCGAAACCAAGCCAAGCCGAGCGAACAATGATAACAGTGTGAGGGGTCCCTCTTTCCAACCATTTTAACAACTAATAGAAGTGTTTTCTTATTTAAGCACTTGAACATTTCTTTCCACCACCGATGAGGAAGAAATGCTTTTTCCTAAAGCATATATAAGAGAACACTTCATATTCTCTCTTTTCATCTTCCCTCCATTTTCCATTAATTCTTACTATATAACCGACAACTATTGCGGAAACTTTGTCAGTAGATGAGCATATGAGTGTTAGTCAGTTCAAAGGAATGGAAATGGATCCTTCATAGTTCAATGAAAACCCCAGTGTAGATGCTTATGAGTTTTTGGAAGTTGAGATTGATAGACTATAATGAAGTTGATTTCACCGTTTTGAGGATGAATGAGCTAGCCAAGAAGTGGTGAGGGCTTATGTTGAGGTTAGACCAATCGGGACACCTCTTTTTACTTGGAATCAATTTTAAAGGTATTTTTAGGAGAAAAAAATGATGTGCAAGAGAGGACAATACGATTCGATTTGAGGGATCGTGACACAATGAGATTTTCATTATTGATTATGAGATTATATTTCATGCCTTATTTTTCTATGGTTTGATGATACTTTATATTAGGTGTGAAAGGGTGAGGAGGATTCACCAATGGACTTATTTATCTTATCCTCCTAGCTACAATTTTCGTTGGCTTCCAAAAAGAACTTTGATTCAAAGGGTGGTGGATGCACCAAGATAAGTATATTGTGTGTTAGGACTATGATGAACGTGTAACAAACACACATGATGAAAATAAAAAATAATACACAAGAAAACAAAAATAAATAACTACTTAGTATATACCAATAATGTAAGAGAAATTTTACATTATCATCAACGTACTATCATTACAACAAAAATAACTTTTAGCGATAATAAATAGACACATTAATGAAGAGTACTAAAGTCTTTACTGACATTAGTTAAGTGCGATTAGATCCAGTATGTCGCTAAAGACTTCAGAAACATATACAAAGAATGTTAATTACCGCTAAAAATACATATATAGTGGCAATTGAGCTATTGCCGTTAACATGTCTTTATTTGTCAATATATTGCTCACATTATTTATATAATTATGCTATAGTACGTCTACTAGTGCAACAAATGTCAAAGTTTATAGCATAACATTTGCATGGTTTCGAATCACATCCCAAGCATTAACAAGATGGGGATAGTACTCTGTGACAGGTGCACCAATTGCAAAACGGATCATGTAAATTCCTCCAACTATTGTATAAGTCATATGAATAACTCCACTTGAATTAATGGATTCCAATAACTTCTCATTGAACTCGTTCACTCTCACTTCATCAATAAATTCAAACTCTTTTTGCAATGCCAAAGGTGAAACCCTAAAACACATCATAGAAAAATTTGTAGGGACCACAATTTCAAACCTTTCATCCATTGATATAAGTCCTTCAAAATTCTTAGTAATTTTGATATGACTTCTTATGAATTTTTTAATGTTGACTACACCATGACATCGTAACACAAACCATAACTTCAATGCTCTAAACCTCCTACTTAAACTAATTTGCCAATTTTTGTAATCTACCACCTGTATGTTGTATAGCCAAATCTATTAATAATTTCAACATAAGAAAATAAACATTAAATTTAATTATAGGTTTTACCTGTTGGGAGTCACTAGCTTTGTTTCTCAAGTATTCAGGTGTAGTTGATAAGGCTTTTGTGAGTGAATTCGGATCTTTTACCCAAAGACAACAACAATCCAATGTAGAAAATAACCATTTGTGTGCATTTAGACCAAAAGAATTTGAATTTTCAACGCCATTAAGAAAATGTTGAAATTCTGGGCAAATGCATGCACTTTCTGCATACGCTGCATCAACATGTACCTATGATATATAAAAGAAATGTTAAAAAATGACAAAAGTTTTACATCGTTTGTTAATGAGATGGGTTGACTCCTTATAAGGTTTGGGCAATCCTCCTCCTTTTGAGATAGATTTGGGGTGTGAGTTAGGCCTAAGACCTAATTTAACATGGTATCAGAGCAGGGCTCGCACCAGATGCTAAGCACTGAGCGTGAGGTGGGGTGTTAAAGAATGACAAAAGTCCACATATGTGATAAATGAGATGGGTGGACTCCTTATGAGGCTTGGGCAATCCTCCTCCCTTTGAGCTAGATGACCTCTCTAATCGTTTATGTTCTTAAATGATATAGTCAAAATTCAACGTACCCAAATTCCATATTCTGTAGCGATTTGACAAAGTGGATGTAATGAATCAACAGTGGTTGTTGAAGTAGTTCCAATAGTTGCACACAAGAATAAGGGTACTAATCCACCTTTTATATCTTTTTGAATAGCTTCACGTAATGATTTTGGACATAGGGCAAACTCAGTAGCCTTTGTTGTTGGGATAGCGCGAAAATTTTCTGATCTAATCCCAGATATCTTGATAGATTTTTGGAAACAAGAATGAGTTTGATCAGATGAATAAACTACTAGTTTTCCAATGTTGTTTTTTCCAATTTTTTTAACATTTGATCTCTTGCAGCAACAATAGTGCACAACATAGCTTCACAAGTTGTACCTATTAGAAATAGTAAAAGGGTACATCTAGTTAGAAAGAAAGTTATTCATGTAAGTACGTACGTACATGTTTTAGTTATTTTATATGAAATTTAACATATCAAGTATGGTATGTAGTTGTTGTTTTTTACAATCTATAATTACTCATGTTTGGACAATTTAATCATTATTACTAGTAGGCATGCATTTGGACCATGTTTAAAATTGTATTTGAATATAAATATTTGGAAGTTACCTTGTATAACACCTCCACCACCACCAGAAAAAAGGTATGTGTTAGGTAGATTAATCAATTTTCCAAGTCAATCCATTACAATATTCTCTAGCTCAGTAGGTGCTGGTGATGTAATCCAACAACATTAAGATCAACACTAAGCATTTCACCTAGAATTCCAGCACTACTTTAAATACAAGGAAAATATGCAAAGAAATTTGGACTTTGTCAATGTGTCAACCCTGGAAAAATATTCGTTTTCACATATTCGAGTATTTTTTCAATTGATTCGGGTTGATTTGGGGCTGAATCTGATAATATTTTTTTAAGATAACCAGGTTCAACTTAACTACGAACGGGATAATTTTAAATACTGTGAAAGTAGTCCGCTAGAAAATCAACCATCATATGTCCTTGTCTTCTGAATTCCTCAGGGTCTAGAAGAGTAGTACTACTTGTGTTGCTTGAGAATTCACCATCATGTTCTAGGATGATTTTTGTAGTACTATTCGTCATTATTATTGTTTTTTACTTTGAATATAACGTAACGGAAAAGTATTGTATGAAATTAGAATAAAATAAATTTGTTTGTCATGTGTGTTGTGGAAGTGCATCTTGAATTTGGTGAGGTTAAATAGGAAAAATTAGCCCATGAAATTATAATACACTTAGTGTGTAATTTACACATTTTAATGTTGTCCTATTCTTTTATTCGAAAATTATATTAGCAGACAGTTGGCATCAAATATAAATAATTTAAATCAAAGTGTAGATGGATCTATATGATCATGCTTATTAATTGTCCAAAAGGCGATTCAACAACATAGGGGCCTAAAGTGAAATTTAAGAAAGGGGTTCTAATATTTTATTTTTTTCATCATATATATTTTTATTTAAAATATATTTTTCTAACTATTTTAGATGCGAAGTCATTCAGTACTATTTTATAATCAATTTGTTTTAACAATTCCTTTTCAAATGATAATATAGCTAATTCATTTGATCTCTTAAGACGTTGTTGATCTGAAAGAAGATTTAATCAATTTTAATTTAGAAAAAACTTCCGTCTGTTGAGGCATGCAACGGTTACATGAACTGTTAACATTATTCTCTAAGCAATATGTATATTTGAAAGGGAATAAGTCTTTTTATTCGATTGAGTATTTTTATTAGACCATTATCCTCAACTTGTATTATTTTCCTTAACACTTTTAATTCAAAAAAATAATCTAAACCGTCAATATCAAAATAACTATTACGTTTTAAAGAAAGTTCAAGGTTAAAACTATATTTTTTAAATTCTCATCATCTAGTGATCTCAATATTTTACCACTAAATAAGAAATCAAAAATATTCCCATATGCTTCACTTGGTTCAAATCTACTTTGAAATCAAAAAATAGTTTGATCTCTTGTACATATATAAAGCAATTTCTATATTAGAAATCATAACACTCATAGTACATATAATTTTTTTTAAAAATAACCTATACAAGTAATTGTTTTTTTTTAAAATAGAATTCCCAAAATATATGGGACCCAAGAATGGCTTTAATGGCCTAGGGGTTAAGACGCCCTGTTAACCAATACTTTAGTTACTTGTCCAAATAAACAACTCGTTTATTGTGACATCAAATATAAACAATCTAGACCAAAGCGTAGATGGATCTAATTGTCCAATTAATACTTTAGTTACTTGTCCAGATAAACAACTTATTTATTGTGAGGTGTTGACAAAAAGCTGAATAGCCTCATGCTATATAGCTTTCAATATTAATTATTTACTAGAACGATTATATATGATTTTTTTCCCTAAAAAGATATCAACACGGTTAAGTACAAGCAAAGGGGCTAGATCTTACCTTACTAATTCTAATTAAGTATCTAACTAATGATTTAACTAACGAGGATGAAGAACATAAGAGTTAGAAAGAACTAAGTATTTTTCGATCACCACAGAGTTTGTAATGCACTCCATGATGATATTACAAATGTAGATGTTGTTATATCGTAATTTTACTATCTTTAGAAAAATCGCTTATAAAATGTTCTAAGTATAAAATAATTTGCACTATAAGAAAACTGTGAATTATATGGGAATTTTCCTGAGGATTAGTATGGAAATTCGCAGGAAACTTATTTTCCTGCAAATTTTCATACTAATACCATGAAAAATCCCCATGTAATTCACAGTTTTCTTGTAGTGTTGAGAAACAGAAAAAAGTTGTCACTTAATTTTTAAAGAAATTAAGAAAACTTAAGTTTAAAAAATACTCTAACAGATTAAGTCTTTATAAATTTAGAGAATATGAGTTAGAGGTTCTCATTTACACTTCAAGAAGGTTAAGTGTCCGCTAACACACAATTATCCTACGACTTAACCAAAATGTGTTTGACTAACTTTGAAAAGAAATAAACAAGTAAAGAAAGATTATTTTACCTAATTTTGTTTATTTATACTTCTTTTATTTTTATTTCATTTATCTATAAATGTACCATGTTTTAAAGAAAATCACTTGGAAGGAAAAGAACATAAGCAATTAGAATAATTTAGTAAATTTTCTCAAAACGAGGATTATAATAATCTAAGAAAGAAGTTGTCTTTAGCAAAAACAAAAGAGACTAAGTAGGCAAGTAATAAAATAAATTGCTCAAAGGTTTAACTAACAAAAATGTTACACGTTAAGAGATTTAATTAAATAAAATCAAAACAAATAAAAGGTTTGATTAATATAAAGGGAAAATTTCATATATGGCAAATAAAATTTATGAAATAACATTATTATGTGGGTATAGTTAATCTAATTACATTTTGAGTATAGTTTAATTTGCTATGGAACTTAATTATGTATGCAACGTTTATTGTTTATTTTTGGGAAAATACACAAGTACCCCCCTAGATTATGAACGAAATCCAAGAGACACAATTTAACTATTCTAAGGTCCTATTACCACCCTGAACTTATTTTTTTTGTAATTTTGTGCATCTTTTTAGCTTACGTGGCATCTAAATATCTCTCACGCGCCTTAATTGCGTGGAGTCACGGAGTGTGCCACGTAAGATAAAAGGTGTATAAAATTACAAAAAAATAAGTTCAGGGGGATAATAAGACCTTAGTTTAGTTAAGATGTGTCTTTGAGATTTTGGTTATAGTCTAGGGGGGTACTTGTGCATTTTCCCTTTATTTTTTTATACAATTTTTTATTTTTTTAATAAATGGATATAACAACGCTAAATAAGGTAACACAAAATTTATGTAATCTCATGATTCAAGGTAATTATATTAAATTAAATATATTTCAAAAAAAAAAGTTCTATAATAATAAAAATACCATAACAACTGATTTCCTAAAACGATTGAAGCAATATCAAACGAAATTATTTTTGGTTGATCAAAATTCTTGAATATTAACGTTGCTGTGAAACTTCAAGTTTTGAACTGCAAAAAAGTATTAGATTGATTTGTATATTATAAAATTAAAATTTTCAAAAATGATTTTTTATTGTTTTGTTAATTGTAATGGTTCACAATTATGTTTTTTTTTTTTTTATAACCAATGTAAAATTACCATTAACAAAACAAAAAAACAAATACACCTAAAGAGCACTCAATCCCCATATCACCCTCTAAGAAAGATATTAAGAGAGTTAAGCCTCATATAGAATTTTAATTACACAAATCTCTCCAACAATCAACTATACTTATTCGCCTTTCTAGACCGTTTAACTACCTCAAGTCTATCTACAAATTCCTTTTTAATTTGTGTCACAGACGTATCTGTATTTATAGTGATGCCTTTAAACAATTTCCAGTTTCTTGCTCTCCAAACATGGTACATCATTGCTCCGCACAATGCAGCGATAAGTTCCTTGTGAAACTGTTTCCAATTCTTCCTTCTGAGTCTATTTAGAATATGTTTGACAGTTCCAGCAGGAATAATTGTTCCAGACCAACGTTGCATTTCAGCTTGAACTCTGACTATCCATTCACAAGTAGAGAACAAGTGAATATGGGTCTCCTCTACTACTTTGTCACACAAACAGCATGTGTCATCTTCCACTGAAATATTTAATCTCTTGAGTCTCTCTTTGGTTTGTAATCTATCTTGCACAGCCAGCCACAATATGAATCTATGCTTAGGTTGAGCAAATCTAGTCCAGATTAAATCAGCCACTCTAAGTCTAGCATGTCGCCCTAATAATGTATTATAACTCTGTGTGAGTGAGTACTTTCCCCCAGAAGTGAACAAGTAAACACCAGATGAATACCAAATCTGCATCTCTGCTTTCAAGGCATTAACCTTCTTCCCGTACCAACTTGAATCCAATGGTGGAGTATGTATCCATATGTTATCATTGTTTTTCATATATACTCCATGTACCCACTTTATCCATAACACATCTTCCTTTACAGCAAGTTGCCATAGCAGTCTACCAACAGAGGCCATATTCCACACCTTACTACCTTTGACGTTCAAGCCACCAAACTTCTTAGGAATGCAGACTTGTTCCCATGAATGACACAATTATGTGTTGTTATTTATACAAAAATAGAGAAATTGTATATTAATAATTTTATTCTAATTGTTGGTTTGAAAAATTGAATGACACAATTTGTACACATGAATTGTATATTTATCGACAAAAATGGTATGCTTTGGTTTGATAAATTGTGTTGTTAATTAACTGTATATATAAATGTGTTAGATTTGTATAATTATATGCTTTTATAATAGTATAAAATATTTGTATAATAAAAACTATTTGTATTTGTATATAACTAGAAACTTTATATGTATATGAGCATATATATATATATGAATGTAATACTTAAATATACAAAAGAAATCAAACAATTTTGTATATACAAACAAAATATACAAATTCGCATGTACAATTATGTTTCATACAAATACTTATTGCTCTTCGAATTTATCTTGAATTGATGAACCATACACAAATATTTTGTATTTAAAATATTTGTATACATAAAAACTTTTAATTATTTGAATCTAATATAATAATTAAATATAAAATTTTGTACGTATGCTTCAAGCAATTTTGTATATAACTAACAAAATATAAATATCTTTATATACGATTATGTTTTATACAGATACTTAATGCTCTTCGAATTTGTCTTGAACTAATAAACCAACAAACGTTTTGTATTTAAAATATTTGTATACATAAAAACTTACAATTATATGAATCTGATATAATTCATAAATATACAAAACATATACATATGTCTCAAACAATTTGTATATGACTAACAAAATATAAAAATCTTTATATACAATTATGTTTTATACACATACTTGATGTTCTTCTGATTGTTCTGATGAACCAGATACAACCTTGTTATTTCTTTCTCGATTGATTACTATCAAAATCATGTCTTTGGTTTCCTCTTGCTTCCTCCCTCAACACTTTTAATGTTGCTTGCCTTGACTTTGGAGTGCAATTGGGTCTTTTTTTCTCTTGGATCTCAATTTTTCAATAGATTCATCCATTTTGTTTTGAAAAAATTGATAATCTGCTAAGTAATGAGGGAATTTTACAAGCATAATACATATACAATTGTTGAAAAACAAAAGGAAAGAAGATTCACCCACAATTTTGGCGATTTCATGTGAAAATTGAAACACCATTATAGGGAGGAGCTGAAATTCAAATTTCAAATGGGAAGTGAAAGAGTGATTTTAGGAGAAAAATAAGAAATGAGGATAGGAGAAATAAAATTGATTTTGTATAAAATCAACAAAATTAAGACTGCTTTGTATGCTGCTGTATATAGGCAAAAAAAACTGAAACTATATTTACTGACCGTAAATAAATTAAACTATACCTTAATTGACTAATAACCTAGGGATGTTTGTCCTTTCAGGTAATTTTCCCTAATATAAACAGACAAATAACAATAAAGAAATATACTAAAAGAGAGACAAAAATCAGATTTTTGGGCTTCAGCCCAACCTATCCTAAGTCTTAGAATATGCCCGACAAATGGGCTTTAGGCCCATTTGAATTAAATTGCTGCAGGCCACCTGTTGTGTAGAAAGAAAACCATTGGGCTTTGGCCCGATTTTCAGCCCTTAAATCTATGTATACACCGGTTGTATGCTGTTGTATATAGGCTGCATTTTGCCCTGTTTTTCTATACATCATATTGTATACCAAGTGTATACAACCCATTTCAGCTCATGCAACTTGTATTATCTCATTTGGACCTGTATACTGCTGTATATCCGCTTCCCTTTTCCTTCGACAGCTTCTTTTGACGTGGCAGACTCAAAACAACTCAAGAATATGCAAGGGTGGAGTCCAAATAGACTCGAATAGATGTCAGATGTATCAAAAATAAAGGGACGAGGAATTAAGGAGGGGTTTTGGACAATTCATATATACAGTTATGTATTCAAGTAGAGATAATTGTGATATAACTCATTCAAAACACCTGCAAACTACTACAAGTATCAACAGAGAAAGTTGAGTTTGGATTGAGTCTTTTAATTAGGATTCATTTTAGAGGAAATTGAATGGGTATTGGGTTATGGGGCGAATAATTGGTCTATGGGTTAAAAGAAAGGGTCAAATGGTATATGTGTACCTATAATTGGACGGCAGGGGCTTATGTGGACGCAAAGTATAACGGAGGGCATAGACGCATCATTATTAAAGTTCGGGGATAAATCCGTCCCTTTTCCCTTTCTAAAAATATTTTTTAATCATTCTATACAATTTACCCCCTAAAAGAAAACAATCAATGAAATTCACTAGTATTAATGTATTATAATAAAACATCACTCCATCATGAGCAATAATAAAATTACTTTCAAATAGCTAAACAAAAACGATAAGTTTGAGACATGACAAAATCATAAATCCAATGATAAGTGAAAAAGTAAATCGAAAAGGGGCAAATCTATGAACTATGCGAAATAAACCACTTATACATTTGTTACATTTTAGGATAAAAAATGCCCCCAAAGTTATCCCAACAGATCACAAATACCCCTCAAGATTAACACACAAATCACATACTTTTAAGGTAAAATTATCAATTGTCCCTTATAAGTTTATAAATACATAAATCCCTCAAACTGATACAATAATATAAACACTGACACATTAATCTGATGCGCGAGATACATTAATCGTTAAGTAAGATACATTACATTTTATACATGATACACTAATCTGATGTACATTTTATACATGATATACTAATCTGATGCGCTGATACATTAATCTGATGCGTGAAAATGAGAAATTTTGGGAATTCGTAAAACTAATAGAGAATAATGATAATAAGAAAACTTAAAGGTGAGATTTCTGTCATTAAAGCCATGTGGACTGATCTCTCCACCTAAGTTGCCAACTAGGATTTCCCCTTTCAATCCTAATTCATCATTTTTAGTACCAATAACGGGTGGCTCCACCAACATTTTACTTGACAAGAAAATGAACTACTAAATAATATTAGAAGCTAAACGGTAGAAGAAGAAAAATTATATAGAAAGGACTTCTTTTTCTTCTGTTTCTAGAGTCAAATTTTAACAGTAATTCATAATTGGTAGTGTTGGCTGAGCAACAATTGGAGAAGTTAACGATTTAATAAAATTGAACCAAAATGAAAGTAGAGATTGTTGATTCCAACAGAGGTATGGCAGCGCAGATTAAGTGGAGGGATAGGTCCACGTGGCTTGCCACATCATTAAAATTTTTGGGTTAACTCTTAAGGATATTTGTGATCTCTTGAAATAATGGAGGGGTATTTTTTATTAAAATCAAAATCAAAACCGAAACAAAATTAAAAAAATAATGCGAAATCTTAGTAGCGTTTTTTGCTTAATTACTTAAAATTTTCATCATATTGGTAAGAATTTAATTCTCCATTTTGTAATCATCTCTCTCATTTTCTCTACCCTAATTATTTTAGGGAAAATGATAAAAAAATACCATTAAACTATGCGAGAAAAAAATACCCTTCCATTTGTAGTTTGGTCTTAAAATGCTCTTATTGTTATTTTGGGTAAAAAAATGCTTGTTTTTTTCAAACATACATATTACTTATTTTCTTTTTAACACATTCTTTTTCTAATATATTTTTTTATTTAGAAAATTTTTGTCTTCAATTCAAAAAAATTAAAATGAAAATATTTCTTATTTTATTATAATTATTTTCTATCGCTATATAATATAAATTAATGATGGATATACTATGATCTTATGCATGTAACATATATTATCTGTCGAGATGGTACATGAAGTTACTTTTATTTTAATTATATGTGAGATTAAGAAGAAGAAAAAAATTTCCTACATTTTAATTTGTTAAAGTGATTTTAAAAGAAGAAAACAAGATCATAGTTCTTAAATAATTTAATTAAGAAGAAAATTTGGTTAAAAAGAAAAAAATATACTTATTTGAAAAAGGGCATTTTTGATCTATTTAGTAATTATAGGAGTATTTTTGGACTAAAGTATTGACTGCAAGGTTATTTTGAACCAAAATATTGACTGTAAAAATATTTTTGAGCCAAACTATAAACTAAGGATATTTTTATTCATTTCAGATTGTTTGAGTGAATTTTTGACACTTTTCACATTATTTTATTTTAATTTTAAAGTGACAATTTATTTTACTTCAAATTAATTTGATTTAGTTTTTTTATTTTGTGAGAACATCCTACCTACAACTACAAGGAAGTAGACCTTGTGCTATACTTGGATTCCCAAGTCCTTGTGTTTTGTTTTGCCAGGTTTTAGACACGTACGTCATTAATACCAGTTTCTAACTTTGTCTTTTCTATTAAGTATAAAAAAAAAAGTAATAATAAAATAATAATTGCAACTCTTTACGTATTTCTTAAGCAATGCACTTAATAAAATTAATATAGATTGAAACGAAAAGAGTAATTTTTAATGAACGCGTAAGTCAAATATAACAAATAAAAATGAATGAGAGAGTATACTAGTACTATAAAAAAACCTTTTTTATGTTACTGTATGTCTCAATTTGTGGCACCGTTCAGATTTTGAAAGCAACTCTTAAACATGAAATTTTTAATTTCCTTAAATAAAATTTACGCATTTTAAATATTATATATAATGTCATAATAATTGATAGTTTAAAATATATGTAAAAAATATATGAAAAGATCATAATAAAATATATTTGTTTGATTTTCGAAATTTGAAAAATATTACATAAATAAACGAAATGTGTATCAAGTTATTTTAACACATTGGAGAAAGTATTTCTCTATTTTACCAATTTTATTTTCTATGAATAAAACATATATATCTTTTAATTATATGATAATTAATGTCAAACCCTTTTACGTACCTAATATAAAAGTAAAACTCAGACATAAAAGTGATATTTTCTTCCGTCGAAAATAAATGAATTTGTGATATATTCTTTTATTATTCAAAATGAATAATTATTTTGAAAATCTTTAATGAGTTTTTCAACACTATTTCTAACAGAAAAGTTTGGAAAAAGAATACTAATAAATTATTCATTAATTAATATTGTTTGTAACAAATTTTAGAGTGACAAAAAAATAAATGATAATCACAATATAATAAGAAAAAACATAACTTTTGACAAAGATTGCGGCCTTCAAGATTTATTCATGATTCGAGAGTCATTAATGACTATTTTTTAAACTAGGATGATTTAAATTTGACTTCTATATGAATATTTCATCAATTTACAAAATATTCGAGATCTTGATCTCCTTATGAAATTTTCGAGATACCTTTTATAGGAATTTAGTACCTTTTATATAAACATAAACTAAAATTTAGAATTGAGTAGAAAACTAAACACACCTCAAGAATCTCAATTTAAATTGAATACATCTGGTAGAGTTTCACCGAATTTTAATGTCTATAAATATTACTATTATTATTTAGTAATTTTTAAAATGATATGCCACAATCGAAAAATATATTTACTTTTGTTACTCTCTCGTTATGTTAATCTGAGCCACAGTACATAGTAAAGTCTGACCAGCTGAGCTTAAGATGATGTATTATACCAAAAGAACTTTGGGAAACATCGAAAACATACGTCAAAAACCCCACTTTTAATGTAATTATTAAGTCATGGTTAAGAGTGAAAGGGATATTTTTAAAGTGTGTGATTTGAAATAAGTCATTAATATTTATATAAGTATAATTTATCTCGTCAAAATAAAATATAAAATTTATCAAACTGTATATATATTTATGTATTCTCTGTTCCAATTTATATAACACTATTTTACTTGGTAGAATATGTCTATAAATTATTAAGTATTTTGGCAAGTCATATTTGAATGAGTTTTAACTTTTAAGTGAAGTTTCAATATAGCTTTGACCTTAAATTTTGAAAAAAAAAGCATTTGATTCTTTCTAAAAATATAATGCATTTCGTAAGTTTTAAAAATTATTAAAATTACTCATAAATTTGTGTTATTATTTTATAAAGAATATGTTTCCTTAAACAATAATTGTACAATATAATTGATTACAAACAATAATAACAGAAACAACAATATGGACAAGAGCAGTAAAATAATCGATATTGCATATTAATGGTGTCACTGATTTAGGATAAATTACAACCAGTAAAAACAAGTTGTTCTTTTTAATGAAGTTGGCTATAAATAGAAATTATTTGAGATTAATAGATGAAGGATGTTTTTAATAAAATATAAAAGTTTGAGGTAATTTTTAAATTTCTAAAAATTCTTAAATACTAGAGTTTGAGGCAAAATCTAGTTTTTTTTTTTTAAAAAAAATTGAAAACTTGAAATGTTTGCCAAATATATTTATCAAATAATGACAATCTATAGAACCGAACATTGCTAATTTCCAAGTTTTTTTTCCAAGTTTTTCCCCAAATATACTTGTAATCAAACAACCCTTAATTTGTTTCAAAAGAAATAATAATCACATTTTCTTAATTAAAACAATTCAAGTTACAAAGTACCATATAAATTTAAAAAAGAATATGAAATATAAAGATTAATCAAATTGTTTTTGATATTGACTATATATACTGTAGAAGTATATCATTCTATTTAGAGTTAAAAGGTTGAAAATATAAACTTTAATTTATTGAGTTTTACATTCGAATTATTAAAAATGTAAATTTCCTATCTAAACAATTACCCAATGGTTATGAAAACATACTTAAAGTTGACTTGATTAAATGTTTGTCTAGAAATGTTTCTTGTCCATTTTATCTACTTGATATAAATAACAATTTTATTTGTTGACATATTATATTTTTAATATATATCAACTTGACTTCTTCAAAATCCCAAACTATATTTTCTCTAATAAGAGATATCGATATTACAATAGAGATGAGACTACAGAAAGATTGAAGAAGATGATGAATGTTATAATTGAAATATTAAAAAATTAATATAGAAATAAAGTATATTCTTTTACTCTTCTAAATCTTCTTACTTACGTAGTTGATCAACATCTTCTTCCTTTCATTCTCCAGCTGATAGCATAGGGAAGAAGCACTGCAAATTTACTTACACATGAATCATAATACCTCCAAATTAAACCTCTGAAAAACACTTTCATCTTACGTAACATTTATTTTTCAGTTTATTTAAAAAAAAAAATTAAATTGTGTTAAGTCAAACTGACCTCATGTAAATTAAGATAGAAGAAATATATGATAAGAATACGTTCACTCATGAAAAAAATGAGACTGTACTTTGCCATAATTTTTGAAAAAACATATTTCACTTGTTATTTTTTTAAAAAAAAAACATGAAACATAATAATGAAAGGGAAAATTACGCGGCTAAGCAAACTTATACTATTTAATCACTCATCATAGCTATAGTTTGCTATAATTACGACTCGCGACTAATATTATATATTAATTACGTGGGCTGACTTCGAGTTTGTATAATTAGTCATGTTTGTATATGTATAATTCACCAAGATATACAAATACATATGTATAATATACAATTTTTTAACCTATATACATATACAATTCACCTCTCTCCCACTCTCTGCCCTCTCTCTCTCGCCTCTCTCCTCCTCTCTCAATCTCGCTCGCCTCTCTCCTCCCTCTCCCAATCTCGCTTGCCATTTATACAAATGTATATGTATAATATACAGTTATATACAATTATATACATATACAATTCACCTCTCTCCCACTCTCTGCCCTCTCTCTCTCGCCTCTCTTGATCTCGCTCGCCTCTCTCCTCTCTCTCCCAGTCTCGCTCGCCTCTCTCCTTCCTCTCCCAATCTTCTTGCCATATATACAAATATATATGTATAATATACAATTATCTAACCAATATACATATACAATTCACCTTTCTCCCACTCTTTTCCCCCTCTCTCTCGCCTCTCTCCTCTCTCTCCCATTCTCGCTCGCCTCTCTCCTCCATATAGCTACAAATTGTAATTATCAAACTATAGCTATGGAGAGTAATTAATTATTTATAAGTGGCTATATGTGAAAGTTTCCCATAATGAAATGATGTTCAAAGCTAAATTAGCTTACCTTATTTTGATATTTAAAAATAAAATTTATAAATTCAAAACTACACAGAAAATATTGAGAATTTCAACAAAAAATTCATCTAAAAATATTAGTAAAAATTTATATTATTTGATTCTCACTATAACAACTAAATAACAACTAAAAAGGAATAGAGAATACTATTATATTTATATATCACAAATCAAAATCCTATATAGAGATAAGCTTGACACAATTCTATTGTTTTTAATATATCACAAATCATAATCTTATAGAGATAAGCTTGAGAAAATATAATTATTTTTATAATTCGTCATAATTATGAAGATTTACCCTCATAAAATAAATAAATAATAACAACAGTTGGAGATGAGAAACTTCTGACAAGAATTTACAAATCTTACGTACATATTATTCAATGTAGGAGATGAAATGGTTTACAGATCTAAAAAAAAATTATATATTACAAATAAATATTATTCAACTTAGTAAATAAAACATCTAATATATAGGTAATAGTTTACAAAATCTGAAGAAAACATTATATAAATCAAGCAAAACAAATATGAAGCTGTAAATTCTTATACAAATAGAGAAACAATTTTGAAGTAAATTCATACAAATTAAAACAAAACAAATCTGAAAGAATAGATAAAGCTTTCTTTTTATATATAAATAAAAATATGTTAAAATTGGAGCAAGTTTTGAAACTTAAAAAGAAAATAGATTTGAAGCAGATTTTGGAATTTAAAAATTAATCTCACAAAAACTAGATGATTTTATAGACGTACATATATTTATCAAAAAAAAAAAGCAAAAAATATTTCCAAAATCTTAGATCTAAGGGAGGAAGAAAGAAAGAAACATTAGCTTACTTTATATTCCCAATATTAGACTTGACTACTGTGATATGAGTCCCATGGTTTTTGAAATCCTGTGAGAAGAAAAAATAGTAAATAAATATATACACAATCAAAATATTTATAAACTAAATATTACTATAAAAAAAAATCCATGACAATAATTAATTAGTATCTAAAAAGGTAATTAATTAACATTCTGTAACATGTTAAATTACACCGACCAATGTAAGAAAGAAAATGTTCACAGTATTAGTGTATATAACTTAAATTCTAAAATGATACCTTGTGATAAGGAAGAGCCACCATAGTAGGTACCTGACTCTATTGGATCATAAAGATTAGGGTTAAAACCCAAGATTAAAGAAGGCATTATCTTAATTTTTGTAACTCCAGATCCCTCAATTATTTCTTTGTTTGCTTGTAATTGTTGTTCCATTTCCCTAATATCTTTTTTTCCAAAAAAATTATCTGATTTGTGGCTAGTTTCAATTTTGGTCCACATTTTCTTGATTGTTCTTTCCCTAGCTCTTGCTCTTGCCTTTGCCCTTAACTCTTTTAGTGATTCTTCTTTTGCTCTTTTGGGATTTCTTTCTAAACCCTTGTTGTTGATTGCTCCTACATAAATATATAATAGACTAGAAACAATGTTAGTTGAACGGACCACACAAAAAACATCTTAGTTTATAATTGGCTATGACGTGGAAATAAAATTAAAATATAGCTAACTTTAGATATGTAGTTAGTTCTCAAGTAATTTCTTCAGATCTTATAATACTATCGTATAATTATGTGTCTTATTTCGAGTTTTAGTTCAAGACAGGGTAAGACAGATCGAATAGAGAAAAACCTAATTTTGATACTTGCTTAGAGAGTGCAAAGATTAAACCTGAAATTTTCGGGTGATGAGTCTGATGAGTTGACCAATTAGTGAGCTCCTCAAGGGCTACTTCGGAGTGTGTAAATAACCAATCAATGGTTTTGCTTGGTTTGTCAAAACCTAGAAGTTCTTGAAGATCAAAGAACTTTCTAGCCATGTTAATGGAGAGTCTTATCCTTCTATCTCTTGGACCTTGAGATGTCAAAATCTTACTACATGACCTCTCCCTTTTCTTCTTCATGGGAAACGACCTTAAGGAATTATCACAATGATCTTCATTGTTCTTTGCCAAGTAATAATGACTAGAAAATTGATTTTGGTAATATTGATGAAGGAGAATTTGGTTGCCATTGAAACCAACAAAGGGAGAAGAGGTGTGAAAGGATGAGGAAATGTAGTGAGGAAGAGGGTTATCATGAGTACTGGCTGGGAACATTTTGGTTAAAGGAAATTAATTAGGGTTATGGAATTTGGACTAAAAAAAAAGAAGCTTTTTAGAGCAAGTAATTACCACACTTCAATTCCACAAAAGCTCCATGCATTAGAGAGTATTTTGGCTTTTACAAACAAAGGAAGGATCTTGATGGAGCCTTTTCCTTTTGGGGCTAGAATGTGTTCTAAAGAGAGCAAGAAGGGTCTTTTAAAATCACTCGGAGAGACAACTATACCCCAATCACAAGCAAATTATTAAAACCGCGTCTGAATTGAACCTTCAATGTTCAGAGATAATCAACCAATTGAGTTACTAAAATTCCCCATAATTAAGTTACTATTCCATTTTATAAGCAAATCTTAATTGAAGATCACAAAACATACAACAAGAATATAATAATACTTCCTCCGTCCTAATTTAAATGTAATAGTTGGACTGAACACAAAATTGACACTCTTTTAAGATAGACTAAAAAAGAAAGTACAACACTTAACTTGAGACGAGAGAAGTAACAATATTCGACCCTTAATAATAGTTTTACCTTGCACTTAAATCAATCATAAGTAGACTTAAAGACTTCTAGCATATATTAGACACACCAATACAGAATAGGACTACACTCAATCCTAATTCATTGAGCATATATTGTAGTACACTTCTCCCTTTTTAATTCAAACTTATAACCTTATTAAGTATAAAAGTGATAGACATAATTGTTTGATCTATAATGTATATTAACAAAGGCACCCATTTATGGACAAATAGAAGAGTAGATACATCTTGACCAAAAAAAGGAAGAGTAGATTCATTAGGTCTAAAAAAATGAAGAAGCTACTCGGTATATATGAAAGAGAGTACTCCAAATATAGCATATTAAAATTATAAAAGCTAGGGTTGGCATTGGTTAACCCCGTGAGCTTTATGTTTGGACAGTAATTGAACAAATAAATGTACTTTTTTTTTTTTACTTTTTTACTTTTAAAAAAATAAAACATCATCATGTTGAGACAGGTATATGTACTTTTCACTTGTGTTCACAAAAAGTCAAGACAACCTAATTTATGTTTGTTCTGACTGGGACCTCATCATCACTTCACTCAAATTACTACTTTTATGACTCTCTAACCCTAGCTAAATGTTCCTATGATGTGTCAAAGCAAAACCTAATAAAATAAACAGTACATGCATGATGATGTAATTTATTTATTACCTTTATTTCGAAACGAATGATATAATTTAATTTGACATAGATTTTAAGAAAATAAAAAAGATTTTTTTCATCTTGTAGCTCTAAATTAAAGTTATGTAAAATATATCAATATGTCTTTTTTAATCTCGTGATCTTAAACATCACACGAGGAAAATTAAAATTTAAGTGTTGACAACAAAGAAAATGAGTCATTCTTTTTTAAATAGCTAAAAAGAGAAAGGTATTTTTTTAAAATGTAGGGAGTAAAAGATTAAATAGTCATTTTGACAAGTTTCAAGTTAATTTCTTAGATGGTTGCTTAATTAATTACTAATTATCATTATCTCATATTAAAAAAGATTAGAATCAAGAAAAAATGTTACTCTCATAAATAATAACTATTAGTTGAGTGACTAGAGAAATCGACCCACCAAATTTATACACTTCTTTAAATGATAATGAGAATCAATTTTGTCAAAATAGATTTTTGGACAAGTACATTGAAGAAAAACAACTTGTCTTTGGCTAATCCATTAGAAAAGTATTTTTAAAAACAAATTATGTTTGACCAATTTTTACGAAAACTATTTTTGGGTGTCAATTTACGAAAAAAAATAACAGTAATGTTCATTTTGCGTATAAAATATTTAAATAGGTAAGAGAAAGTGTATAATAGTAATATCTACTTTCAACATGGTTACTTACATGTCAATATAAAATTGCATTGAGGACAATTTTGACATTTAAATTTAAACACATACATGTCCTCCATATTAATGTGTGCTTAAAAAGGCAAATTTAGACAATAAAGATAAAAAAGAAATGATAAAAGATCAAGTCACACGTGGCTTAAATTATATTAGACATCACTCGACTAAGCAACTACATAATCTCTCTATGCATAACATCATTATCTCTACTCTCTG
Organism: Solanum lycopersicoides; assembly: GCA_022817965.1. NCBI lineage: Eukaryota > Viridiplantae > Streptophyta > Magnoliopsida > Solanales > Solanaceae > Solanum > Solanum lycopersicoides. The sequence continues at coordinate 9,428,664 of CM040620.1, forward strand.
CCTACTTGTTTGTCTAATTTGTTTGCTGCTCCATCCATTGTTTAATTTAAGAGAAAGTACATCACATCAAATCCCTCGAAAATTGGCGTCAAAATTTATTTTAATATTATAATGATATGAATGATTAAATATCTCTTTTAATAATTTTGAGGTGATTAAATGTCACTCTAAGAGTAGATCTGACAAAGTAAGTGTACTTATTTTCCTAAAAACGCGTGAAATAATAAAAAAAAAATATTGAATGATTACATTATACACATGACTTTTTTTTGTTGCCTAATATATAACTAATAGTTTTTAATTTTTTTATAAGTTAAATTTATAAAAAAATGTAAAATATCTTGTTTGAAAGTAAATAAAATTTGTGGGTTCAATTTTTTTAAAGAATTTGAATAATCTTTTTGTTTTCTCTTTATTTTGTTGTCTTTTCCAAACGTTTTCTTCCAACATTTAAGCACTTATCTTTCTTCTTCCAGATAAGTTATTTTTCCTTCAAGTTCATTTCTCACCTCACTAGTCATTCATCAATCCACAAAATCCAACCATTGAATGTAAATGTTTGAATTTTAAGTGACTCAGTTTGAATTCTATATGAAAAAAATGGGGCTATCAACTTTCTTATACAACCTTTATTTTTCATTTGAGTTGCTTAGAAAGAAAACACTTAAAAAAATATCATTCTCCAATGATAAATTTGTACAAGATGATTCGAACAAGAAAAAGTTCAAACGCTCTTCTTTAAAAAAATATTGATGAATGTTGAAGAAGAAAATGACTATTGAATACTGAAAATAGTCGGAAAAAAAGAATCTAATGATGGTTGAAAATCAAAAAAGAAGAAAGAGAGAGGGGGGGGGAGATAATGGGTGGAAGAAGGTGGGACAAATTTTGATTTTAATGCATTTTAAATTAATTGATTAGTGTAATGTATTTTTAAAAATATCTAAAAAAAATGGTGAATAAGCAAAAAAAAAAAGACTAAAAATTAATGACATGATGCTTACATGACAGTGACATGACACTTACATGGTTGTGTGATATGGCAGGTGAGAGTGATATTCTACTCTTAGGGTTGTATTTAATTCACTTCAAAGATGTTAAGGGGGGTATTTGATCGCCCGTGTAGTTTAAGTGCTAAAGTAAGTTTTGCTGCCAAGTTTAGAGGAGATTCGATGTATTTTCCCTTTAATAAATTAGTCACTCCATCGAACTTCATGAACATGGAGTGATGGAGGTTTGTACGATTGTTCATCTTGTATTCTTAAGGTACTTAGAACAAAAATTTAGAAGAACTTGATAAGAATAACAAAGTTTAAAAAGCATTTTCAAAACTAAAAAATTAAAACTAGTAGAGAAAAAAGAATCAGAAACAAATTAGAAACAATATACAAAATATTTTTCTTAAAGAAGAGAGTCCACTGAATGCACAATGTTCCCTTAAGAAAATTATTCCCCTCAAGTATCCGAGGTTAATGGATATATCCTCCTAGGATAGAACGATCTTACTCAGAGGTGTATCGGTATCTAAAACTACGGTGTTAGAGAACCAATCAACGGCAGTAAAGTAAACTTAGAATACTAGATTTAGAGTAGTAGAAGAAGTCCAGAAAAATTCGTTATTATAAAATGAGAGAAAATCCCTCAATTTATAGAATCCAAAGGGTAGTGTGAAAAGATTCTTATTGTGCCTTATCGGAAAGGTCACAACCCTTTGAAAAAGTCACAATTTTTTGGAAAGGTAACAACCTTTCATAAAAGTCACAACTTTTCAAAAGAGTCACAACTCTTCACAAAAGTCGCAACTTTTCATAAAAGTCACAACTCTTCATAATAGTCGCAACTCTTCATTTTCCATTCACACCTTTTAAAACCCAACAATCCGCCACATGAATGGGAAGGACTCCAAGACAAAGAAACAGATAAGTATGTGTACTTTACAAGCAATGATCAATTGCATCCGAATAAGTAGGTTTTCCATTGAACTTTCCATAGTGAACATATACTCAGTCAATCGGAAGATGCGATATCTTTAAACCGTCGAGCTTTGGTGTATACCTAGGCAATCATATGTCACACAATTAACCCTTTGACGTTTATGGTTCTCACTATTGTGTTCGTTTTTGCCATGAACACATCCTAGTTTCATAAGTGTATGAGATAAGCTTTTGACAATAATTCTCTTTGAAGCAGTTTACACTTCACACTCACATTGGTGATTTCTAAATGTGTCATCACGTAGATACACTATTTGGTCAAGTCTACCAAACTTAGCAAATTATTAAAAATTTTAAGCTTTATTAACTCATAAACCAACCTTAATGTTTTAACCTCATTTCTGAACATTGTCATGAATTGAGTTTATTGACAATGTCGAACCGTCAGTCACAACATTATTTTTCTCTTTAAATCTATATCTTGGGATCTCCAGTCTGCTAGATTGAGCTACGGCCACGATGACTTGTCCTAAGCCGTAAATTCATTCTCTTAGATGATTTTTTAACTTTCTCTCTAGTTAGACTTTGTAAGTGGATCTGACACATTATCCTTTAACTTTACTTAGTCAATTGTGATAATTTCACTAGAGGATAGTTGTTATCTACAGTAGTATGTCTATCTCTTATATGACGAGACTTTCTGTTATACATCAACTCCAAGCCCTATCTATTACATCTTGACTATCAAAGTGTATGCACACTGACACCAAAGGTTTGGACCAAAAAAGAATATCTATCAAAAAATTCTGGAGTCTTTGAACTTATTTACCGACCTTATTTAGAGCACCCAGCTCATAGATCATTGTAGAGCTAGTAATACATGTCTTTTTTGAAAGATTTTCGAAAGTTGCTTCTTCACCAAGAGTAAATACATATCCACTTGTGGATTTTACTTTATTTGATCTTGATGATTCAATTTGCATCACTATATCCTTTCAATACTACTAGATATTGTTATAATGCAAAACGTAGTTTTGAGTATGTTTTAAATACCCAAAACTCTTTTCATTTCCATCCAATTAGTTTGATTAAGATTACTCATGAACCGACTCAGTTCACTTATAACACATACTATATCTGGTCGCCTTCACTTATTTATATACATCATACTTCCCAATACTCTAGCACAATCCAACTGTGAGTCACGTTCGCTTTCTTGCATTTGAAATGCAAAGCTCACATCTATTGAAATCTTGACAATATTGAAATCAAATATTTGAACTAGTCAAATACCTTTTCGATGGAATGAGATCATGACAATGCTAAACATTATGGAGTTCTAGGGATTCTTATACCTAAGATCACATTAGCAACACCAAGATCTTTCATATATAAACTTTATTTTTTAGCATACATTTAGTAGAATTTATGTCATTAGTGTCTATTGATGATCAACATGTCATCAATATACAAACAAACAATGACAGTGTGATTTCAATGTCAATACATTTATCATTTTTCACAAAACTAGATGATTTTCACTAGACGTACAATATTATCAAAAAAAAAAAGCAAAAAAAAATATTTCAAAATCTTAGATCTAGGAGGAAAAAGAAAGAAACATTACTTACTTTATTATTCAATATTAAGAACTTACTACTGTGATATGAGTCCCATGGTTTTGAATCCTGTGAGAAGAAAAATAGTAAATAAATATCATACAATCAAATATTATAACAAATATTACTATAAAAAAATCCATGACAATAATTAATAGTACTAAAAGGTAATTAAATTACATTCTGTAAATGTTAAATTACACCGACCATGTAAAAGAAAATGTTACAGTATTAGTGTATTAACTTAAATTCTAAAATGTACCTTGTGATAAAAGAGCCACCCATAGTAGTACCTAACTCTATTGGATCAAAAGATTAGGGTTAAACACCCCAAGCTTAAAGACGGCATATCTTAATTTTTTGTAACTCCAGATCCCTCAATTAATTTCTTTGTTGTTGTATTGTTGTTCCATTTCCCTAATATTCTTTTTTTCAAAAAAATTATCTGATTTGTGGCTAGTTTCATTTTGGTAAATTTTCTTGATTGTCTTTCCCTAGCTCTTGCTCTTGCCTTGCTTAACTCTTTTTAGTGATACTTCTTTTGCTTCTTTTGGATTTCTTTCTAACCTTGTTGTTGATTGCTCTTACATAAATTATAATAGATAGAAACTAAGTTAGTTGCACGGACACACAAAAAAACATCTTAGTTTATAATGCTATGACGTGGAAATAAAATTAAAATATAGCTAACTTTAGATATTAGTTAGTTCCAAGTAATTTCTTCAGATCTTATATACTATCGTATAATTATTTCTTATTTCGATTTTAGTTCAAGAGGTAAGACAGATCGAATAGAGAAAAAAACCTAATTTTGATACTTGCGTGAGAGTTCAAAGATAAACCTGAAATTTTCGGGTGATGAGTCTGATGAATTTGACCAATTAGGAGCTCCTCAAGGGCTACTTCGGAGTGTGTAAATAACCAATCCAATGGTTTTGCTTGTTTGTCAAAACCTAGAATTCTTTGAAGAATCAAAGAACTTTCTAGCCAATGTTAATGGAGAGTCCTTATCCTTCTACTCTGACCTTGAGATGTCAAAATCTTACTACATGACCTCTCCCTTCTTCTCATGGGACACGACCTAAGGAATTATCACAATGATCTTCATTTGTTCTTTGCCAAGTAATAATGCTAGAAAATTGATTTGGTAATATTGAATGAAGGAGAATTGGTTTCCAAAATTTGACACCAACAAGGGAGAAGAGGGTGTGAAAGGAGAGGAAATGTAGTGGAGGAAGGGTTATCAATGAGTACTGGCTGGGAACATTTTGGTTAAAGGAAATAATTAGGTTATGGAATTTTGGATAAAAAAAAAGAACTTTTTAGAGCAAGTAATTACCAACTTCATTACAAAAGCTCATGCAATTAGGAGTATTGGCTTTTACAAACAAAGGAAGGATCTTGATGGAGCCTTTTCCTTTTGGGGCTAGAATGTGTCTAAAGAGAGCAAAACGGGCTTAAAATCATCGGAGAGACACTATACCATACAAGCAAATATTAAACGCGTCTGAATTGACCTCCAATGTTTCAGAGAATAATCAACCATTGAGTTTACTAAAATTTCCCCATAATTAAGTTAAGCTATTCCATTTTATAAGCAAACTTAATTGAAGATTCACAAACATACAACAAATATAATAATACTTCCTCCGTCTAATTTAAAATGTAATAGTTGGACTGAAACAAAATGCACTCTTTTAAGATAGACTAAAAAAGAAAGTACATCACACTTAACTTGAGACGAGAGAAGTAACAATATTCGACCCTTAATAATAAGTTTTACCTCACTTAAATCACCATCATAAGTAGACTTAAAAGACTTCTAGCAATATTAGACACACCAATACAGAAAGGAGCTACACTCAATCCTAATTCATTTGAGCATATATTGTAGTACACTTCTCCCTTTTTAATTCAAACTATAACCTTATTAATATAAAAGTGATAGCCACAAATGTTTGATCTCATAATGTATGATTAACAAGGCACCATTTATGGACAAATCAGAAGAGTAGATACATCTTGACAAAAAAAGGAAGCAGTACGATTCATAGGTCTAAAAAAATGAAGAAGCTACCGGTATATATTGAAAGAGAGTACTCCAAATATAGCAATATTAAAATTATAAAAGCTAGGTTGGCAATGGTTAACCCCGTGAGCTATGTTTGGACAGTAATTGAAGCAAATAATGTACTTTTTTTTACTTTTTACTTTTTACAAAATAAAATATCCATGCATGTTGAGAAGGTATATGTAACTTTTCACTTGTGTTCACAAAAAGTCAAGACAAAACTAATTTATGTTTTTTCTGACTGGACCTCATCATCACTTCACTCAAATTACTACTTTTAATGACTCTCCTAACTAAGCTAAATGTTCCTATGCTGTGTCAAAGCAAAACCTAATAAATAAACAGTACATGCCATTATGAATGTATATTTATTTATTACCTTTATTTCGAAACGAATGATATAATTAATTTGAACTAGATTTAAGAAACTAAAAAAGATTTTTTTTCATCTGTAGCTTCTAAATTAAGTTATGTAAATATTCAATATGTCTTTTAATCTCGGATTAAACATCACACGAGGAAAATTAAAATTAATGTTACACAAAGAAAATAGTCATTCTTTTTTAAATAGTAAAAGAGAAAGGTTATTTTTTTAAAATGTAGGAGTAAAAGATTAAATAGTCCATTTTGACAGTTTCAAGTTAATTTCTTAGATGGTTTGCTTAATTAATTACTAATATCATTATCTCATATTAAAAAAGATAGAACAAGAAAAATGTTACTCCATAAATAATAATTATTAGTTGATGACTAGAGAAACCGACCCACAAAATTTCACCTTCTTTAAATAATAATGAGAATAAATTTTGTCAAAATGATTTTGGACAAGTACATTGAAGAAACAACGTCTTTGGCTAATCCATTAGAAAAAGTATTTTTAAAAAAACAAATTATGTTTGACCAATTTTACGAAAACTATTTTGGGTGTCAATTTACGAAAAAAAATACAGTAAATGTTCATTTTGCGTATAAAATATTAAATAGGTAAGAGAAAGTGTATAATAGTAATATCTACTTTCAACATGGTTACTTACATGTCAAATAAAATTGCATTGAGGACAATTTTGACATTTAAATTTAAGCACATACATGTCCTTCCTATTAATGTGTGCTTCAAAGGAAATTAACAATAAGATCAAAGAAATAAAAGATAAGTCACAACGGGCTTTAAATTATATTGACATCAATGACTAAAGGCAACTGCATAATCTCTCTATGCTAACATAAATTATCTCACTCCTCTGCCTACTTGTTTGTCTAATTGTTTGCTGCTCCATCCATTGTTTTAATCCTTAAGAGAAAGTACATCAAACATAAATCCTCGAAAATTGGCGTCAAAATTTATTTTAATATTATAAATGATATGACCGATTAAATATCTCTTTAATATTTGAGGTGATAAATGTCACTCTCGAGTAGATCTGACAAAGCTAAGTGTACTTATTTCTAAAAACGCGTGAAATAATAAAAAAAAACATGATGATTAAATCATATACATGACTTTTTTGTTGCTTAATATATAACTAAGTTTTAATTTTTATAAGTTAAATTTATAAAAAATGTAAAATATCTTGTTTGAAAGTAAATAAATTTGTGGGTTCAATTTATTTAAAGATTTGGAATATCTTTTTTTTCTCTTTATTTTGTTGTCTTTTCCAAACGTTTTCTTCCAAATTTAAGATTCTTTCTTTCCTCTCAATAATTATTTTTCCTTCAAGTTCATTTCTCACCTCACTACGTCTCATCAATAACACAAAATCAACACCTAATGAATGTAAAATGTTTTGAAATTTAAGTGACAGTTTGAATTCTATATGAAAAAAATGGGGTATCAACTTTCTTATACAACCTTTTATTTTCATTGAGTTCTAGAAGAAAACACTTAAAAAAATATCATTCTCAAAAGATAATTTTGTACAAGATATTCGAACAAGAAAAGTTCAAACTCTTCTTTAAAAAAAATATTGATGAATGTTGAAGAAGAAAAATGACTATTGAATACTGAAATAGTCCGGAAAAAAAGAATATTCTAATGATGGTTGAAATCAAAAAGAAGAAAGAGAGCGGGGGGGGGAGATAATGGGTGGAAGAAGGGGGACAAATTTTGATTTTAATGCATTTTAAATTAATTGATTATTAATGTAATTTTTAAAAATATCTAAAAAAAAAAAAAATTGAAAACTTGAAATGTTTGCCAAATATATTTATCAAATAATGACAATCTATAGAACCGAACATTGCTAATTTCCAAGTTTTTTTTCCAAGTTTTCCCCAAATATACTTGTAATCAAACAACCCTTAATTTGTTTCAAAAGAAATAATAATCACATTTTCTTAATTAAAACAATTCAAGTTACAAAGTACCATATAAATTTAAAAAAGAATATGAAATATAAAGATTAATCAAATTGTTTTTGATATTGACTATATATACTGTAGAAGTATATCATTCTATTTAGAGTTAAAAGGTTGAAAATATAAACTTTAATTTATTGAGTTTTACATTCGAATTATTAAAAATGTAAATTTCCTATCTAAACAATCACCCAATGGTTATGAAAACATACTTAAAGTTGACTTGATTAAATGTTTGTCTAGAAATGTTTCTTGTCCATTTTATCTACTTGATATAAATAACAATTTTATTTGTTGACATATTATATTTTTAATATATATCAACTTGACTTCTTCAAAATCCCAAACTATATTTTCTCTAATAAGAGATATCGATATTACAATAGAGATGAGACTACAGAAAGATTGAAGAAGATGATGAATGTTATAATTGAAATATTAAAAAATTAATATAGAAATAAAGTATATTCTTTTACTCTTCTAAATCTTCTTACTTACGTAGTTGATCAACATCTTCTTCCTTTCATTCTCCAGCTGATAGCATAGGGAAGAAGCACTGCAAATTTACTTACACATGAATCATAATACCTCCAAATTAAACCTCTGAAAAACACTTTCATCTTACGTAACATTTATTTTTCAGTTTATTTAAAAAAAAAAATTAAATTGTGTTAAGTCAAACTGACCTCATGTAAATTAAGATAGAAGAAATATATGATAAGAATACGTTCACTCATGAAAAAAATGAGACTGTACTTTGCCATAATTTTTGAAAAAACATATTTCACTTGTTATTTTTTTAAAAAAAAAACATGAAACATAATAATGAAAGGGAAAATTACGCGGCTAAGCAAACTTATACTATTTAATCACTCATCATAGCTATAGTTTGCTATAATTACGACTCGCGACTAATATTATATATTAATTACGTGGGCTGACTTCGAGTTTGTATAATTAGTCATGTTTGTATATGTATAATTCACCAAGATATACAAATACATATGTATAATATACAATTTTTTAACCTATATACATATACAATTCACCTCTCTCCCACTCTCTGCCCTCTCTCTCTCGCCTCTCTCCTCCTCTCTCAATCTCGCTCGCCTCTCTCCTCCCTCTCCCAATCTCGCTTGCCATTTATACAAATGTATATGTATAATATACAGTTATATACAATTATATACATATACAATTCACCTCTCTCCCACTCTCTGCCCTCTCTCTCTCGCCTCTCTTGATCTCGCTCGCCTCTCTCCTCTCTCTCCCAGTCTCGCTCGCCTCTCTCCTTCCTCTCCCAATCTTCTTGCCATATATACAAATATATATGTATAATATACAATTATCTAACCAATATACATATACAATTCACCTTTCTCCCACTCTTTTCCCCCTCTCTCTCGCCTCTCTCCTCTCTCTCCCATTCTCGCTCGCCTCTCTCCTCCATATAGCTACAAATTGTAATTATCAAACTATAGCTATGGAGAGTAATTAATTATTTATAAGTGGCTATATGTGAAAGTTTCCCATAATGAAATGATGTTCAAAGCTAAATTAGCTTACCTTATTTTGATATTTAAAAATAAAATTTATAAATTCAAAACTACACAGAAAATATTGAGAATTTCAACAAAAAATTCATCTAAAAATATTAGTAAAAATTTATATTATTTGATTCTCACTATAACAACTAAATAACAACTAAAAAGGAATAGAGAATACTATTATATTTATATATCACAAATCAAAATCCTATATAGAGATAAGCTTGACACAATTCTATTGTTTTTAATATATCACAAATCATAATCTTATAGAGATAAGCTTGAGAAAATATAATTATTTTTATAATTCGTCATAATTATGAAGATTTACCCTCATAAAATAAATAAATAATAACAACAGTTGGAGATGAGAAACTTCTGACAAGAATTTACAAATCTTACGTACATATTATTCAATGTAGGAGATGAAATGGTTTACAGATCTAAAAAAAAATTATATATTACAAATAAATATTATTCAACTTAGTAAATAAAACATCTAATATATAGGTAATAGTTTACAAAATCTGAAGAAAACATTATATAAATCAAGCAAAACAAATATGAAGCTGTAAATTCTTATACAAATAGAGAAACAATTTTGAAGTAAATTCATACAAATTAAAACAAAACAAATCTGAAAGAATAGATAAAGCTTTCTTTTTATATATAAATAAAAATATGTTAAAATTGGAGCAAGTTTTGAAACTTAAAAAGAAAATAGATTTGAAGCAGATTTTGGAATTTAAAAATTAATCTCACAAAAACTAGATGATTTTATAGACGTACATATATTTATCAAAAAAAAAAAGCAAAAAATATTTCCAAAATCTTAGATCTAAGGGAGGAAGAAAGAAAGAAACATTAGCTTACTTTATATTCCCAATATTAGACTTGACTACTGTGATATGAGTCCCATGGTTTTTGAAATCCTGTGAGAAGAAAAATAGTAAATAAATATATACACAATCAAAATATTTATAAACTAAATATTACTATAAAAAAAATCCATGACAATATTAATTAGTATCTAAAAAGGTAATTAATTAACATTCTGTAACATGTTAAATTACACCGACCAATGTAAGAAAGAAAATGTTCACAGTATTAGTGTATATAACTTAAATTCTAAAATGATACCTTGTGATAAGGAAGAGCCACCATAGTAGGTACCTGACTCTATTGGATCATAAAGATTAGGGTTAAAACCCAAGATTAAAGAAGGCATTATCTTAATTTTTGTAACTCCAGATCCCTCAATTATTTCTTTGTTTGCTTGTAATTGTTGTTCCATTTCCCTAATATCTTTTTTTCCAAAAAAATTATCTGATTTGTGGCTAGTTTCAATTTTGTCCACATTTTCTGATTGTTCTTTCCCTAGCTCTTGCTCTTGCCTTTGCCCTTAACTCTTTTAGTGATACTTCTTTTGCTCTTTTGGGATTTCTTTCTAAACCCTTGTTGTTGATTGCTCCTACATAAATATATAATAGAATAGAAACAATGTTAGTTGAACGGACCACACAAAAAACATCTTAGTTTATAATTGGCTATGACGTGGAAATAAAATTAAAATATAGCTAACTTTAGATATGTAGTTAGTTCTCAAGTAATTTCTTCAGATCTTATAATACTATCGTATAATTATGTGTCTTATTTCGAGTTTTAGTTCAAGACAGGGTAAGACAGATCGAATAGAGAAAAACCTAATTTTGATACTTGCTTAGAGAGTGCAAAGATTAAACCTGAAATTTTCGGGTGATGAGTCTGATGAGTTGACCAATTAGTGAGCTCCTCAAGGGCTACTTCGGAGTGTGTAAATAACCAATCAATGGTTTTGCTTGGTTTGTCAAAACCTAGAAGTTCTTGAAGATCAAAGAACTTTCTAGCCATGTTAATGGAGAGTCTTATCCTTCTATCTCTTGGACCTTGAGATGTCAAAATCTTACTACATGACCTCTCCCTTTTCTTCTTCATGGGAAACGACCTTAAGGAATTATCACAATGATCTTCATTGTTCTTTGCCAAGTAATAATGACTAGAAAATTGATTTTGGTAATATTGATGAAGGAGAATTTGGTTTCCATTGAAACCAACAAAGGGAGAAGAGGTGTGAAAGGATGAGGAAATGTAGTGAGGAAGAGGGTTATCATGAGTACTGGCTGGGAACATTTTGGTTAAAGGAAATTAATTAGGGTTATGGAATTTGGACTAAAAAAAAAGAAGCTTTTTAGAGCAAGTAATTACCACACTTCAATTCCACAAAAGCTCCATGCATTAGAGAGTATTTTGGCTTTTACAAACAAAGGAAGGATCTTGATGGAGCCTTTTCCTTTTGGGGCTAGAATGTGTTCTAAAGAGAGCAAGAAGGGTCTTTTAAAATCACTCGGAGAGACAACTATACCCCAATCACAAGCAAATTATTAAAACCGCGTCTGAATTGAACCTTCAATGTTCAGAGATAATCAACCAATTGAGTTACTAAAATTCCCCATAATTAAGTTACTATTCCATTTTATAAGCAAACCTTAATTGAAGATCACAAAACATACAACAAGAATATAATAATACTTCCTCCGTCCTAATTTAAATGTAATAGTTGGACTGAACACAAAATTGACACTCTTTTAAGATAGACTAAAAAAGAAAGTACAACACTTAACTTGAGACGAGAGAAGTAACAATATTCGACCCTTAATAATAGTTTTACCTTGCACTTAAATCAATCATAAGTAGACTTAAAGACTTCTAGCATATATTAGACACACCAATACAGAATAGGACTACACTCAATCCTAATTCATTGAGCATATATTGTAGTACACTTCTCCCTTTTTAATTCAAACTTATAACCTTATTAAGTATAAAAGTGATAGACATAATTGTTTGATCTATAATGTATATTAACAAAGGCACCCATTTATGGACAAATAGAAGAGTAGATACATCTTGACCAAAAAAAGGAAGAGTAGATTCATTAGGTCTAAAAAAATGAAGAAGCTACTCGGTATATATGAAAGAGAGTACTCCAAATATAGCATATTAAAATTATAAAAGCTAGGGTTGGCATTGGTTAACCCCGTGAGCTTTATGTTTGGACAGTAATTGAACAAATAAATGTACTTTTTTTTTTTACTTTTTTACTTTTAAAAAAATAAAATATCCATCATGTTGAGACAGGTATATGTACTTTTCACTTGTGTTCACAAAAAGTCAAGACAACCTAATTTATGTTTGTTCTGACTGGGACCTCATCATCACTTCACTCAAATTACTACTTTTATGACTCTCTAACCCTAGCTAAATGTTCCTATGATGTGTCAAAGCAAAACCTAATAAAATAAACAGTACATGCATGATGATGTAATTTATTTATTACCTTTATTTCGAAACGAATGATATAATTTAATTTGACATAGATTTTAAGAAAATAAAAAAGATTTTTTTCATCTTGTAGCTCTAAATTAAAGTTATGTAAAATATATCAATATGTCTTTTTTAATCTCGTGATCTTAAACATCACACGAGGAAAATTAAAATTTAAGTGTTGACAACAAAGAAAATGAGTCATTCTTTTTTAAATAGCTAAAAAGAGAAAGGTATTTTTTTAAAATGTAGGGAGTAAAAGATTAAATAGTCATTTTGACAAGTTTCAAGTTAATTTCTTAGATGGTTGCTTAATTAATTACTAATTATCATTATCTCATATTAAAAAAGATTAGAATCAAGAAAAAATGTTACTCTCATAAATAATAATTATTAGTTGAGTGACTAGAGAAACCGACCCACCAAATTTATACACTTCTTTAAATAATAATGAGAATCAATTTTGTCAAAATAGATTTTTGGACAAGTACATTGAAGAAAAACAACTTGTCTTTGGCTAATCCATTAGAAAAGTATTTTTAAAAACAAATTATGTTTGACCAATTTTTACGAAAACTATTTTTGGGTGTCAATTTACGGAAAAAAAATAACAGTAATGTTCATTTTGCGTATAAAATATTTAAATAGGTAAGAGAAAGTGTATAATAGTAATATCTACTTTCAACATGGTTACTTACATGTCAATATAAAATTGCATTGGAGGACAATTTTGACATTTAAATTTAAGCACATACATGTCCTCCATATTAATGTGTGCTTCAAAAGGCAAATTTAGACAATAAAGATAAAAAAGAAATGATAAAAGATCAAGTCACACGTGGCTTTAAATTATATTAGACATCACTCGACTAAGCAACTGCATAATCTCTCTATGCATAACATCATTATCTCTACTCTCTGCCTACTTGTTTGTCTAATTTGTTTGCTGCTCCATCCATTGTTTAATTTAAGAGAAAGTACATCACATCAAATCCCTCGAAAATTGGCGTCAAAATTTATTTTAATATTATAATGATATGAACGATTAAATATCTCTTTTAATAATTTTGAGGTGAGTAAATGTCACTCTAAGAGTAGATCTGACAAAGTAAGTGTACTTATTTTCCTAAAAACGCGTGAAATAATAAAAAAAAAACATTGAATGATTACATATACACATGACTTTTTTTGTTGCCTAATATATAACTAATAGTTTTTAATTTTTTTATAAGTTAAATTTATAAAAAAATGTAAAATATCTTGTTTGAAAGTAAATAAAATTTGTGGGTTCAATTTTTTTAAAGAATTTGAATAATCTTTTTGTTTCTCTTTATTTTGTTGTCTTTTCCAAACGTTTTCTTCCAACATTTAAGCACTTATCTTTCTTCTTCCAGATAAGTTATTTTTCCTTCAAGTTCATTTCTCACCTCACTAGTCATTCATCAATCCACAAAATCCAACACCTAATTGAATGTAAATGTTTGAATTTTAAGTGACTCAGTTTGAATTCTATATGAAAAAAATTGGGGCTATCAACTTTCTTATACAACCTTATTTTTCATTTGAGTTGCTTAGAAAGAAAACACTTAAAAAAAATCATTCTCCAATGATAAATTTGTACAAGATGATTCGAACAAGAAAAAGTTCAAACGCTCTTCTTTAAAAAAATATTGATGAATGTTGAAGAAGAAAATGACTATTGAATACTGAAAATAGTCGGAAAAAAAGAATCTAATGATGGCTGAAAATCAAAAAAGAAGAAAGAGAGAGGGGGGGGGAGATAATGGGTGGAGAAGGTGGGACAAATTTTGATTTTAATGCATTTTAAATTAATTGATTAGTGTAATGTATTTTTAAAAATATCTAAAAAAAATGGTGAATAAGCAAAAAAAAAAAGACTAAAAATTAATGACATGATGCTTACATGACAGTGACATGACACTTACATGGTTGTGTGATATGGCAGGTGAGAGTGATATTCTACTCTTAGGGTTGTATTTAATTCACTTCAAAGATGTTAAGGGGGTATTTGATCGCCCGTGTAGTTTAAGTGCTAAAGTAAGTTTTGCTGCCAAGTTTAGAGGAGATTCGATGTATTTTCCCTTTAATAAATTAGTCACTCCATCGAACTTCATGAACATGGAGTGATGGAGGTTTGTACGATTGTTCATCTTGTATTCTTAAGGTACTTAGAACAAAAATTTAGAAGAACTTGATAAGAATAACAAAGTTTAAAAAGCATTTTCAAAACTAGAAAATTAAAACTAGTAGAGAAAATAGAATCAGAAACAAATTAGAAACAATATACAAAATATTTTTCTTAAAGAAGAGAGTCCACTGAATGCACAATGTTCCCTTAAGAAAATTATTTCCCTCAAGTATCCGAGGTTAATGGATATATCCTCCTAGGATAGAACGATCTTACTCAGAGGTGTATCGGTATCTAAAACTACGGTGTTAGAGAACCAATCAACGGCAGTAAAGTAAACTTAGAATACTAGATTTAGAGTAGTAGAAGAAGTCCAGAAAAATTCGTTATTATAAAATGAGAGAAAATCCCTCAATTTATAGAATCCAAAGGGTAGTGTGAAAAGATTCTTATTGTGCCTTATCGGAAAGGTCACAACCCTTTGAAAAAGTCACAATTTTTTGGTAAGGTAACAACCTTTCATAAAAGTCACAACTTTTCAAAAGAGTCACAACTCTTCACAAAAGTCGCAACTTTTCATAAAAGTCACAACTCTTCATAATAGTCGCAACTCTTCATTTTCCATTCACACCTTTTAAAACCCAACAATCCGCCACATGAATGGGAATGACTCCAAGACAAAGAAACAGATAAGTATGTGTACTTTACAAGCAATGATCAATTGCATCCGAATAAGTAGGTTTTCCATTGAACTTTCCATAGTGAACATATACTCAGTCAATCGGAAGATGCGATATCTTTAAACCGTCGAGCTTTGGTGTATACCTAGGCAATCATATGTCACACAATTAACCCTTTGACGTTTATGGTTCTCACTATTGTGTTCGTTTTTGCCATGAACACATCCTAGTTTCATAAGTGTATGAGATAAGCTTTTGACAATAATTCTCTTTGAAGCAGTTTACACTTCACACTCACATTGGTGATTTCTAAATGTGTCATCACGTAGATACACTATTTGGTCAAGTCTACCAAACTTAGCAAATTATTAAAAATTTTAAGCTTTATTAACTCATAAACCAACCTTAATGTTTTAACCTCATTTCTGAACATTGTCATGAATTGAGTTTATTGACAATGTCGAACCGTCAGTCACAACATTATTTTTCTCTTTAAATCTATATCTTGGGATCTCCAGTCTGCTAGATTGAGCTACGGCCACGATGACTTGTCCTAAGCCGTAAATTCATTCTCTTAGATGATTTTTTAACTTTCTCTCTAGTTAGGCTTTGTAAGTGGATCTGACACATTATCCTTTAACTTTACTTAGTCAATTGTGATAATTTCACTAGAGGATAGTTGTTATCTAACGGTATTATGTCTATCTCTTATATGACGAGACTTTCTGTTATACATCATGCTCCAAGCCCTATCTATTACATCTTGACTATCAAAGTGTATGCACACTGACACCAAAGGTTTGGACCAAAAAAGAATATCTATCAAAAAATTCTGGAGTCTTTGAACTTATTTACCGACCTTATTTAGAGCACCCAGCTCATAGATCATTGTAGAGCTAGTAATACATGTCTTTTTTGAAAGATTTTCGAAAGTTGCTTCTTCACCAAGAGTAAATACATATCCACTTGTGGATTTTACTTTATTTGATCTTTGATGATTCAATTTGCATCACTATATCCTTTCAATACTACTAGATATTGTTATAATGCAAAACGTAGTTTTGAGTATGTTTTAAATACCCAAAACTCTTTTCATTTCCATCCAATTAGTTTGATTAAGATTACTCATGAACCGACTCAGTTCACTTATAACACATACTATATCTGGTCGCCTTCACTTATTTATATACATCATACTTCCCAATACTCTAGCACAATCCAACTGTGAGTCACGTTCGCTTTCTTGCATTTGAAATGCAAAGCTCACATCTATTGAAATCTTGACAATATTGAAATCAAATATTTGAACTAGTCAAATACCTTTTCGATGGAATGAGATCATGACAATGCTAAACATTATGGAGTTCTAGGGATTCTTATACCTAAGATCACATTAGCAACACCAAGATCTTTCATATATAAACTTTATTTTTTAGCATACATTTAGTAGAATTTATGTCATTAGTGTCTATTGATGATCAACATGTCATCAATATACAAACAAACAATGACAGTGTGATTTCAATGTCAATACATTTATCATTTTCATCATTCTTACATCCATTTGTCAACATGGTTTGGTCAACTTTTTTATGTCATTGTGTGGGTGCTTGTTTTAGTCCATAAAGTGACTTAACAAGTTCACACTTTCTTTTCTTTACCAGGAACCATAAAACCCTCGAATTGTTCCATGTAAATTTCTTCCTTCAATTCTCCAATAAAGAAAGTTATTTTCACATTCATTTGATAAAAATTGGAGGTCATATACCACAACTAATAATATTGGCATCCGAATGGATGTAATTCTAGTTACTGATGAGTATATATCGACAAGATCAGGACCTTGTTTTTGTCTAAATCCTTTGCCGGAAAGTCTTGCTTTATATTTGTCAACAGTTTCATCGACTTTCATTTACCTTATGAAGATTCGCTTTGAACTCAAAGATTTGTTTTCTGGAAGAAGATCAATTAACTTCCAAAATGGTTGCTCAAGATACATCAATCTCACTGTTGACACCATCTTTCCAAAAGGATGAGAATGTTAGAAAATCATATTCGAAGGAGGTAGATGTCCTTTGATATTTAATATGCCTCTGAATCTCTTTATTAAGTACATTCTCCTTTTTTCTTTCCAAGGTCTTTTACCCTTCACTAGATTACTCAAGTCTAATTTTACAGTCCACATTTCTAGGTCCTATTTTAATCCTTTTAGAAATAGAAAAAATTAAACGCTCCCATACTTTAAAATATATCAAGTTGGATTTCCTTTTTTCATTTCTCCTATGGAATAGATTGTCCTGAACAAACAAAATTGCTTTCTTTCTGAAGAGACAATTTTTTTGTTCCCTTTTGATTGATTTTTTTTTCATTTTGCAATTCCATTAGATTTAGGTGAATAGGACAGTAATTTGATGGATTAATCCATTTTTCAAACATATTTCTGTAAAAGGAGATTCCTATTCTCCATTTTCTATCACTTCTTGTCTTTTTCCCAACTAATTTTTAACTTCAATATTATATTGTCTAGACATTCCTATTGCTTCATCCTTACCATTCAGCAAATAGACATAGTCGTTTTTAATGCAATTGTCAATAAAAATTATGAGATACTTTTTCCCACCATGAGATGGTGTTGACTTCATATCACAAATTTCAGTGTGAATCAACTCTAAGAAATTAGAATTTCTTTCAACGGATTTGTAAGAATGCACATCATACTTAAATTCTACACAAACTTGACATTTTTATTTATTGCACTCAAAGTTAGACAAAACTTTTAATCTGATCAGTTTTCCTTACAAGATTTTGTAATTGACATGTCCCAAGTGTTCATGCCACAAACAGTTTGAATCAAGCAAGTAAAAGCAAATAAAAATATTGTGTTTGTAAAGCTCTCCGCGAGGTAGATTTTCCTCACAAATATTTGTTCCTATTTCTTACAATTTGTGTGATACAATCATTGTTTAGAGTCATCACCTTATAAAATGTCCTTTTTGGAAGGACCTTTTGATCTACCGTGGTTTCACGGTATTTTCAATGCTTTTTCCTTAAGTTTAGTGTGTGTCTAAAGCCTTTTTGTATTGATTTTTGATGTAGTTTTCTCTTTATTTGCAGGAAATCTGTCCAAGGGAGAACGCGGAGAATTTGAGCTGAAATTGCAAAAGTGACCACCTACGGAGCCCACAACGATCCATCGTGACTGTGACGGTCCGTAGGTGGCACCCGTCGTGAGAAGAAAATGGTTGCTAAAGGAAGTTGGGGAATTCTGACCAAGTGTGGGACTACGGAAGCTCACGACGGACCGTCATAGCCACGACGATCCGTCCTGCACATTCGTTATTAGTATCAGAGAGTAGTCCCAGTACCCAACTTCAGAAGATTTCAAGTGTCGTGGAACGGAACCCCTCGACGGACCGTCGTGCTTACAACGGTCCGTCATACCTGTCCGTCGAGGGTAACAGAGAGTTGATGAAGAAAGCAGCAGAGATATGTGCTAAGTATAGAATGACGGAGGCCACGACGGTCCGTCACAAAGGTCGTCGACTCAGACGCGTTTTGGGCAGATTTTCCTTAATTAGATTCCCTCTTTTATTAGGTTTTGTTTATTATAAATAGTTTGAAAAATCTCGTTTTTGGGGTTAGACCTTTGGATATTTTTCAGTTTTATTGTTTAAGTATTGAACTCTTGCTTTTGGGATTTTATCATATTTTTTCGGAATCGATTGTTAGTGTTTTTGTGATTTATTCAAGTGAATTTCTGGATTTTATTCATTCTCATCAAAGTAAGTGTATGAATTCTTATATTATCAATATGAATTGTGTGAATAGTAGCATGGGTAACTAAACTCCATAACTAGGGTTGTGGGAACCATGGGTAAATAACAAGGTAAAACTTAGCTAAAATAACAATCCTAGAATAGTGTCTTGCATGTATTGATAATTCTTTCGTTTAGAAGTCTTTTTAACGGATGGCCAACATTAGAATTTGCCTTATTGCTACTTGCCGGACCAAGGAGGTAGATAATAGGAAAAGAATTATCAACGTAGATTTAGTGTATACTATCTAATAGGCTAGTGTCGGTTGGTACGAAGTAACAACTTAGTTAAATATCGATTATGATGCTTAATATGAGGTAAAGGTAAGGTTTAGTAAAGCAACACACGTAGCCGGACCAAGGTGCGGAGTGAAATTCTCTAGATGTCGGACCAATGATTTAGGGATACACAACTTATCACTTTGCATGCAAGATATTAGGAAGGGATTGTTATAGTTAGGATTACCGAGTTATGAACTTATGGGGAACACTTAAGCCCTAGTTACTTTAATTACTTGATAAAAATCCAATCTTTGAACTTGTCATTTAGTTATATAGAATTAGTTAATTATAGTTGTTAATAAAAAAAAACCTTTAGTTATTTGTTTTCGGGAAATAATTGGCTAAATAGAAGTAATAATAGAATAAAGTTAAGTCTGAACTATTTTCCTCGTGGGATCGACCCCAACCTCATTGGTTGGGTTCTTTACTTGATACGACCGCTTTACTTCTTTTTCGAGAAGTAAGTTTGAGCGTATCAAATTTCCATAACTTTCACTTTCAATTTGATTATTATAGCACTACCCATGAGCAAAGTTTCATCGGATCCAATAAAGACAATATAGTCCAAATATTTCTTTTATAAAACATGGAAAATGACTATTTACGAATATTCACTTCTATACAAAAAGTTATATTTAATAGACATATCTTCTCATGAAAAAACACAAAATTTCATGTGACATTTTTTCATAAAAGAGCTCAATCATTTTGATTATGTATACATATAATTTGATAGTTCTTACTAGTCATACCATATATATATTAATAAAAGAGAAACTCAACGACCAAAATATCAAATATACTTCAAGATTTTTGTGGTCTAACATAAGCAAAATTATTATCAAATTTTATATCTTGTGCTTAAAATTTAAATTAGACACTAGGTCTAATTTTATCTTTGTCATAAGTAAAGAACACCCCCACATTTTAAATATGTTCTCAAAAAGATTTTTCAAATAGTTGAAAATACTTTTTCCACTCATATTTTTTCAAACTATCAATGGCAGCATGAAACCTCTTTTGGAAATATTATTCTACGAAAGAATTATAGTGCTTCAAGTCTCTTTGACAATCTTTACATAGTGTCAAAGTTCATTTCATAGAGGTACCTATTGTAGATACAAAATTAAACACTTTAAGTCACTGGTCTTTTCTCTATTACAAGAGACATACCACTTAGTATTTAGAATACTAATAATAAAGACAAAAAATTTATACAATTTTTTTTCTATGTAACGGTGAAGTTTATAGGAAAAAAAAAGTACAACACTAACTTATTGGATGAAGTATTCATATTATTCAAACCAATTGCATAGTCTTATTTATCCAGAGCAGAAAACTACAAAAGTTTTTACTCTACAAAAATCAGCGACATTCAAATTCACAGGGAGTACAACGTAGATTTAGTGTATACTATCTAATAGGCTAGTGTCGGTTGGTACGAAGTAACAACTTAGTTAAATATCGATTATGATGCTTAATATGAGGTAAAGGTAAGGTTTAGTAAAGCAACACACGTAGCCGAACCAAGGTGCGGAGTGAAATTCTCTAGATGTCGGACCAATGATTTAGGGATACACAACTTATCACTTTGCATGCAAGATATTAGGATAGGATTGTTATAGTTAGGATTACCGAGTTATGAACCTATGGAGAACACTTAAGCCCTAGTTACTTTAATTACTTGATAAAAATCCAATCTTTTAACTTGTCATTTACTTATATAGAATTAGTTAATTATAGTTGTTAATCAAAAAAAAAACTTTAGTTATTTGTTTTCGAAAAATAATTGGCTAAATAGAAGTAATAATAGAATAAAGTTAAGTCTGAACCATTTCCTCGTGGGATCGACCCCAACCTCATTAGTTGGGTTCTTTACTTGATACAACCGCTTTACTTCTTTTTCGAGAAGTAAGTTTGAGCATATCAAATTTTGGCGCCGCTGCCGGGGAAAGTGGCTTTTAGATTAACTTAAAACTTATTACTAAAGTTTAGTCAATATTTTCCTAATTTTACTTTTTCCTGTTGTTTTTGTCTCTTGCAGGTCTAACTTCAGTGTATGCCAGTTACGCGGAGTAGAAGAGAACCCTTGTTTCCATACGACCACGAATTGGAGCGTACACTACGCAGGATGAATCGAAACTTGGGTATTAACAATGATGATCCCAACCAGGACATTCCAGCTCCGGTTGATGCTCATGGTCGGTTATTACCTGAAAATCGTGAGGAAGATGAACTAAAGGGACATCATCCCGCTCCACGTCCCCAAGAGTACTATAGGGGATATGCAAACATTACTGATTCAGACGGGCCACTTGTCTTGTCCCCCCTACCACACGGCCATACATTCGTGGTAACTAGCAGCCTAATGCAAATGCTCACCGCTAGAGGTTTATTTTCAGGGTTACCTTCTGAAGATCCACATGCTCACATCGCAAAAGTAAGGTCGGTGTGTAAGAGTTGTGTAGAGAGGCCTGATCTAAACATGGATGTAATTGGGTTAAGAGTGTTCCCTCTCTCACTGACGGGAGAGGCTGCTATATGGTTTACTGAACTACCTTACAACTCAATCTACACTTGGAATCAACTGAGGGATGTGTTCTTGGCACGTTACTACCCGGTATCTAAGAAACTAAACCACAAAGATAGGGTGAACAACTTTGTGGCACTACCGGGTGAATTAG
The DNA here is from genome assembly GCA_022817965.1 of Solanum lycopersicoides. NCBI lineage: Eukaryota > Viridiplantae > Streptophyta > Magnoliopsida > Solanales > Solanaceae > Solanum > Solanum lycopersicoides. The sequence continues at coordinate 9,451,163 of CM040620.1, forward strand.
TCAGTAGTTCTTGGGACAGGTTCACATCGTTCTTGAGGAGTGTCCCCAATCACCGCATCGATGATGAGTCACTGAAAGAATACTTCTATCGGGGACATGATGATAATAATAAAGCAGTACTGGATACGATAGCGGGTGGTTCTTATGGGGAGTGTCCTTATGCTGAGATCGCTGAAAAGTTGGAGAAAATCTCCCGAAATAATAAGGCATGGAGTACTAGGAAGTCAGATACTGGGAGAAACACCTTTGCAGTGCAATCCGCACACAACCTAGCCACAGACGAAATTCGTGAAGAGATGGCTCAGATGAGAACTGAGCTTGGGTTGGTGTTAAAACATGTCACTGGGGGTGCAGAAAAGGTAAATGCGGTGAACTACTTGTCTAAACCATCACCGCCGAATGATGAGTATTACTATGAGGAGGACTCTTATACGGTAGCTGAGCAGACGGGGGGTTTCCGACCGAATGCACAAGGCTCCAATCAGGAGAATTGGCGCCAAGGTCAAGGAAACCAAGGTCGGAACTATGGTAATTATAACCGCGAGGGTCATTATGTCCAAGATGGAAATTACAACCGCGACAACAACTTCAACCGGGGTAACTATGGTAACTGAAACGATAGGAGTGGGCCCTATGTTCCTCCTCAAAATCGGGAAGTTTCTCCTAGGGATGGTGGAGGTAGTATGGCGCGAGTTGAGGATATGTTGCACAAAATGATGATGAGGTTTGATGCTAGTGATGAGCACACTAAAGAGTTAAGGAGTGACTTAGCGGGTATTGGGCAAAAAGTTGATACACATGCAATCTCGATTAAGCAGCTTGAGTTGCAAATGACCCAATTATCTGCGACTGTGAACACACGGCAACCGGGCACTCTCCCTAGCAACACTGTCCAAAATCCAAAAAATAATGGACACTGTATGGCAATCATTACTCGGGGTGGTAAGCAACCATTGACCCACCTATGCCGTCTGATATAGAAAAAGTGATAACAGATGATGATAAGGTGGTGGAGGTTAGTGGTGAGTTAGAAGACAAAACGGGAAAAGGGGTTGAAGTACCCCAAAAGGTGACTCCCATGCCTAGACCATCCCCCCTTCCCACAAAGATTAGTGAAAAAGACCGAGGATGGTAAATACCGGCGTTTTATAACGATGTTGAAACAGCTTTCCATCAATGTCCCTTTGGTAGAAGCTCTGGAACAAATGCCCGATTATGCCAAATTCATGAAGGATCTGGTTACGAAGAAAAGATCGGTCACTTTTGAGGTGATTATAGAATGCAGCACTGTAGTGCTATTGCTACAAGATCTCTAGTGCAAAAGAAAGAAGATCCAGGTGCTTTCACTATACCTTGTACAATCGGGTTATTACATTTTGCGAAAGCATTATGTGATCTTGGGGCAAGCATAAATCTCATGCCCCTCTCGATTTACAAAAAGTTGGGTTTAGGTGACCCAAAGCCCACTGCGATGCGGCTACTGATGGCCGATCGAACAGTAAAAAGGCCTATTGGGATACTCCACGATGTGTTAGTAAAAGTGGAGTCGTTCATATTTCTGGCCGATTATGTTATTCTTGATTGTGAGGTCGATTTTGAGGTGCCTATTATTCTTGGAAGGCCATTCCTTGCTACGGGTAGAGCCTTGGTTGATATGAAAAAAGGGCATATGAAATTTTGATTGAACAATGAAGAAGTGACCTTCAACATTTGTCGGTCCATGAGACAGAGTGGTGAGCTCCAATCGGTATCTGCCATATCCTACAAAGTTGAAGAGTCATCTGAGGTACAAATTGAAGAGCGTCTGGGTGTAGAAGCATTAGCGGCAGTGATCATGAATTTCGATAGTGATTACATTGAAGAGTATGGGTCATTGGTCGCAGCACTTGATCGAGGTAATGTTCGTTTTAAACCCAAGAAATTGAGTTAGATATGCAACATGCGAATCTCCACCCGCGAAACCATCTATTGAGGAGGCTCCAAAATTAGAACTAAAAGCTCTACCACCTCATCTGAGGTATGTATTCTTGGGAAAAGATGATACTTTGCCGGTTATTATTGCATCAGATTTGAATGTGCACAAGTTGAGAGTTTGGTGAAGTGTTAAAAAGGTTCAAAAGAGCTATTGGGTGGACTTTTACGGATATTATTGGGATCCCTCCCGGTATTTGTTCTCATAAAATCCAACTCATGCCCGATCATAAGCCAAGTATTGAGCACCAGAGACGTTTAAATCCACCTATACAAGAGGTAGTGAAGAAGAAAATAATTAAGTGGTTGGATGCCGGAGTAATATATCCGATTGCTGATAGTAGTTGGGTATGACTTGTATAGTGTGTACCTAAGAAAGGGGGAATGACTGTGGTCCCAAATGAGAAAAATGAGCTTGTTTCGATGAGACCGGTGACTGGATGGAGGGTGTGTATGGATTACCAGAAATTAAATGCATGGACCAAAAAAAACCATTTTCCTATGCCCTTCATGGATGAGATGTTGGATAGACTTGCCGGAAAAGGGTGGTATTGTTTTCTTGATGGTTATTCGGGGTATAATCAGATTTCTATTGCACCGGAAGATCAAGAGAAAACCACCTTCACTTGTCCATATGGGACCTTCGCGTTCAAGAGAATGTCGTTTGGGTTGTGCAATGCACCCGCCATATTTCAGAGATGTATGATGTCGATATTCTCCTATATGGTGGAGGACACTATTGAGGTGTTTATGGATGATTTTTCTGTGGTTGGTGACTCCTTTGAGCATTGTTTGAGTCATTTGTTTGAGGTTTTTAAGAGTTGTGAAGACTGCAATCTGGTACAAAATTGGGAAAAATGTCACTTCATGGTGAAAGAGGGTATTGTATTGGGTCATCGCATTTCAGAGAAGGGTATAGAGGTTGATCGAGCTAAAGTCAAGGTAATAGAGAGACTTCCCCCACCTATCTCTGTAAAAGGTGTGAGAAGCTTTCTTGGGCATGTAGGTTTTTACCGGAGGTTCATCAAGGATTTTTCAAAAATTGCGCATCCTTTGTGCAAGTTGCTTGAGAAAGAGTGTAAATTTTATTTTGATGAATCCTGTCTTAAGGTATTTGGTGAGTTGAAAGAAAAGTTGGTGTCTGCACCTATCATTATTTCTCCGGATTGGAGCAAACCATTTGAGGTGATGTGTGATGCTAGTGGGGTTGCTCTTGGTGTGGTATTGGGACAAAGAAGGGACAAAATCCTTCACCCCATTTACTATGCTAGTAAAGCCCTAAATGAAGCCCAAAAGAACTACAGCGTGACTGAGCAAGAGCTCCTTGCAGTAGTCTTTGCTTTCGAGAAATTTTGCTCCTATTTGCTGGGCACTAGAGTTATAGTGCATACTGATCATTCTGCTTTAAGATATTTGATGGCAAAGAAGGATGCAAAACCAAGATTGATTCGTTGGGTATTACTACTGCAAGAATTTGACTTTGAGGTGAAAGACAGAAAAGGGACCAAAAATCAAGTTGCTGATCACTTGTCCTGATTAAAAGATGAAGCAATGAGGGAGTTAGGTTTAAAGGCTGAAATTGATGATACTTTCCCTAATGAGCATGTATTGGCCGCCTCCCAAAACTTGATTCCATGGTTCGCAGATTTTGCAAATTATCTAGCCAATGATATTGTCCCAACGGACTTGTCCTTTCACCAAAGGAAAAAGTTCATGCATGATGTTAAAAAGTTCTTTTGGGATGAACCATACTTGTATAGGAGTTGTGCCGATGGGCTTATTCGGCGTTGTGTGCCGGAAGTTAAGATGTTGAGTGTCTTGGAGGCGTGCCATTCTTCGCCTGTAGGTGGGAATCATAGTGGTATCCGGACAGCCCACAAAATCTTACAATGTGGCTACTATTGGCCAACTATCCATCAAGATGCTCATGAGTTTGCCAAGGCATGTGATAGATGACAAAGAGATGGTGGCATTTTGAGGAAGCAAGAGCTCCCTTTAAATCCCATTCTTGTGATTGAATTGTTTGATGTATGGGGCATTGATTTTATGGGCCCTTTTTGTGAGTTCTCATGGGATGAAGTACATTCTAATAGCGGTTGATTATGTGTCTAAATGGGTGGAAGCTATCGCACTCGCAAATAATGAAGGGAAGAGTGTCACCGCATTCTTGAAAAAGAATATATTTTCCCGATTTGGCACCCCAAGGGCAATTATTAGTGATGGGGGATCCCACTTTTGCAACAAATTGTTTAAGGGATTATTGGAGAAATATGGGGTTCGCCATAATGTGGCCACTCCTTACCATCCTCAAACTAGTGGGCAAGTTGAGGTGTCAAATAGGGAGATTAAACAGATTTTGTCGAAAACGGTGAATGCTAGTAGAACGGATTGGTCAAGGAGGCTTGATGATGCTCTTTGGGCCTACCGGACATCATACAAGACTCCCATTGGTATATCCCCATACCAACTTGTATATGGGAAGGCTTGTCACTTACCGGTTGAATTAGAGCATAAAGCCATGTGGGCAATGAAGAAGTTGAAAATGGATTGGAATGAGGCAGCAGAACAGAGGTTAAATGTGTTAAAGGAGCTCGATGAATTTCGCCTAAAAGCTTATGAAAGTTCAACCCTCTACAAAGAAAGGATGAAGAAGTACCATGACCAAAAGATTGAGAAATGCAATTTTATGGTTGGGGATTTGGTGATTTTATTCAATTCTAGGTTGCGCTTGTTTCCGGGCAAACTCAAGTCCAAATGGACTGGACCTTACTTGATCACCCAACTATTCCCTCACGGAGCGGTTGAGTTGGAGAACAAGGAGGGTGTACAGTTTAAGGTGAACGGACAGCGAATCAAAATCTATCTGGGCCATGCTGAAACGACGAATGAAGTGATCGAGGCATACCATCTTGATGAAGTCTGAGTAATCAAGTGTCCTCCGTCGTGCCGTGACGTTAAATCAAGCGCTGGTTGGGAGGCAACCCAATATGTATCCTCTAAGCCAACGATAGGTTTTTCATGACTTTCTAGTAATAGTTGCATTTTCTTTGCTTTTTTTTTTATTAGAAGTGTTGGCTAGAGCGTAGTTTAGGGTCCGTGTCCAAAAAGTGTCCAGAAAATACAAAAAGAATAGGTTAATGGGTGTTAAATTTAAAGGTATCACATCACCAGGAAATCTGCAGAAAATTGGTCTGCAGCACCTATTGACGGACCCATCGACGGACCGTCGCAAACATCCGTCGTGCCCAGGTATGTTTTTCAATTTTTCGAAGTTAGGGCACCCATGACGGACACCCACGACGAACCGTCAAGCCTACGATGGACCGTCGATGGGGACTCGCTGCGTCAAAACCCGTACACCCGACCCGACCCGACCGACAAATATTAAAAGTTTTTAAGCCTTTTAACTGAACCTCTTCATTCAAATCGTTTCTTTCCCTCATTTCCTCCATTTACTCCCTTTTCAACTCCCTAGCACTCTCATCCTCTCCCCAAACTTCAGATTTCCCATCCCTTCCCATAATCCCCAAATCTTTCCTCTCACAAACTCCCTAGTTCTTCAAGTTCTCTGCCGGTCGGAGTCCTGTGTTCGTGTGCTGATCATCAAGTGTTGTGCCTTACTCTTCTTTCATCTTCTCCAAGTATCAGGTATGTGGTTCTGATCTCTAAATCATCTACAGTTTTTTTTTGTTTTGTTTTCCCATGCTATATACATGTTTTTGAATGTGTGGGTCTTTGGAATTTGACCCCTATTGCATGCTAAGAACTCACCCCGATAATCCTAAGTGCCTTTAGACCCTTAATATTGTAAAATGAATGGGGGTGTTGTGTTCACCAAATCAAATGGGGGGTGTATGCTTCTGATAATTGTTTCTGACCTGGGTTGATAGTTTTCTAAAATTGCATGCTAAAACTCGAGAAATTATTGCCTTAGGAATGCTAGAATGCTGTGTAAATTGGTTAGAAATTATGGGTTGACACGTATACTTCATATTAGCAATTTAGGGGACGATTGAGGCATGCTCAATTCTGTCACTGAAGGACATAACGAGACCCCGTCGACAGACCGTCGTTCCCACAACGGACCGTCATGGAGTCCGTCCCACCAATCCCCCATTTTTGTTTCCAAGTGTCCCTAAACGAACCTATATGACGGACCGTCATGCCCAAGACGGTCCATCCTGCACAACCGTCGTGGTTGTCAGAGACTTTATTTCTGAGAGTCTCAAAATTTCTTCTAAGTGTCCCTCAACGGACCTCTACGACGGATCGTCATGCCCTGAACGGTACGTCCTGCACAACCGTCATGGTTGTCAGAGAACCTGTTTCTGAGGGTGTCAAAAAAATTTCTAAGTGTCCCTCAATGAACCTCTACGACGGACCGTCGTGCCCTCGATTGTACGTCCTGCACAACCATCATGGTTGTCAGAGACCCTATTTCTGAGGGTCTCAAAGTTTTTTCGAAGTGTCCCATGACGGACCTCTACGATGGACCGTCGTGCCCTCGACAGTCCCTCCTGCACAACCGTCACGGTTGTCACAGACTGTCTTTTTGAGAGTCTCAAAATATTTTCCTAAGTATTTCATGACGGAACCCCATGACGGTCTGTCATGCTTACGACAGACCGTCAATGGGTCCATCGCGCAGCACAGCAACTGCAGCACTGCCATTTCAGTTTTGGTTTTACGTTTTTGTTTTCTTCTTTGCATGTCTTATTTGCTTCTACTGGTACTAATTGTTGTTCTTTTCAGGTACTAACACTAATGGCACCAAAGCAAGATCGCGTGTACACACGAGGGCGTTCAAAGTCCGTCGCCCCATCTGCCCGACTGGTCATTGGCTCTGATGATGAGCGTGACCCGAATACGTGCCCCCAGGCACTGTCACTCCTGCACGGGCTGCATGTACCACCAGAGCCACGCCCACGAAGGTGGCGCCCGGCGTAGTCGTTGCCTCCCAGTCTGAAGAGGAGCGCACACTGACCGGCACGCCTTCTGGGTCTGCTGCACACTCCAGGGATGCTTCCGGTTCTGAGGAAGTATCGGGTTCAGAAGAAGTCTCCGGGTCTGAGGAGGCTTCTGCTCCAGCCACCGCATCCCAGTCCGCCTCGTCTGATGAGGCCGATAGTGCTGATTCCACTCCAGCACCACAGACTGGAGTCCCCACCCCGGTTGCCGGCCAACCCAACTGGTGGTGTGTTGAGGGGAAGTTTCAGGTGTACACCGACGCCAAGCTACCGAATGATAAGGGGGTCATGACCAGGACCCTTACATTGGAGAGGCGGGTCCTTACGGGGAGTCTCCCCACCATGCGGGCACTCCATGCCCTCTTCACCAGGCACCGGCTAGAATGGACGGCTCATGATGTGGGCCGATACAGTGAGGAGTTGGTCAGAGATTTCTACGCCTCGTATGTGGCGACTCTCCGATCTCAGATAGACAAGCGGGCTGCCCCTGCCAAACAGGCCCTGCTAGATCACATCTGAGTTCGTGGCAAGCGGGTAAACATCTCCTTACCAGCCATCCGTCGGTATATATACGGCGATGATGTTGATGCCACCCGGACTCCTCTCACCGCCGAGTTTGACTACCGGTGGAAACTTGTTAAAGATGGACGGTTCATGCGTGAGCCAGAGTTGAGAGAGACCACCAAGAGGTGGATTGCCCAGTACTTGTCTGTTGAAGGAGAGGCTGCTGACTGGGTACTTGAGCCGAAGGGAGCCATCAAGAAGGCTAACCTGACCTTCACGGCCAATTTTTTGTGGTTGATAGTCCGTCACTGCCTTTCCCCCACTGCTGCAGACAATATTGTCACATGGGATCGCGCAGTTCTGATGGCGGCGATGATAGCGGGGTTCGAGGTGGACTTCGCTTGGCTTCTTCAGGCGGTCATGCACGAGAGGGCCTTCAAGGTCACTACTACTTACCCATTTCCTTGCATGGTATTTGCTTTGTGCAGGTCCGCAGGTGTGCCCATTTGGCACATAGATCAGCTCAAGACCCCGTCGGGCAATGTTGATATCGGCCTCATCAGGGATGAGGCCAATGAGTTGGCTCCACACAGAGGGCCCCGCCCGGAGGTGCCTCCACTTGGTGAGAACCTGGCGGATACAGTAGAGCAAGTCCGAGCGGCTACCCAGGCTACATCTGAGCCTACTGACACCACCTCGGTCGAGTCTATCTCGAGTGGTAGCACCGCCCCGAGCTCCTCTCGCTCGACTCCTTCCGCTACTCTGGTCCCACTTGCTAGGGTCCAGAAACTTGAGGCCCAAATGGCAACACTTCTGCATCACATCCAGCCTTGGATGCAGAGGTCTATTGCTGAGGCGGAGGAGCGCATGGAGCGGAAGATGGCCCAGCACATGGAGAGAAAGATCATGGAGGTTCATCAGCGCCTGGACGCTTTTGAGTTGCGGGTGCTATCCCGGCCAGTTCCTCCGATGGACGTGTCGACCCTTCAGGCTGCTGTGGAGAGTTTGAGAGCGGACCTGGACACGATTCTAGAGGCTAGGGTGCCCGAGTCTGAGGCCCCTTCTGCAGAGACTACTGAGGACACGGTGATGGCTGCCCTATTCGCCACTACTAATGTGCCACCACCTCCCCCACGAGAGCATGATAAGAGGCGTAGAGGTCGAGATGAGGATGAGGCTAGGGCGCGGAAGAAGGAGCGCCGAGAGTTGGAGGATGCAAGGAGAGCCTCGATTGCTGATGAGGAGGCCCGTCAGTTGAGGACCATAGAGTTGGCTGCTAGGGCGTCTAGCTCCAGAGTTGTTGAGGCGGAGAGAGGCACTACTGATGGTGCTGTTGCTGCTGAGGACACTACTTAGGGTGTCCAGACTATAGAGGGAGTGGGTTCCGGGACACCAAACCCACCAGCTTTTTGATCGCCGGCACTTTGCGCCTCAAGTTTGCTTCACCTACCACTCCATTATTTTAGATTCTTTTATGCATTGGGGACAATTGCATATCTTTTTTGTTGGGGGTAGGGTAAATGGAAAATGAGTGCTAGGGTGAAGTCTGAGTAGCCCATTCACGATCCTCTCTTGGGGTTTTCTTGCTTGTGTTCTTTTTCCCCAAGAGACTGATTACTTTTATTGTTGAACCGGCATGTTTATATCTTGTGTACATAGTGTAACTCTGAAGCATGATGGCTAAAACAGAAATGATATCCTGATGTAATGAAAATGAATCATCACTAGGCATAGTAATTGATAAAGGTGTGGCTCTAAGCATGACATAGAAATACACTGCTGCATGACCCTAAATCTAAGATTCGAACTAGGTGTCTGATAATCTGGTAGAGTAATGAGATGTCAAGTGAGTGTGAGGAAAAGTCGAATGGTCCACCATTGGTACTGAGCTAGAACTTGTCTGGTTAGTCCTGCTAAAAGTAAGCCGTAATAAACAATTAGGAAAGGATCATAGGTAAGGGGGCAACGGAACCGGTAAATTCCGGATTCTGGTCCGGTCCGTCCCGGTCCGGTCCGGTACCGGTTCGGTACCGGTTAGTCTCGGTACAGACCGGTTCGGTCCGGTTCCGGGACAGGTACCGAACCGGAATCCGGGATTTACCAGTCATTCCCGGTTCCGGAAAGTACCGGTCCATTACCAGTCCGGTCCGGTCAAAAAAAATTTTTTTTTTTTTTTGATTTTAGCCGTTTATAGCCGTTGGGTAATGGCTAGTGGGCCCCCCCAACGGCTATTTTATCCCAAAACCAGCCAATTAAACCCCCTACCCCCCCCCTAACTTTTTTAATACCCTAAAGTTCTAAATACTACACTTTAATCCATTTTTTTACTTATAAATACTCCTAAAATTCATTATTTTATCACAAATTCATCTACTCATCTTCTATTCTCTCAACTCTCTACTCTCTAATCTCTAATTCTCTAATATATAATTGCTTAAATTTCGGTGTTGCCTTATTTGGTCTTTGAAAATTGGATTTGGAGCTTCAAAATTCAACTTTCAACTTTCCACGTTCGGCTTTCAACGGTCATAAACGTCTACTTTTTTAAGTAGACGTTCGGTACATTCGTTCCAACTTTTAGTTTACATTACATTTATATTTAAATAATTATTTAATTTATTTTGTGATTTATTATTTACATTACATTTTTCGTATTATTTTGTGATTTATTATTTACATCTCACGTTTAATATTTTAATATGGATTTCGGTAAAAATATTGTTCAAAAAGGAAAGGGTAAAAAAAGTGCATTTGAGCGTGTAAAAAATATGTGTAACTTTACATCATCCGATAATGCAAAAACCGGTAGTTCTTCTAAATCAAAAACTAAAAAATCTACTATATTAAGAATAAATACGGATGATTATACACATGTTGATGATACTATTTTTAATATTGATAGTAATTCAGAATTAGATCATTATCATGAACATTTACAACGTCGCTTTGGTAATTTTGATGAGGATTTGCCTAGTGATAATGATAATGAAAATGATATTGATAATTATACTGATACGCCTTCTTTTGATGATGATGATGCTGAAACTGAGCCACCTGCGGCTACTAATACTCCTAGTCCCGCTCCCTTTTGTTGCCCTGCTCCTGTTCCCCCTGTACATCCTAGGCCTAAGGTAGAACGTGCTAAAAAATTGGTTGTTTGGCAATTTATGATCCAAAATGAAGATAAAACACAAGCTATTTGTAACAAATGTAAACATAGACTAAATCATAAAACTGTTGGTAAATCTGGCGGGACGGGACACTTGAGTAGTCATTTAATGTCTTGTTGTAAAAATGAATTTTTGCATGCTAAAGCGGTAGCGGAAGCTAAAAAACATGGTACCCCTCTTCCTGAAAATATTGGAGTAGGCGGCTCTAACATGGTACAAACACAATTAAATCCGTCTAATGTTTCTGGCTCTAGTTTACCACTTTCATATAGTAGAGAAAATGATCTTGAAGAATTAGCTAAAATGATATGTGTTATGGGTTTACCATTTAGTTTTGCTGAAAATCCCGGTTTTATACATTATATTCAAATTGTATATAATCCAAATTTTAAAGGTTTTGCTAGAAATACAATAAAAAAGGTTGTATTTGATTATCATGCGCAACATTTTCAATATCTTCGTTGTTTATTTTATTATAATACTTGTAAAATAGCTATTACTTCTGATATGGGTCATAGTGTAAATGGTAACGATTATTTGACTGTTACTGCACATTGGATTGATGAAAATTGGTACATGCAAAAAAGAATTTTAGGTTATAAATGTTGTCAAATGCGAAAAACCGGTAGTTATATTGCTCAAACAATTTTAGATATTTTACAAAGTTATGGAATATGTGATAAAATAAGTAGTATAACATTAGATAATGCTTCAAGTAATAATGTCGCTGTTGATTATTTAAAAACTACTCTTTGTCCTTTTTTTGGTGATAATTATCATATTAGGTATAGTGCACATATATATAATTTGATGGTTAGAGATGGTGTACAGATGTATGATAACGGATGTACAAAAGTAGAAAATGCATGTCATTTCATATTTAAGTGTCAAGTTAAGTCTAGACGTAAAGATTTTCAAAATCGTTGTTTTGAAAATAACCTTCCACCTAGAAAAATTCCAAAAACAGTGGCTACTAGATGGAATACTTTATATGAAATGCTTGTAGTCGCTTATGAATATAGGATACCTTTACAAATAGTTTGGAATGCTCATAATTCTGATATGGCATATAGACTAGATGATAGTGATTGGCGTGATATAAATGAACTTATAGATTTTCTAAAAGTTTTTAACTTAACTACAAAAAGAATATCCGTACTTTATAGTCCTTCAATTTGTACTGTTTTGCCTGATATTTGTAGAATTTCTTCTAAATTATATCAATATAAAAATAAACCAAGATTTCAACAAACCATTGAAAAAATGATTCTAAAATTTAAAAAATATTATATTCCTATTCCTCAAATTTATTTAACCGCATGTCTTTTAAACCCTAATTATAAAGATATAGGTGCATCAAAAATGGTTGAAAAAATATATTTTAACTTAGATATTAATGATGTATTAGAAGAAATTCCTAGTTGTCAACTAGTTAAAGATAGCATAAAAATTGAAGCTACAAAATTGTATGATTTATATAATGCTAATAAAAACAATTCAAGTGATGAACCTCAAAGCTCTAGAAGTAGATTTGATGAAGATAATATTGATGATTATTTATATGATTATCTTGAACTTTCACACGATAATAGAAATGATTTTGATGCTTATGTTAATCAAAATACAGAACCTACTGAAGATATTCTCGCCTGGTGGAGAATTCGCGGCAAAGGATTTCCGAAACTACAACCGATGGCTCGGATATATTAGCTATGCAAGCATCGTCAGTAGCTTCAGAAGGCGTCTTTAGTGCAGCAAGGTTTCAAATTGGAGATCATAGGCATTCACTAGCAGCCGACAGCTTGGAGATATCGGTATTATTTCGTGATTGGATTAATGCGGAGAGACGAAATTTGGGTCGTGAACCACTACCGACCAAATTTCAAGATGACATTGATGAAGTAATGCAGGATTATAGTGACGATGGGATTGAAGCAATGGAAGATCTTTCTATTCAACCAATTCCCGAACATGTCACTAAAGAAATGTTGAATGATTTACGAAAGGATTTATATGGTGGCACCAACTATTAGTAAGAGTATGATAATTCGAGATTTAATTCAAACAGAAACCTTCCTAGAAGGTGGCTGTGTAGATTAAATCTTTTGATACTCTACTAATATTTTTGTAAATGTACTTGTAACATCAAATAAATATTAATAAAAATATAGGCTATTCGCCTTAATTTGTTTTTTATTATTGTTGTATTAAATTAAATTTTTTAATTTTTAATTTTATAACTTTAAAGTTTGAATTTAAACTTTAGAAGTTTGAATTTAAAATTTAGAAACTTTAAAATGTCGAATTTAAACTTTTCTAACTTTAAAAGATTGAATTTAAAACTTTCAAACTTTAAAAGTTGAAATTAAACCTTTATAACTTTAAAGTTTAAATTTAAAATTTTCAAACTTTCAAACTTTAAAGTTTGAAATTTAAATTTTACAAACTATAAAGTATAAAGTTTGAATTTAAAGTTTCAATGTTTAAAAATTTGAAATATAAATTTTACAAACTATAAAGTTTGAACTTTGAAATTTAAAGTTTCAAACTTTAAAAATTTTGAAATTTAAATTTTACAAACTATAAAGTTTGAAATTTAAAGTTTCAATCTTTAAAAATTTGAAATTTAAATTTTACAAACTATAAAGTTTGAAATTTAAAGTTTCACTTTAAAAATTTGAAATTTAAATTTTACAAACTATAAAGTTTGAAATTTAAAGTTTCAAACTTTAAAAATTTGAAATTTAAATTTTATAACTTTAAAGTTTAAAATTAAAAATTTTAAATTTTTAAAGTTTGAAATTAATTTTTTTATTTTTTTAAGTATTATAATTAAATTATATTGAATTAAATAAATTAAATCATTGTTTAAATAATTTAAATTAGTATTTTAAAAAAAAAAATTAAACCGGTCCGGTCCGGTCTGGTCCATTACCGGTTTCATTCCGGACCGGGACGGAACCAATTTTTTTTACCGGTCTACCGGTCCGGTCCGGGTCCAGTTCCGGAATGTTACCGGTTCGCGTGATACCGGTTCCGGAACTTACCGGTCCGGTAGTCCCGGTTCCGGTACCGCCGCCCCCCTTAATCATAGGCCCTTGTTCGAAATAGTCAATCTTGAGCATAAAATAACAGAAAACCAAATAAATTTAATCCCTTATTGATCCAAATGATTTGAGCTTAAAATAGATCTTTCTTTTTTACCCAAACTGATCTTCTCTGGGAACAATGTGTTGGCCCTGGTCCCTCCTTAGACATGTGCACCTCAGCTTACACCAAAAGCATAAGTTGAGGGTGGCTAATGCAGAAAGCAACCTTGTCGTGGCCCTGACCCAATCTTGGGTAATGTGAACCTTGACTCATGGCAAAATCATGAGTTGAGGGTGGCTGTTATAAGGAATACTCCGGAAAGTGGGGTTGAAAGAATAAAGAGGAAGAAAGAACAAAACAAAGGTGACTTAAAAAAGAAAAAAAAATAATAATAAACACAAGAAAAGAGAAGAGTCACTTAAACATAAGGAGAAGAAAGGGAGAATAGCAAGGTGAAAGAAAATTGAGAAACAGGGCGAAATAAAAGAATAAAAAGGTAGTACGCTGGGCCGATATGTCAAGGAGGGCAACAAGTCACTAAAGTATACCTAAATATACCCTACCTGACCCTGAGCCTATGTTACAAGCTAAGAAAGTCCTATCGTGATCCTAAGAGTTGTTATGGAGAACTTAAAGCAGTGAAAATAAGGGCAAGCCTATGGCAATATGTATAAATGAGTTGTGAAGTTGTTCTGAGTGTGAGTGTTGAAAAGTAATCCTTATACTCAAACTGAAGTCATTGTGTGAAAAATGAGGATGTTATTTTGAAGTGAGGACACTAGTTGCAATACCGGAAAAATTAGCACCTTGGTGAGAAATCGAAGAGGATAGGTGTCAGTGTGTAGTGAGTCTGTGTCATGGTCAGACCCACATAATTCAAGCCTAAGAGTGATAACATGCATGAACATAATGAGAATAATCAGGATTGATAGCCAAATGATTGCGAAAGCTAAAATACGGATACTCTTGTACAAAGATTTTGTAGTGAGTCATAGTGCGTCGATTGAGGACAAACAACGAATTTAAGTTGAGGGTGTTGATGTACTGTGGTTTCACGGTACTTTCAATGCTTTTTCCTTAAGTTTAGTGTGTGTCTAAAGCCTTTTTGTATTGATTTTTGATGTAGTTTTCTCTTTATTTGCAGGAAATCTTTCCAAAGGAGAACGCGGAGAATTTGAGCTGAAATTGCAGAAGTGACCACCTACGGAGCCCACGATGGTCCGTCGTGACTGTGACGGTCCGTAGGTGGCACCCGTCGTGAGAAGAAAATGGTTGCTGAAGGAAGTTGGGGAATTCTGACCAAGTGTAGGACTACGGAAGCTCACGATGGACCGTCATAGCCATGACGTCCGTCCTGCACATTCGTCAATACTAACAGAGAGTAGTCCCAATACCCAACTTCAGAAGATTCTAAATGTCATGGAACGGAACCCCTCGATGAACCGTCGTGCTTACAACGGTCCGGCATACCTGTCCGTCCAGGGTAACAGAGATTTGATGAAGAAAGCAGCAGAGATTTGTGCTAAGTATGGAACGACGGAAGCTACGATGGTCCGTCGTGTCCACGACGGTCCGTCACAAGGGTCGTCGACTCAGACGCATTTTTGGGCAGATTTTCCTTAAATAGATTTCCCTCTTTTATTAGGTTTTGTTTATTATAAATAGTTCGAAAAACCTCGTTTTTGGGGTTAGACCTTTGGATATTTTTTTTAGTTTTATTGTCTATGTATTGAACTCTTGATTTTGAGATTTTATCATACTTTCTGGAATCGATTGTTAGTGTTTTTGTGATTTATTCAAGTGAATTTCTGGATTTTCTTTGTTCTCTAAAAGTAAGTGCATGAATTCTTATCTTATCAATATGAATTGTGTGATTATTAGCATGGGTAACTAAACTCCATCACTAGGGTTGTGGGAACCATGGGTAAATAACAAGGCTAACTAAAAATAACAATTCTCGAATAATGTCTTGCACGTATTGATAATTCTTTCGTTTAGAAGTCTTTTTAACGGATGGCCAACGTTATAACTCGCCTTATTGCTACTTGCCGGACCAAGGAGGTAGATAATAAGAAAAGAATTATCAACGTAGATTTAGTGTATACTATCTAATAAGCTAGTTGGTTGGTGTGAAGTAACAACTAAGCCAAATATCGATTATGATGCTTAATATGAGGTAAAGGTAAGGTTTAGTAAAGCATACACACGTAGCCGGACCAAGGTGCGGAGTGAAATTTCCTAGTTGTCGGACCAAGGAATTAGGAATACATAGCTTACCACTTTGCATGCAAGATATTAGAAAAGGATTGTTATAGTTAAATATACCGAGTTATGAACCTATGGGAACACTTACGCCCTATATACTTTAATTACTTGATAAAAATCCAATCTTTGAACTTGTCATTTATTTACATAGAATTAGTTAATTATAGTTGTTATTAAAAAAAAACCTTTAGTAATTTGTTTCGGGAAATAATTGACTAAATACAAGTAATATAGAATAAAGTTAAGTCTGAACCATTTTCCTTGTGGGATCGATCCCAACCTCACTAGTTGGGTTCTTTACTTGATACGACTGCTTTACTTCTTTTCGAGAAGTAAGTTTTAGCGTATTACTGGTCTATTTAGCGCGCCGCCACATCAATTTCCTCGCCCCAGTTGGGTTTTCCATGGGCCTGGTCTGCTGTAAATTTTGGTGAGCTGAAGAGCCACTCGGTGATTCACCGAGTGACTTTGGCGAGCATCGGCTTTGCTTTTCTTCAGTTTTTTTCTCCTTTTTTTTTCTTGGTAATTTCCTTACCTTGCTCTTTGACTTCATTGATGCAATTGCATTTAAATAGGCATTGAGGACACTAAAAATCTTAATATTAAGCCCTAAATGAGTTGAAATCCCCGACTCATCGACACCCCAATTTAATTTTTATTGTCCTCAAGTAAAATACAAGATCAATCATTTCAACATAGTTGTCAATGGGTGCTACTCAAGACTCAACATGAATGCACAAGAGGTTCAATCTACTATGCAATGTTCAATTGTGCACTACAAGTTTCGGACCGTGAGTAGCCATCATTAAATAGAACTCAAGCTCACAATGCTTCTTTCAAATGGAAATTTAAGTTCAAAAAAGTATTTGAATGTCCTCACATCAAGAATGATTCCATGCTCACTCAAAGCTCCTCAGAATTTCAGAATGAAGTAATCAAAAGCAACTCTCACACTCTTAATATAAACACATGCATGATTCTACCATATATTTGCCCATATTTTCCACTCTACATGGCATCGAGCTCAATAAAGATCACAAAGGTCTTTTCAAAGCTTGTATCGGGGAATAAGGGTAAACGTATGATCATTTTGTCTTAGTTACTTCTACCTTCATTAAGCATGGCTTATATTCCACTTTTTCTCCTTTTCTTTCGCTCTTTTTTATTTTCACAATCCACCCTCTGTTCTTTTAAGCATGATTCATTGGATACCCATTTCTTTTATCCATTGCACAAACTTTATGGCAACATTCTTTTTCTTTTTTGAATCATTTTCTTCTTTCTCTCTTTTTTTGTAATATGTGGAGGGGTTCCATTTTTTTAACAAAAATCCATCAAGGGCCAATTTTACGAACTTCTTGAGTTTCCTCTTTTTTCACCACACCCCCGACTTAGGGTCTTGACGTAAGTTGGATATTCAAACATATAAATGCTTCACGAGGGTTTAGGTGATGGAAAAAAGATTTCAAATGTGTTCATGTTTCTTCCAAAGAAAAGGTTTGGGTGTGACTCTGTCAAATGCCACACCCGGGTCTAAGACCCTAGATGAGACGGCGTCGTTAACCTCTCATAGGTCGTAAACAAGCCTCTTCTTAGCTTTCATCACAATCATAGAGTTAAATTTAGCAGAAAATTAAAAATTTTTTTAACTTGACTGAAGTAACTTAGACTTCAAATAATCTTGGATAAGAGTGATATACTAATGGCTCAAAATAAACAACCATCTATTAACAGATTTAACAATTGAAATGAAGACATCATAATATCATTAATAGTTGCCAAACCGACCAATACAAAATCTTGAACATATGTTTGGAAGGAAACGTTAGGGACAACATCCACTAGCTATGTCTAATCTACTAAAGTTAGAAAATAAAGCGTAGGCATCCTCGAACTCAAGAGGACCTACTAAAGTCTGGAGGTACTAGTCCAAACAGCTTCAACTGATCTTCAATCTTCTTCAAGGACCTGCACCTATAGAAATAGTAATTGTATATGGGTTAGTCCACACTTGTACTAAGTATGGGTGTATGCACATAAACACATAAGGACTATGCATGATCAAGGAAAGCTCTTCCTATAGCAACATCCCATTTTTTTTTGTAGTTCAATGATCTCCTTTGATCCTATGTTTTACTTACAATTGCAATGATTCATTATAGTCTCATTGCTAAATGAATCAAGTAAGTAATCGAAAAGACTAAGGAAATGACTTGACTACCCTACTAACAAGTTGTTCTTTCCATTCTTGTTAAATTGGGCATGAAGTCTTTATAAGCCAATCTTTATTGGCTATGCCCATTCTTTGATCATTTCATAATATAAAGATGCTGGGGCATATCTTCATACTCCAATTGATGATCATTATGTTTTGCTCCCTTTATTGGCATAAACCAATAACTGTTAAAAACTTCATTCTTATCAAACACTGATGATTTCATATTCTTATGCTTTTACTTACTTAGTTCACTTTGAACTTACATTTCTTCTTCTTTGATCTCATGTTCACTTTGAACATGCTAGGATGACTTAGGAATTATTTTAAGACTTCCATTGTGATCTTT